>CAIGQW010054109.1:1817094-1827784 GCA_903798125.1 Danio choprae
GGACACTGGGAGGCTACTCACTGGCTTCTGGAGCTTTAATTTTAATCTTCCGCTGTTTTTAGACAGCATCTGCCTGCCGCTGTTTCCAGACAGCAAACAACTGTTTCCGCACAGTTTTTTAATCTTCCTTCTCCGGAAAAGCCTCAGCTCCAGGGTCATGAGTAGCTTCCCATGGTCCCCCAGAACTGCAGCCAGTCATCCAGCTCCGGCACTGCTGCAGTCAGCCAGCCCCCCAGCTCACGCTCCAGCTCCGGAAATGGAGCGCGCCTATGGGTACTGCCTGTCTGCGTCACCCTCTGGAGGGTGTCGCCCAGCGTCAGCTCCTACGGCCTCCGAGCTGCGGACTCCACCTCGGCCCTTCGACCCTAGGGCTCCGCGTTGGCTCACTCCTCCCTCGTCTTCGTCGTGGGCCGTCCGCCCACCAGCTCCGCCAGGCTCCCTCGTCCCTCCGGCTCCACCTTGGTCAGTCGTCGCCCTTCCTACGCCTCTGGACTCCACTCATCCGGCTGCACCTCATCGCACCGTCCCACCGGCTGCGTTGAGCTCCTCCATCCCTCCAGCTACGCCTTGGTCCTCTGTCGCTCTGGCTACGCCGCGGGCTTCCGGAACCCCGCCGTCGCCTTGCTCTGGTGAGCCGCCTGCTTCGCCCGGCCCTCAGAAGCCTCGGCGTCACCTTCGCCCTTCGGCTCTCCGTCCCTTCCTTGGGCTCCACCGCCATCAGCGGCGTCTCCCTCGGTCGGCCCCCTGGAGTCAGCAGCCACTCCTCCTCCACGGATCCTCCCTTCCTCGACTCCGCCCGGGGCCGTCCTTCTGGCTGTGTCCTGGGTCCTCCTGCTCCGGTTCCCTTCCTGTCTCCCCCTTGGACTCCTCCCTTGTACCCCCCCTTCTACCCTCCTCCGTTTTGTTTCCTGTTGAAGGCGCGAGGACGCGCCTTCAAAAAGGGGGGGGTACTGTCAGTGTTCGTCCACGTGTCATTTGTTTATGTCATGTGCTTTCTTTGTCCTTCTCTCGCCACCGTCATTGTTCATCTGTTGCACCTGTATGCATCCCTCTTGTGTCATTAACCTAATCATCCCCTTTACCATTTATACCCTTTTGTCTGTGTCCAGTGTTGTCTGGTATTTTGATTCGTGTGGGTCTCGTCCTGTCTTCCCGTGTATGTTTCCCGTAAGTGTTTAATAAACCCGTTTTTGTAATGTTTATCCGTCTCCCTCTCGTGATGTCATCCTCCGCCCTCCGGGCGTTACAATAATATTAAAGATGAAAAATAAGACTTTTCAGCCTCTTCTATGGAAAAGAGTGGCAGACGTTTCCAACCTGAAATATGAGCATGAAGGCAGACATGCAAAAACACTAATATTATGTTAATGTTATGGAACGTCATAATTTTTATAAATAACTCTTGTATTTAATTTTTTAAAAATTCCTTTGATGTAAAGCTGAATGTTCAGCATCATTACACCACACTTCACATGATCCTTCAGAAATCACTCTAATACAAAGATATGCTTTCATTCATTCATTCACTCATTTTCCTTCGGCTTAGTCTTTATTTCAAAGATCAACACAGCGGAATGAACTGCCAACTATTCCAGCATGTGTTTACACAGCAGATGCCCTTCCAGCCGCAACCCAGTACTGGGAAACACCCATACACACTCATTCACACACACACACTCATACACTACGGCCAATTTCATTCATTCATTAATTTTCTTTCGGCTTAGTCCCTTTATTAATCAGGGGTCGCCACAGCGGAATGAACCGCCAACTTATCCAGCATATGTTTTACACAGCGGATGCCCTTCCAGCTGCAATCCCGTACTGGGAAACATCCATATACACTCATACACTACAGCCAATTTAGCTTATTCAATTCACATATAGCATGTCTTTGGACTGTGGGGGAAACCGAAGCACCTGGAGGAAACACACTCCAACACAGGGAGAACATGCAAACTCCACACAGAAATGCCAACTGACCCAGCCAAGACTCGAAGCAGTGACCTTCTTGCTGTGATGCAACAGTGCTAACCACTGAGCCACCATACCAACAAATTTAGTTTTATTATTAACGTTAAAAACATTAGTACTGCCTTATATATTGTATGTTTTTTTGTTCCTTTGATAAATATATATTTCCAAAGATCAGCGTTTAAGCGCATACTTTTGTATATTTAGAACTTCTAAATATCCCCAATTGTCATTTCTCACCAATTTAATGCGTCTTTGTTGAATAAAACGTTTCATTTCTCTTTTAAAATAAGAAATCTGACTGCCCTCAGATGAATGGTGATGTGAGAAGTTTCACCTTTAGTTTCTCCCCATCCAGCGATTTCACAGATGGTCCCATCAGGAACGATGTAGCGCTCGGGAGGAAGGCAGATCTGGGACACGCGCTCATTAAACTGAGCAGGACTGCAGGACGAGAGCAACACACAGGTCCATCAGAGCACAAAGAAACTTCCCAGAAAACCTGCCATGTGTAAATGAAGTAAACTGAAGTACGTCTCCAGCTGCAGCATGACCAGGTGGGATTCCGAAGGACCGCAGACAATTTTGGTGAGAGAAATCCTCTGGACGTCTGGTTCTCCCTCTTTTGGGTCCCGAAACAGGGTGCCCATCATAGCGGTGTATCCTGTCAGGTCCACATAACTGCATACCATCAACACAGACACACAAACACTGTTAAAGTGGACTTGATCTTTTGACATACAGTTGAATGTCATTTTAATCCATTGTCAAATATTCTTGAACATAGCAAGAACATTTTTCTCAGTATTTTCTATTATATTTTCCTGTTATTATTTCCTTATTAAGAAAGTCTTATTTATTTTAGTTTGGCTGGGGAAAAAATCATTTAAGGCAAAACAAACCAATGTTGTTTAATGATTTGCCTAATTAACCTAACTTGTCTATTTAACTTAATTAACCTAGTTAAGACGGTAAATTACACTTTAAGCTGAATACTAGTGTCTTGCAAAATAGCTAGTAAAGTATTATGTGCTGTTATTATCGCAAAAACAAAAGAAATTAGTAGAAATTATTATTAAACTATTATGTTTAAAACAAAGTCTACTAAAGGAGGTCGAGCCTTCTCATTTATGGCTCCTAAACTCTGGAATAGTCTTTCTGATAATGTCCGAGGCTCAGACACACTCTTTCAGTTCAAAACTAGATTTAAGACCTATCTTTTTAGCAAAGCATACACACAATGCATCACATAAAGCTATGATGCATGAGTGTGCTCCATGCAGGTGAGTGGGCTTGACAACCACCTGGTGGATACACTCTTCCTGTCTTAATTCTTGTCACCAGACATTTTGTTAGAAATACTTCTATGTTTTATATGTTTGTTTCTATGTTTGGTTATATAACTCCTATTTTCATTTATGTTTCTTCATTTTCTCATTGACATTTAATATATCTTGTCCAAATACATTATAAACAGCAGCTACGCTAATTATTTTCTTTGCTCTCTATTTCCCCCTGGGGATGCCCATCCCGAGGCCTCTAGAGACTGTGCAGCGGCATTGATGGGATCCAGGACCTGTGAAGAGATAATGCCAACCATCGAGGACTACGCGGACAACACATACACTTAATACACAAATACACTTCATTAAGCACGTACACATAGACATCACTTATATGCTATAAAAGTGCAGGTTAATGATGTCTGTATATAATAACTTACATTTGACTGCAACTTGAACTTAATTTGATTGTAATGCAATAATGTGCACCTTTTGTAAAGCTGCTTTCGAACAATAGTTATTGTAAAAAGCGCTAAACAAATAAACTTGAATTGAATTGAACTGAATTGAATTAAAAATGTGTTGAACAAAATCTTCCCTCCATTAAACAGCACTTAAAAGAATAACAATTTCCCAGGAGGGCTAATAAAGTTGTCTACAAATGTATAGAACATTATAAGTAAACATTAAGGAACATATTAAAATAACAATAAAAAAAAAATCCATGTCATGACCCCTTGAATAAAACACATAATCACACATTTAGTCTGGGTCTGAGCATTAACGACAGCAGAAGTTTGAGTTACCAGGATGAGAAGCACTGTTTAGTGCTGATGACCCATTCAGAACTGACCAGAGAGCCTCCGCAGAAGTGATTCCCTTTCCTGAAAAACACACATTTTGCAGGTCAGTTTTCCCCCCTGAATGATTACGGATTAGTTCCCCCAAAATTAAAACTGTTATTAATTACTCACCCTCATGTCATTTCAAACCCCAGACAATTTCATATACTGAGAACATGAAATATCAAAGACATGTCTTCTATAGTCTTTCGTTATGATGACATGAGGGTGAGTAATTCATTCATTCATTCATTTTCATTTCGGCTTAGTCCCTTTATTAATCTGGGGTCGCCACAGCGGAATGAACCGCCAACTTATCCAGCATATGTTTTACGCAGCGGATGCCCTTCCAGCTGCAACCCATCTCTGGGAAACATCCATACACACCCACTCACACTCATGCACTACGGACAATTTAGCTTACCCAATTCACCTGTACCGCATGTCTTTGGACTTGTGGGGGAAACCGGAGCACCCGGAGGAAACCCACGCCAACACAGGGAGAACATGCAAACTCCACACAGAAACGCCAACTGACCCAGCCGAGGCTCGAACCAGCGATCAGCGACCTTCTTGCTGTGAGGCGAACGTGCTACCCACTGCGCCACTGTGAGGCCCCGGGTGAGTAATTAATAACAGAATTTACATTTTTGTGTGAACTAACCCTAACCCTAATCCTAACTATTTATATTGTGATGGACAAAAAAGCAGCAGCACTGACCGGTCTCTGAGGCTGACGGTCCAGGGGGAGTTTCCAGGTGTGCCGCCCACTATTCTCAACCTGGACTTCAGCCGGTCTTCACGCTTTCCACACTCATTAAACTCAACCTCGGCTTTTACACACAGCAGACGGGATTTACATTAGATTCACACACATCAGAGTCTGCACTGCTCGCTGTGTGGCGTGTGTTTGACTTACTTGTTGGACCGATGATTGGCACTTTCTCTCCAGCTGTTACAACATAAAGAAGACAGAAAATATAATAATAGGAATATAATAATGTAGATAATAATAACTGTTTTATTAACAATATACATTTTAATAAGCAATAAATTGCAGAATTTAATAGTAATTGTTATTAATTATGTATAGAGATAGTATAACTTAATATTAATATTATTAAGTTAAATTGAATAACTTATTAATAATGATCTACTATTATAATTAGCTGAATCTAAATTTAATATAACACTTAACTTTTATAATTAATTTAAACATGGATATGTGTCTGTGCGTGTGTAAATATATATATATATATATATATATATATATATATATATACGAAAATTATTTCATTAAGAATATTATTAACAACATATGAATACACTATTTTCAGTACTATAAAATGAATTTAATAGTACTGAATCATTGTTAGTAATTTATTGTTAATTGATCATTAGAACTATAATAAAAATTAACATATTGCACATTTCAATGTGTATATAATATAAATACTCAAACAAAATTATATTTACAAATTAAATGTATATATAGAATCATTTATTTTTAAGGTACACTGTAAAAAGTGTTTAGTTGGTTTACTTTAAGTGAGCAAACCCGTTGTAACATCTTAATTGACTTAACCTAATGTTCATAATTATGCACTTTACTTTATGCACATTATAATTACTTGATTATAAAAAGGCAAAGGGATTAATCATTTCTTTAAAAGTAAAGTCAACGTATGGCTTGTTACAGTGTAGTATTATTATTAAATATAGTAAATTAAATAATAATAATAATAATACATTGATTTAATACTAAGAAGTAATAATGACGGTTATTACTGCTGTGGCGACCCCTCATAAAGCAGAGGCTAAGCCAAAAGAAAGTGAGTGGGTGAGTGAGTAAATTGCAATCAATGTATTATTACAATTACTATTAATATGTAGTTAATAATAGAGTGATTGAGATGGTGTATGAATATTTTCTTTCCTCACCGCACTGCTTGATGGCGCAGTAGTCAAACTCAGTCTTGGGGTCAGAGGTGTAACACCAGGGGCCGTGATGATCTCCGTCAGGATTCCTGCAGTAGTTGTCTGTAAGGTTTGCTTCTGGGTGCGTTTTGGGGTTTATCCTTCAAATATGAATAGGCTTAATGTGTCAGTTCAGTTGATTTTGTAATACCTACAATTATTTTCCATCTGACAGTCTTACTTGGTTTTGTGAGGTGTGTTGATGCTCCATTTCTGGCAGAAGATTCCTTTACGGGTCTTGCGGACCACACCTCGATAGTTTTTGCCAATTTCATTATAGCAATCTAACATAAGGAGGACAACCTGGTGACTTATAATATTGAAAAGACATTTGGAGATGTTTATTAGTCTATCCAATGCATTTATTTGATCAAAGGTCAGCAAAGAAGTTAAGAGACCAATCGAAAATTCTGGATTTACTGATTTTATTATGTGTTTGAGTAAAATGTAGTATGTGTTTTGACATTGACATTTGACCTGACATTCCTTACAAATGAACAATTTAAATATTGTTATTCACAGCATTTTAGTTTTTGCATAAAATAATAAAAAACATGTATATATATATAGGGTAACACAATCGCCGCACAGCAAGAAGGTCACTGGTTCGAGCCCCGGCTGGGTCAGTTGGCATTTCTGTGTGGAGTTTGCATGTTCTCCTCGTGTTGGTGTGGGTTTTCTCCGGGTGCTCCCGTTTCCACCACAAGTCCAAACACAATCAGTACAGGTGAATTGGGTAAGCTAAATTGGCCGTAGTGTATGGGTGTGAATGAGTGTGTGTGGGTGTTTCCCAGTGATGGGTTGCAGCTGGAAGGGCATCCGCTGCGTTAAACATATGCTGGATAAGTTGGCGGTTCATTCCGCTGTGGCGACCCCAGATTAATAAAGGGACTAAGCCGAAAAGAAAATGAATGAGTGAATGATTGCTAACAAATGGGTAAGACCTAGTGGTTTGGATTGTGGCAAAGTATAGAGCTTTAAAATAAGCATTTTGGTGCTGCACTGTGATCTTTTTCATTTTGGGTATATAATACTGTATATTGTTACACTGAATGACGTTTTAGTGGGTATCGTCACGTCTCGCGTAGGGCAGGGAATAAACAAAGGATCCAGATGCAGCCAAACTCATTTTTATTTTAACAAACCAAAACAAAACAACGAGAGAAGCACGCAGACATCATGGGAGTGACATGCAAACTAATGACAATGAAGTGCTAACAGAACAGGGTATAAATACACAAGGAAACAGTTAACAAGAGGGTGGAGACAATTACCTCAAGGATTAACAAGATAAGAGTAAACTAAGGTGAACAGGAAGTGACATGAAAACACAGAACTGAAATATACAAAAACAGGAACCAGGAAGTTACAGGTATCTTCTGTAAATCCTAGTAAAAAAGTAAATGTTGCTCAAGGATTGCTCAGAAAAAAAATGTACAGGATACATTCACATACACATTTTATTTGTATTACTTAAGTGCTTAAAAACTCACCCTTTGACTCAGTTTGTAATCTTGTTCAGCATGTTTAGATATTGCTAAAACCAGACAAAGATACGGGTTAGGAATTGTCGTCTTTTTCTTATTCATTTTTGCAGTGCAGTTATGTGTTATATATGTAAATGTCATGTCCTCTGTGTGTTTAGGATGTGTATAAATGTGAAACGTGAAATATTTGTCAATGTATTTTGTCACCTCTTGCTGTTTACGAAGTGTTTCAGTCTTTAATGTAATTGTTAACCATGTTAACGAGTGTGTTTTTACAGTGTCAGTGTGGAATGATGTGTGTTTTTCCTCAGGGAATATTGCAAAGATCTGGAGCTTTCCAACAACAACACCGAGTTCCTGCTCAACTTCATCGCTCTGATGGAGAAAGTCACACCAGACTCCAAACAATGTGAGGTTTACACAGCTTTAAAACACTATACACAACACCTAGAGTTTCTGATAGTAATTTTCTTTGACATTTTAGTAATTGTCTTTCTTTTAGGTTGGTTTGGGTTTTTTTAGTCATTGTAGCATTTCTAATTTTCACATACAGCTGAAGTCAAAAATATTCGCCCTCCTGTGAATTTGTTTTTCATTTTCAAATATTTCCCAAATGATGTTTAACAGAGCAAGGAATTTTTCACAGTATTTCCTATAATATTTTTTCTTCTGGAGAAAGTCTTATTTGTTTTATTTCAGCTACAATAAAAGCAGTTTTCAATTTTTTTAAGGTCAATATTATTAGTCCCCTTAAGCAATATTTGTTTTCGATTGTCTACAGAACAAACCATCATCATACAATGACTTGTCTAATTTCCATAACTTGCCTAATTAACCTAGTTAATCTTTTAAATGTCACTTTAAGCTGAATACCAGTATCTTGAAAAATATCTAGTCAAATATTATTTACTGTCATCATGGCAGAGATAAAAGAAATCAGTTATTAGAAATGAGTTATTAAAACTATTATGTTTAGAAATGTGTTTCTTTCCATTAAATAGAAACAGGAGGGCTAATAATTCATGAGGGATAATAATTCATGAGGGCTAATCATTCTGACTTCAACTGTATGTCCATTCATTGCAAATAATTTTTTTTTATGATTATTTATTCAAATATTTGTAATACCTTTAGTTTCATAGTTGTTTATAGTATAAAACACTAACTCTAAAGACCAACAAAGATAATTATAAGAAACTATTATAGCCATAATATATATTACCATCTCTATCTATATACACTGTTAAAATATCCATAAATGAACAGTTTTCTGTATTTTGTGATTCGTGTTTTTTTATGCTTTTGAATTAAATTATGGGAGCATAATCTTTACCCAACAACTTTGGATATATAGAAGTTTGAAATAGTGACCTTTGTTGACATTTTTAATAGTTTGAGGTGATATATATTGTCGCACGTCATGATTTTGCGATCCTGGATTAACATCCTGGATTAACATCTATGTTGATCCTGGAACCTCATTTTTGTTCAAAAACATAATCCATACCTATTCCCTACCCCTAAACCCAACCATAACTGTAAATTATTCCCAAAATCAAAGGGGAATAATATCTGGATAACAATCATGTAGAAGTGCATAAACCTAACCGTAAGCCTAAACTTAACATAAACTGTAAACGTATCCCTTAATTCTGATTGGCTGATTGGAGTGTTGTTCCAGGATCAACATAGATGTAAATCCAGGAACATGTCCTATCTGGTGAAATCAAGTTGACGTATATGGTCTGTATTGGTGTTGTAAATCATGGTACAAAAACCTGGAAATAGTACTGAAAGAACTTATCAAATACTCTACGTACTTAATTCTTTATATATAATTTCATATACAATATATTGCTTGGGCCTCACAGTGGCGCAGTGGGTAGCATGTTCGCCTCACAGCAAGAAGGTCGCTGGTTCGAGCCTCGGCTGGGTCAGTTGGCGTTTCTGTGTGGAGTTTGCATGTTCTCGCCGTGTTGCCGTGGGTTTCCTCCGGGTGCTCCGGTTTCCCACACAAGTCCAAAGACATGCACTATAGGTGAATTGGGTAAGCTAAAATTGTCCGTAGTGTATGTGTGTGAATGTGAGTGTGTGGATGTTTCCCAGTGATGGGTTGCAGCTGGAAGGGCATCCGCTGCGTAAAACATATGCTGGATAAGTTGGCGGTTCATTCCGCTGTGGCGACCCCAGATTAATAAAGGGATTAAGCCGAAATGAAAATGAATGAATGAATATATTGTTTCAAACTAAAATGTTAACTAAAGTCACTGCAGAGTTGAATTTTCAACATCAAAAGTCGACAGAGCAGAGATCAACATCCCATAATGCAATTCACAACCGTAAATAAACTAGAAAAAAATATCTGTGAATCGTGAATTACAGAACCGGTTAATTAAATAGTGTAAGCAACAACAATGTTTGTTTTAAGCACATACTGGAGATTTGTCATCTGGCACTTTAAGTGCTCATGCTCTTTAAAGCAGGGTGGATTCTGATTGGCTGTCAACGTTTTTATTGGTAATCAATTTGAAGAAATCATGCTGTGATTCCAGCGCCATTGTTTTTCTGTGGGATTATTGTTATAGTCATGCTGTGAAGTCTGCTGTACTTTTATGAAGAAAAGGATTTTTGAATGATTGTTATTACTAAATGAATCATCATTAGTGTTTTGACCCTCTTTTTCTGACAATTCTTCAGGTCAAAATCATTTTGTATAACAGCATACAGTTAAAGGCAAAATGATGAGCCTTCTGTGAAATTTGTATTATTTTTCAAATATTTCCCAAGTGCTGTTGCACAGAGCAAGGACATTTCCTATTATATTCTTTCTTCTTTCTTTTAATTTGGCTGGAACAAAAACACAGTCAATATTAATAGCGCCTTTAAGAGAAAAGTTTTTTTTAGGGATGGCTGACGCAAAACTGAACGCAAACTGCAATTTTTAGGGATGGCTGACACAAAACTAAACTCGAACGGCAATTTTTAGGGATGGCTGTCGCAAAACTGATCTCGAACTGCAATTTTTAGGGATGGCTGTCGCAAAACTGATCTCGAACTGCAATTTTTAGGAATGGCTGACGCAAAACTAAACTCGAACTGCAATTTTTAGGGATGGCTGACACAAAAC
>CAIGQW010054109.1:1851447-1862430 GCA_903798125.1 Danio choprae
AATAAAGGGACTAAGCCGAAATGAAAATGAATGAATGAATGAATAAAATCATCTTCATTTAATTCGAGACTTCATCATCCTGCTCTACTATTATATATAAGCAAAAATGAACAAAAACAAATACTTCAATTTCTAGATATAGATTCAATAATACCCACAAATAAAGCTCTCAAATTAACTAAGCTGTATTTGCAGGCCAGCTAATTAAGTTTTTTAATGATATAATCATTGATATAATTCATTCATTCATTCATTCATTTTCTTTTCGGCTTAGTCCCTTTATTAATCTGGGGTCGCCACAGCGGAATGAACCGCCAACTTATCCAGCATATGTATTACGCAGCGGATGCCCTTCCAGCCGCAACCCATCTCTGGGAAACATCCATACACACTCACTCATTCACACACACACACACACACACTCATACACTACGGGCAATTTAGCTTACCCAATTCACCTGTACCGCATGTCTTTGGAATGGTGGGGGAAACCGGAGCACCCGGAGGAAACCCACGCAAACATGGAGAGAACATGCAAACTCCACACAGAAATGCCAACTGACCCAGCCGGGGCTCAAACCAGCGACCTTCTTGCTGTGAGGCGAATGTGCTATCCACTCCGCCACCGTATTGATATAATTGTTATAATTAATTTTACTACTGTTAAATGTAATGTAGACGTTACTACATGAATTAAGAGTACAAAATCTCATCATAAAGTAAATATCACAAATATAATAATACCACTTATCACAAAATCAGGACCCAGTATGCTAAATAAATAAAAATAAGCATGCTTTAAAATATGCTTTAATCTACAGCCGTGGATGAACTGCATTTTCACTTTCTAGCCCTATTAATAGCTTTTTTCCTGTAAATCTCCATCCACTGATGTAAATAAATGATAATATTTGCTGACATGCAAAACATCCAATGCCCTGCTGAGAAGACCAACTTGAAGAAAACTGCTCATTATGGCAGCTTTGAATCCTAATTAAAATGCAGGACTAAAACATTTAAACACAAATGCACTTTATACTTCACAATTTAAATGTTTCCTTGTTTTTTGTTTTTAAATAAAGCTAATATGATGCATCGAGAAAGTGACAGAAACAGAGCCAGTGTGTCATACTGACCTGTAATCTGTGCCCTCCACTGGACTCCATATGTACGTCCTCTGGGACTCGTCAATGTAACGCTAAAAAAATACACAATGCAAACAAACGAACGTCACCATCAAGATCTAGGATGTCCATCAAAGTCGAAATCAGCTTTATTGTCAATTATACCACATGCACATGCAGACATACAGAGAATAGAAATTGCGTTAAGCTCAGAGGAACTACAAGAGGAAAGTAAATATACAATAAATACAAATAATTTGAGTAAAAATGAAGAGAGAAAAAAATACAAAAAGATACGAAAAATATTAAATATATATACAAATGAGGCATGACACTGTATGGAATTATATTTAGCACGAGGTCAAGTGACTCACCTCGTCCACAGATTTGACCAGAGTCTTGATTTTCCGCTGTCCTCCTCTGCCATCAATCATTTGACGGCGGATCTAAGAGAACAAACACAGGAGAGATACAGTTACTACAGTTTTATCAGAATCAGAATTATTGCCAAGTGGACTTACACACACACAAGGATTTTGCTTTGGCTACAGAAGCTTCCAGTGTACATAAAGTGACCAGTGACAACATGAAATAAATATGAAGAAGACGACAAACATTAAACAGAGATGCAATCAGTCAAAAGCTCTGGATGATGAATTGTATGTACAGATTTGTTATAAATATACAAGTTATAAGGTGCTGTGTACGAGTGCGTAGAGAAAGTATTGCACTGTAAATTGTTATAAGGTGCTGTACGAGTGCGTATGAGAAAGTATTGCACGTTTATTGCACAGTTCAAACAGGAAGTGCGCTGGGCAATTATGATAATTAATTATTTAATTATGATAATTAATTCATTTAATGAATAAATATGTAATGAATATAAATAAACATTTAATGAATAAATATATCATATTTAGGGCCTCACAGTGGCGCAGTGGGTAGCACGTTCGCCTCACAGCAAGAAGGTCACTGGTCGCTGGTTCGAGCCTCGCCAGTTGGCGTTTCTGTGTGGAGTTTGCATGTTCTCCCTGTGTTGGCGTGGGTTTCCTCCGGGTGCTCCGGTTTCCCCCACAAGTCCAAAGACATGCGGTGTAGGTGAATTGGGTGGGCTAAATTGTCCGTAGTGTATGAGTGTGAATGGGTGTGTATGGATGTTTCCCAGAGATGGGTTGCAGCTGGAAGGGCATCCGCTGCGTAAAACATATGCTGGATAAGTTGGCGGTTCATTCCGCTGTGGCGACCCTAGATTAATAAAGGGACTAAGCCGAAATGAAAATGAATGAATGAATGAATATATCATATTTAATTATGATAATTAATTATGATAATTAATGAACATGATTCTGGTCTTGATTGACGTATAGGACTGTTTTGCAGTGTGTTTTATGACTGCAAGCATGTTGGAGTTATTCATAATAATAACAATAACGATGGATTTTATTTGTAATGCACTTTTCCTAAATCAAAAGCAATATCTAAATATGAATAGTGATTTATTATTTATATAAATTCTTTTACAGATCTGTTAAGTCTCTTCTGCTGACAAAAATGCATTTATTTGATTAAAATTTTATTTAAAAAAAAGAAATGTGAAAAAATTACAAATTGTATTAAATAAATTAATTAAATTAATTAAAAGTGTCTGTTTTCTACTAAAAACTCTGAACACATAATTCATTCCTGTAATGCAAAGCTGAATTTTCAGCATTATTTTCAGCATTGGTGAAGTTTTTTCCTCGCCACTGTCGCCACTGGCCTGCTCGGATCGGGACTTGTGGAGCTGCGCTTCGGTGGATTTGCTCTTCAGTATTTGAACTTTCAGCAGTGAAACTTAAACCACACTGAACTGAACTGAACTAAACTGAACTTCAACTCTGAAATCTGGACTTTACTAGAACATGTTAAGCTGCTTTGACACAATGGTGGCGCAGTGGGTAACACAATCGCCTCACAGCTAGAAGGTCGCAGGTTCGGAGTTTGCATGTTCTCCCCGTGTTCGTGTGGGTTTCCTCCGGTTGCTCCGGTTTCCCCCACAAGTCCAAAGACATGCGGTACAGGTGAATTGGGTAAGCTAAATTGTCCGTAGTGTATGAGTGTGAATGAGTGTGTATGGATGTTTCCCAGTGAAGGGTTGCAGCTGGAAGGGCATCCGCTGCGTAAAACATATGCTGGATAAGTTAGCGGTTCATTCCGCTGTGGTGACCCAAGATTAATAAAGGGACTAAGCCGAAAAGAAAATGAATGAATGAATGAATAAATAAATTGTCTGTAGTATATGTGTGTGGATGAGTGTGTATGGATGTTTCCCAGTGTCAAGTTGCGGCTGAAAGGGCATCCGCTGCGTAAAACATATGCTGGATGAGTTGGCGGTTCATTCCGCTGTGGCGACCCTAGATTAATAAAGGGACTAAGCCGAAAAGAAAATGAATGAATGATTTGAATTGAATTTTAGTCCCGTGATCCTTCAGAAATCATTATATGATATAATGTGCAAGAAACACGTCTTATTGTTATCAATGTTGAAAACAGATTTTGACAAAGTTATCATTCGATGAATAAACAGTTTATGAAAACAACAATTATTTGAAATAAAACCAGGTGCTCCGGTTTCCGCCACAGTCCAGAGACATGCGCTATAGGTGAACTGGATAAACTAAATGCTGGAAGGGCATCCGCTGTGTAAAACATATGCTGGATAAGTTGGAGGTTCATTGCGCTGTGGCGACCCCTGATGAATAAAGGGACTAAGCTGAAGGAAAATAAATGAATGAATGTTTTATCTAAGACAATAAATATGAAATACTATTTTGGATTTTTTAAATATTAATTCATCTTGTATTCAAATATAACTGTGCAGTATCATAAATACTTTAATATCATAAATATTAATTTTTATTTAGACTATATAATCCATTTATTCTTGTTAGTTAATGCATCAAGTAACATTAAGCAATGTATCTGTACAGTATTTATTAATCTTTGCTGATATGATTTGATGAATAAACAGTTTTTAAAAACAACATTTATTTGAAACATACAATTTTTTTGCAAATATTTATATATTTACTGCCACCTTTCACACTTCTAGTGCATAAAAAAGTAAGAATTGTTGTGCAGTAGACCAAAAAAAGCCACTCTTTAATCAGAAATATGCTATAATTGGCTAAATGAACGTTCTGTTTTATTTAAAGGTGTACTATTATGATTTTTTTTTAATCATTATCCCCAAAATGAGAAGAAGTTTTTTTTGTGTCTCTCTTAACATGCAAATGAGCTGCTGATTCCAAGAAACCAAGGCACATGCTGTAAAGGCTCCGCCCTCTTTTGGAAAGGGGGTGGCGCCTTTAAAACATGTGCTTCAACCAACAACAAACAAGACATTTGCATGCATTTTAAAGTAGTTATTTATGAATTTAAACTCCAGGTAAATAGTTTTCTGATCACACACATGAAGATCCTCACAGAAAGCCACAGTCAGTGCAACAAAAAAGCATAACAGGAACTTTCATTTATTTAACACAAGAGAGAGATGTTCACCTCCTCCTTGTTGCGGTCTGGAAGTTCAGCATCCAAGAAGTCCAATGTGACCGGCTCTCTGAAGTTAATGATCTAAACAAACCAATTTGTAAGAAATAATTAACATCAGAAAGGTGTACTATTGGCTACAGAGGTTCACTTATCAATGAAAATTAAAAGTAGATACAAGAAAATAACCCCATTTTGGAAAAAATACCAACAATACCTCACCTTAGGCTGGAGGTTTGGGTGTAGCAGCACATATCCATTGGGATCTATGGCAAACGTGTATCCATTGGCTCCAAGCTGCGCAGAAAGATGAAGATGAGGGATTGAAGATGCAAAGAGAGTCTGAAAAAGAGATTTATATTTATGTCACTTACCTTATACCGCGGTGTGAGTTCCTTAATTTCATTGAGAGCGATGTCTACACCCATGACACCAAGCATCAACTGATTCTGCTATAAACGACAGATTAGAAATATAATGAAGAACCACAAGGGGGCAGATTCGAGATACACATATAAAAATAGAGTATTTTTCTGTCAAAAACACAAATGGATTTATGCTTGGTGAGTGCACAGTTTGACAAATGTTTTTTTGTAACACAACTGATTTGTTGCAGCATAGTTATCAAGAACAGTGTCAAAGTAAAAGAAGAAACATTACTCTAGAAATAAAATAAATCTGCAAAGAAATGAATTCAAAAAAGGTGCTTATAAGAAAAATACTTAATATGTGACATGCAATGTGTACAATTATAAAGCGCTCTGCATTGGAAAAAAATGATTCAAAGATGATTCTTTGGATTTACTAAATAGTTTTAAGTAACAAGTAACAAGTTTTAAGTTATTTAAGTTTAAGTAAGTAGTTGTAAACAATTTATTTGGGTTGAATTTAAACAAACAAATGAAGTTGATTCATTCATTTATTTTCTTTTCGGCTTAGTCCTTTTATTAATCTGGGGTCGCCACAGCGGAATGAACCACCAACTTATCCAGCACATGTTTTACGCAGCGGATGCCCTTCCAGCCGCAACCCATCACTGGGAAACATTCATACACACTCATTCACACACATACACTACGAACAATTTAGCTTACCCAATATACCGCATGTCTTTGGACTTGTGGGGGAAACCGGAGCACCCGGAGAAAACCCACGCGAAACAGGCGGAGAACACGCAAACTCCACACAGAAATGACAACTGACCCAGCTGAGGCTCGAACCAGTGACCTTCTTGCTGTGAGGCGATTGTGCTACCCACTGCACCACCGCGTCACCCAAATGAAGTTGAACATTACTAAATTTAATTTGTTTGTTTAAATTCAACCCATATAAATTGTTGGCAACAATTTTGCAGAAATCTTTTTTTTGTCAGTGTGGCTGCTTAAAAAATTGTAACAAATATATAATGTAATACATTGTAAACATAAATATAATAAAATATAATGACATAAATACACATTTTTAAAGCATACCTCAACATAAAATATCTCATGTCATCATGCTGAACAATATACTGCTAAATGTTTTATCAAAGGCAGCCCGGTGGCGCAGTGGGTAGCACAATCGCCTCACAGCAAGAAGGTCGCTGGTTCGAGCCCCGGCTGGGTCAGTTGGTGTTTCTGTGTGGAGTTTGCATGTTCTCCCCGTGTTTGCGTGGGTTTTCTCCGGGTGCTCCGGTTTTCCCCACAAGTCCAAAGACATGCGGTACAGGTGAATTGGGTAAGCTAAATTGTCCGTAGTGTATGTGTGTGAATGAGTGTGTATGGATGTTTCCCAATGATGGGTTGCAGCTGGAAGGGCATCCGCTGCATAAAACATATGCTGGATAAGTTGGCGGTTCATTCCGCTGTGGCGACCCCAGATTAATAAAGGGACTAAGCCGAAAAGAAAATGAATGAATGTTTTATCAAAGACAATGAATAAGAAATAAAAAATATAAATTCAAGTATTTAAATATAACTCTGTGCAGTATTTATGACGTTTATCTTTATTTAGACTATAGAATACATTCATTCTTGTTAGGTAATGCATCGAGTACCATCAATCAATGTAATTGTACAGTATTTATAAATCTTTGTTGATATTAGCTTACAAAAATACAGCTTTTGGCTCAGGGCCCTGAAATAGCTTATATTACTGATGTGAAATGAACATTACCTAACGTTATTAAATGCCTTACGAGTATTTTTATACTAACTATTCTAGTTTCACTAATGCTGACAGGTTAGTTCATGCTAGAAACATGCCAACAACATGCTAATTCAAGCTAACAATAAGGTACCCAAGCTAGAAAAGTTAACAAAATGATAGTTTACGGTAATTTGTGCTAGCAACGTACCAGTGCATGTTACAACCATGCTAAAAACAGGCTATCAACACAATTCTAATTAGCAACATGCTAATTAATGCCAACAACACAATAGTTAATATTATCAACATGCCAATAAATGGTAACAATATGATAGGAACATGTTAATCCATGTTAAAGTTGACCATATTAAAAACATGCTAGCAACATGCTAATGCAAACTAACATTAGAACATGTTAATAACAACAGCAACTAATTAGAACATGTTAAATAATGCTAATAATTCATATTAGCAACATGCTAATTCATGCTAGCAACACAATAGTTAATATTATCAACATGCTAATAAATGCTAACAATATGATAGGAACATGACAAACATGATTTGAACATGTTAATTCATGTTAAAGTTAACCATATTAGAAACATGCTAGCAACATGCTAATTCATGTTAACAATACGGTAACCATGCTAGAAAAGTTAACAAAATGATAATTTATGCTAATTTGTGCTAGCAACATGCCAGTGCATGTTACAACCAAGCTAAAAACAGGCTATCAACATAATTCTCATTAGCAACATGTTAATTCATGCAAATTAATGCTAACAAATAAATGCTAACAATATGATAGGAACATGACAAACATGATATGAACATGTTAATTCATGTTAAAGTTAACCATATCAGAAATATGCTAGCAACATGCTAATGAAAACTAACATTACAATACGTTAAGAACAACAACTGATTAGAACATGTTAATTAATGTTAATAATTCATATTAGCAACATGCAACATGCTAGCAACACAATATTTAATACTATCAACATGCTAAATGCTAACAATATGAAAGGAACATGACAGGAACATGTTAATCCATGTTAAAGTTAACCATATTAGAAACATGCTAGCAACATGCTAATCCAAACTAACATTACAACATGTTAAGAACAACAACTAATTAGAACATGTTATTAATGCTAATAACATGCATCACACTTTGCTATTGATCATTAGTCATCTAGTAGTCATCATTAATAACATCATTAGCTTATTTGGTACTGTTTGTTAGCTGTATAAGTGCTTTACAGGTTCTTTTCACTTTAACGATTGAAGTTAGCAGATGTAGAGGGTCAACCTGAGCTTCAAACTGAACTTTAAATCATACTCAAATGCCCTCAAGTGTTGTCAAAGTCAAGCCCTGCTCAATATGCGTTCAACACGGCGAAACATGCAGCTCTCAACACTTTGTCAATGTCAGTTAGGGAACATGCGAAGAATTAGATCTGGAACGTGATCACACTAATAATGCTACATAAACGCCACATCTGTATCGTCCTGCAGAGTAAATCATGCGCAGATCATTTACAGGACACAGCTTGTGACTTACTTTTGTGTCTCTATCAGCCGTGAGATTGAAGACTGGCATTGTGCCGGTAATGACGAGGCCCAAACCCTGTAAAAACACACAAAACAAAACAAACACAGCATTTAAAAGTGTTTGCTTTTATCGCTGTGAATGTGAACTGAAGGAAGGATCTCGCGCTCCACTGCACTCGTAAATAAAAGACTGCCTCATATGAACGCGCCAAGTAAAATTATATGGTCAATGACAAAGCAAACTAGCTGTGGAGACTCAAATGTGCGCATTCTGGAGAGAAAACAAAGCTGTGAACAATATCACAGCCAGCGGCCGACGCTAACAATACCATCTCAAACAGTCTCACAGGCTCAAAACAGCGGATAGCGGCATGTAATTGTGTATTTAAGCTTTTCCTATATGATATACACTAAATAATAACAAACATAAACAAAACACCTCAACAGAGCTCTGTTCATATGTACACTCCAGCACACTTTGAACATTCATCATGGAGTTTTACTGACCTTACAAATGAACATTTCTAATATATTTAAAACATGTTTATGACTCAAATGTGACATTAAACCTGCAGTTCAGTAAGTGAGTCATCCAGGCTGATTCACTCAGATGAGTCACTTAAATGATTCAGTCTGATAATGCAGGTGTTCTAATCAGACTCAGCAAATAGTGATTCATTTAAAAGAATCGCACCGAATGATGGATATATTTGTGAAACTGACAGAAAGTAGATTTTATTTTATTGTCAATGTACAATAATTACCGTATATCAGGAATATAATGAATTAAACAGAAATGAAATGTTGCACTTTATTTTAAGGTGTTCCTTTGTTACAATATAAAAATTAATTTCTGAGTAATATGAATTAACCACATGCACTTACTATATGGTTAGGTTAGGTTTAGGGTTAGTTGCATGTAATTAATTGTAATATAGTAAGTTCATGGAACCAGTGTAACAAGAACAACTTAAAAGTAAGTGTTCCCCACCATATGTGCATGACGCGACGGCAGCCATATTGCGCCAGACCGCACACCACACACCAGCTGATTGGTGGAGAGGAGTGATGAAGCCAATTATGATATGGGGATGGTTAGGAGGCTCTTTTTTTTTTAACGTTTCATCCAAAAGACAGCGCTCACTGAGTAGAATAGAGTCCCCTTCACTATACTGGGGCGTTAGGACCCACACAGACCGCAGGTTGAGTGCCGTCTGCTGGCCTCACTAACACCACTTCCGGCAGCAACCTAGCTTTCCCATGTGGTCTCCCATCAGGTACTGACCGGGCGCAGCCCTGCTTAGCTTCAGTGGGCGACACTGTGAGAGTTGCAGAGAGCTAGCTGCTGGCTAGGGTTTGTTATTATAAATTATATGTCCTGACTACTGATCCAAAAATAATAAATATATTATAATAAAAAATATTAAACACAATTGTTTCTGTCATTTCGCAAAAATAAATCATTGCTACTATAAACTTTCACATGTATTTTAATATTTTGCCATCTCTATTTTCAAATGGCATTTCTTTGCAATCCACAAATGCAAAAGAAAGAAAAAAAGGGACAAAATATCAGTAACAACAAACTGAAAAATAAATAAAAAATACTAGCTGAAATAAAATTAAATACAATTAAAAGCTTAAAATTATGCTGCCATAGCAATTACTGTAAATAAGATCAAATAATATCAGTGAAAACAAACAGTACAAAAATCAGAATCAAAATATAAATTAAAGCTGAACAAATGAAAATTCGATACAAACATTAACTGAATATTAGAAAATGTAGAATTTTGAATATTGACATTGACAAATAAAATTAATTGATGCAAAACTTGAAAATAACTTGGACTTACACATTAAATAACATAAATATTGCGTTTAAAACTTAACTACGAATTGGAAATGTGCCTTAGCAACTAACTGAAATAAAACAAGTTTAAGTAATTTAATTGCTAAAGTAAAATAAAAACCCAATAACATTTCTACTATACTTTAAACTTTTCTTATATATTTTGTCATTTCCTTATCCAAAACTATTTCTTTGGTTTTATATGTGAATTTCACAAACAGTTCTGACTGAAATGTGCTCATCCACCAAATTCTCCTCAGTTTGGTTTTAGAGAATGGGCAGGCCATATCTGAAACAATAAAACCCTGAGCTGATGATTCTGATGATGATAATCCTCCATACCAGAGCGTCCTGATAGACATTGGTCCACTGCACTTGTTTAGCTCGTTCTCCAGCCAGCACCATCGGCCGTCCCAGAACATCCAAATACTCCTGAAAGACACAACACATAAAACATAAGAAAACAACATTTCACCCGTCCAGAATCCCCAACGAAGCGTCTTCTTCTCTCCACAGGTTAGGAAGAGCAGCAGTCACTGAAGTCAGGAGTCTAAAGCTCCATAAAGCAAAGCACTGCCACTCGCCGCTCCATTACATAAAGCATGGCTGTTAAAAGCGTCTGCCCGAGGGGCCAGTAAAACCAGCAGCACACAGGCACTTCCAGCCGTAACAAATCATCATAAAGCAGCTATTAAAGCATATTACAGCTGTTAGAAAGCACATTGGGGCTCTGGAGGGGAGAGGTTGGTCTACGGCAAGGCCACACTTGTTGGGTCGCCGTAAGCACAT
>CAIGQW010054109.1:1985002-2029053 GCA_903798125.1 Danio choprae
ACACACACACACACACACACACACACACACACACATGTTTGTTTTTGTGAAAAGTGGGAACATTACATAGGTTCCCATTCATTTTATACTGTTCAAACCGTGTATTGTATTGGCCTAACCCCACCCTACCCCTAAACCCAACCATCACAGGAGACTGTGTACAGCTTTACTCTCTGAATAAACTCATTCTGTGTCATTTATAAGCTTCTTGAGAAATGAGGACGTCAGCAATGTCCTCATATTTCACCTCCTTTTTGTAATACCTGTGTCATACATATGTCATTATACAGATTTGTGTCCTGACATGTCACAAAAACATGTACACACACACACACACACACACACACACACACACACACACACACACACACACACACTCCTTCTTCGTGTATATTATGTATATTTTGCATGCATTTGAGTAATTTGTAATAATTGAGGAATTTGAGCTTTCATTACTAGTTACTTCTTATTTATAAGTCGTTTTGGATAAAAGCATCTGCCAAATGATTGAATGTTTATGTAAATGTAAATATAACTAAAGTAATTTACTCATGCTTGAATACAAACATATAAATAAATAAATAAATAAATAAATAAATAAATAAATAAATAAATAAATAAATAAATAAATAAATAAATAAATAAATAAATAAATAAATAAATAAATAAATATTGTTACACAAAGGAATCACTTCCATAATGAAAACCCTGTCACCATTTCCTGACCCTTCTTGTTCCAAAGCTCTTTGACCTTTTTTTTAAGTTTCTGTCTGCATTTCTGTTGACACAAAAGAAGATATTTTGAAAAATGATGGTATCCGAACAGTTGATGGTCACCATTGAGTTCCATAGGGGGGAAATACAATGGAAGTCAATGGTGACCATTAACTGGAAGTGGAAGTTAAAGGAAATCAATCATTCTGGAAGTGAGCAACTACTTTATACAGGATCCCCACGGGTCATGGACTTTCTGGGATATCATGGATTTTTTAAAGCATCTATTCCAGACATTGAACATCGGAATTTTATATATGTTTTTGCCCAAGTTATGAAATAACAGACATGTTTACCTGTTTGCTGATCAGATTAATTCATTAATTCATAGACAATAATGTTTGTTTGCATTATAATTGAAGTAATTTACCTTTATGTTTAATTTGTTTCTTCCTCAGCAATGCAGTAGCTACTTTTACACAAGATTTTTGTTAGTCAAACAAACATTACCAAAATATAGTTTCCTTTTTTAATAACAATAAAAATACCAGTTGTTTTTGTTGTCATGTCTATACAAGGGCGGATTTAACCAATAAGAGAGGTAAGCAGCCGCTTAGGGGCCCAGGAAATCTAGGGACCTCCAATAAATACCTAGAAGTGTAAATGATACCTCTAAATGATATAACAGAATATTCTAACAAATTTTGTATGGTGACGGTCTAACAAATAAAATGTTAATGTAATTATTACATTTACGCAAATTTGCCCCCCATCCCGAATCATGGAGCAGTCCAGCAGTCATTCAATCATTTTCCATCGGCTTAGTCTCTGATTTATCATAGGTTGCCACGGCAGAATGAACCACCAACTATTCCAGCATATGTTGGTACGTAGCGGATGCCCTTCCATCCGCAACCCGTAGTCGAGCAGTCTAATCAGGTAAAGATTTAGAGATTGCATTAGGATAAAACATAGAAAAGGCGATGATATAAGAAGACATGATAAACAGCAATATAAATATATAAAAGCACAAAGAGTGCATTTTAGGATTGTTGGGCCCCTTGGGTGAAATTGCTCAGGATACCGAAATATTAAGGTAAAGTTGGTTTTATATTGGGCGACGCGATGGCACAGTGGGTAGCACAATCGCCTCATAGCAAGAAGGTCACTGGTTTGAGCCTCGGCTGGGTCAGTTGGCGTTTGTGTGTGGAGTTTGCATGTTCTCCCTGTGTTTGCGTGGGTTTCCTCCGGGTGCTCCGGTTTCCCCCACAACTCCAAAGATATGCGGTACAGGTGAATTGGGTAAGCTAAATTGTCCGTAGTGTATGAGTGTGAATGAGTGTGTATGGATGTTTCCCAGTGATGGGTTGCAGCTGGAAGGGCATCCGCGGCATAAAACATATGCTGGATAAGTTGGCGGTTCATTCCGCTGTGGCGACCCCAGATTAATAAAGGGACTAAGCCGAAAAGAAAATGAATGAATGATTGGTTTTATATTCACACATTGGTTCAGTGACAGCTTGTGACATGCTCTCTATATTGTTTAGCATGGTACTTTGAATATTCAGTCTGAAATCACATGCAAGTATGACTTCAAAACAACATTAGCACTATTTATTTGACTGTGGACATTGTTGTACTACTTTGATAGTCATTGGCTGCTAATGTGATTTAACTATTCAGAATTTGCAAAGAACACTTTTCTGAAATTATATTATTAATATAATTATTCATATAAATCACCCGCCCCTGTGTCTATATCGAAAACTGACTTCAAAGTATAAACCTATAAAGAAAAATCTGATCTGTAGTAAATTGTGACAAAGTTGACAAAGCCTCGGTCTTCTCCATAGAGTCTTTGCTCAGGTTCATGTATTAATGGCATACAGATTGTATAATATTTTTTAAAAAACGTTAAGGGTTAAAAAAAAGTACATTCGTGTACTCAAATGTTGCTAAATCGGCTTGGAAATGTTTCTGTCAATTCCATTCCTGCGTAAGAGCGCCGCTCGCCCGTGAGCTGCGGCGTGGGGTTTCCCAGGGCAGACTGCAGGGTTACCGCGCCCATCTCCGTCTGATGGCCGGATGAGAGGTGAACTGAACTGGAGAGAAGTGCTCCTTCAAGGAAGGCAACGGGAAGTGGCTACCGACTGACTTATTTGTTGACCAAAGTCTCCAATCGGACATTTATGAGTGCAGTTTTTCCTCGCATTTGAGATCCCCCTCGCACAGGCTCATTTCCCGCCCAACGGAGCGAGTTTATTCGCTGTGGAAGTGGACTCGGTACTTCTCCCGCTGCTAGTTAGCGAGCTAGCTCGTCTTGTTCGTTGATGCGTGGATTTGACAGCCACACTATCGTTTTTTTCGGTCAATGCCATATAAACAAAGGCCATTTACGACTGCGAACAGGTATGGAACACTATGTGCTTATTTCAAGTGTGTGGAACTAATTGTTTCGTTAAAATCGGGTGAATTTGTTGGATAAAATGCTGGTCACCATAGAGAATAAAGGGGGGTGGGGTGAGGCGCAGGTAGTGGCTAGCCGAGCGATTTACATACACAACAACGGCAGGCAAATATGCGAAAAACGGTTGTTTTAAACAGTTATCAGCGTGTGTACTGTATTTATGTGAATTTATAGTGCATTTAATCTCTCGATCGGTCATTATGGCGTGAACGGAGTCGGCCGACTTAACCGGAGGCCGTTTTGTGCGAGTTCGCTTGCTAGCACCCAAAAATTGGCGTTACTTCAGAAAATAAACCAATCGATGTTTTGGGGAATTCAGTCATGTGCTTGTTAGGGGTATTTTAATAGCCATAAAGATTGTTTTTTTTATATTAAGTGGTGGGGGTTTTGGTTGGAGGCTGGTCTGTAAGCTAACAGGCTAATTACCGGAGCTTCTGCTGGCAAAATATTCGGCTTTTCAGCCCAGCTAGGCCTTCCTCTGTTACAGAATCGAGGATTTTTTTTGTTAGGCAAATACTGGTTAACACACTGTCGTGTACTACAAGTGAATATTGATCGAAATGCAGTCGGCAAATAAAGATTAGCCATTTATTTGTTCACCCGATCGTGTATTGCAATCTACACCATCTGGCTGTACATTACAAGCCGTTCTAGTGTGTTTTTCCTACATACATTTACATGCAGATGGATTTATTACGAGTCCAAATGGCGTAATCCGAAATCCCGTGTGCATTTAAGCGACTTAGCTTGTGTTAATGTTTATTGCGTTAAGTGTGCGCTGCTTCTTTTAACTACTCTTTAAAACAACATAATTGGATTTCATTAAGCCTGTGTTTAAAGGGCCTTTGCTGATCAGGTATATAGGTGCACTGCCTCCCTCCCCGACATCTCAGTGATGCTCCGCTACGATCCTCTCTGTACTGCTTATGATAAAGACGTGTTAAAAAGACATGCTAGATGTGTTTTCTCCTGCGACCGTGTATCAGAGTAATGCAGCAAAAAAGCTCTGCAGCTCTTCAGATACGCGAAATGATTGGAGCGCGATGGCCTTTATTATCGCTGCTGGAATATTTTAAGAACGGGCTAGCAGCTCAGTATTGAGGTCACTATTAAGGGATTGGTCGGGGAAATATAGGCTATGGGATAAATATGTTGCGCCCCCCTCCTTTTCCCCCTACCGATCGAGTTTGCCTTTCTCTTCGCTGGCATTTAGATAAAGGAACACCGTTCATGAATAAATAAACGGAATCAATGAATTCTTCAATGTGGGGCCCAAGAACAAGATGGCGTCCGTAGCGCCTCTCTCTCTCTCTCCGGCTTCCCTCTCCGCACTCATATCAGCTTGCCGTTCATTTAACCCGCTGAAACGCCGAGAGAAAGCACCGTTCTGCTATAAAACGCAGCTGTTTGTTTTAAAAACGATTCCAGGGACATATTTTGAAGCTAGAGGTAATAGTTGTTTAATAAAAAATCTCTGTGTGTGGCACCTAAGGCTGCATAACCTCATACCTTTTTGACGCGATATGGAATTGTGAAATAATCGCGTATCACATAGTATTTCCAAGTACGCCGTGACGTGATCGTTCACATTTTATTTATTTCAACTTGTGCTTCTGGTGCTATAAATATAGACATTTCTCTCTTGTCATCCACGTAAGGTCTCACAATACCCTTTTGTGTTTAGGTAATGCAGTTTTGTGTGATTTTTATTTTAAAACAAAACAAAATGAGTGATTCATCCCATATATTGTTTCTAACTCCCTCCCAGACATCCTGCTTTTTGTCCACCTATGCTGCTTCGTTTGCTTGTCATGTTTATTATAGTCATTGTTCAAGTTTTACTCAACAATGTTAGATTTGTTGAAGCATTACTTGTAATCCATTTGCATTATACATTGGAAATGCTTTGTGTAATCTGCATTGATACACATGCATTGATGCTTTTTTGTAATTGCGGATAACTAAAAGCATCAGTTTGGTTCCCAATGGGCACCTCAGAAGCTGATATGTGTATGGCTGTGATGGAAAAAATGGAAATCTATTCAGATAATGTAATTTTTGAGTATCTTTTTTATTTTCACATCAACACCCATTTGTTTTGCAGTTATTTTGATATCAGCACGTTGATATTTTTGTTATTTTTATGATGTTCTTTTACCAAAAAAAAAAAATAAATAAAATATATATATATATATATATAAATATATATATATATATAAAGTCACCTTTATTTGCATGAACAATAGCTATAAGTTGGTATAGCATAAATAATAAAAGTGTAGTAAATACTTTAATACAGAGGTTAAGCTCCCCCGAAACACTACCACACATTCTTAGACTGCAAGCCCAGCTCTGGACAGCTGTTTTTCCATGGGTGACGCTGAGAGGGATTATAGATTTACTGTACGTGGATTTTAGCTTTTAGGATTACAGGCTTGGATAGTGATAGTGCTGGTTACTGTCTTTTCTATGATCCAGCTTTAGCGATATGCATTTTATTTTTCTTTTGTTAATGCCTAATAAGCCGCATCGTCCTCAAAACATTTGGAGTAATTCATGTTGATGGAATAAAGTTTGTCAAATGAAAGGTTTTAAATGTGTTCAGATCAGCAAGAATAAAAGGGTTTGTTAAAATAAAGGTTTTCTAAAAGGATCTAAGAAAGAGTTGCCCTAAAGTGACCTGAGAATACGCAGTCTGTGGCACCTTTAGGCCATTTCTTACAGCTCTCTTTTTGTCCTGCAGTCAGCTGACTCTGATCAAGTGTTTGTTGAGAGGGTGAGATTGAGCTCTGCTTGCACATATGTTGATGCCTTACTGCATTTAGCCATTCGACTTTGCTTTTGTGCTATCTTTGCATCTGGCCTTTGGCACAGCATATTCAGTATTTATGCATAATGAAGTTTCATTTCGGCAAAGTGCGAGCCCTGCTCTTGATTTTTCCCTCTGAACACTGAACTACATTGTTAAATTCTAGGTTTGTATTTAAATTGATGACCATATCATAATCTGTCATTGTTTTAGTGGTTTTTATAACAGGATGATTTAGCTAATACTGTAAATAAGTAATATTTGGGCTCTATTTTCCAGGGTTTAAATAATAAAAAGTTAGAAGTGGTCATAAACTGTTGGTGTTTATTGTTTATTTATCCTTTTTTATGCGCATCAGTCTGAATAGGTTAGTTTTGGAGGCATTTCACTTTCTGCTCTGTTTCTGGTCAAATTGTGTAGTGTGTATTTCTAAAAATATTTCCAGTGCTCAGATTAGTTTTTTGAGCACGTATAATGCCAAGGTATTGTTGTTTTTAAAGCTGAAGTTGTGGCCTTTTATGAGGTTTTCGGAGATAAGCAAATACATATTTTGGGGGGATTTAATGGCATTAGATTAATAATGATACTGATAGTTTAATGTAGGAAGTCTGTACAATTAGTTTTGTGTAAACATGATTTGTTATTCTATATTCTTTACATCCTCAGTTTTCCTTAAATGTAAACATAAATTGTGCTTTTCAATTGGCGATTTAATTGTCGACTTTATTTACAGCTAGAATTTTAATATTGATATCTTCATGTTGGGCTTCAATGTTAAATGAGAACTGAAGGTGAGATGAGGGACTTACCTTTTGTAACCATGTCATTTTGATCAGCAAGATTAGAGGACTTAGGCGTATTGTCTTGATACAGGTCCATTTAAGAGGTCAGCCAATCAGGAACAGGCAAGGGAATAGGAAAGGATAAGACATTGACCAAGAGAAACATTTTCTGGCTGTCAAACACAAGGAGCCTTGTGTGAGCCGCATAAGGTAAGAAATTTGAAGTATAACCTAAAACTTTAAGGAACTTTTAAAGGTTTTGGCCATGTTTCAGTGATTCCAGCATCTTAAGAATTTCTCCGCATGTAGCAGGAAGTAGATGTGCTCGTTGTCTTTAGCATACTTTCAGTATTTTATCTCTAAGATTTAGTGTGCTTTTAGACTTGTTACATTTTACGTTTGATTCCTTGTTACCATTCTTTATCAGTTTCTGTGGTGTTTGCTATGCATGTCAATTTCTAAACATTTGTAATGTTTTGATCGCCAAGAAAACCACCTTTATTGGACGCTTGATCCTTTCATTGGGTTGTGTTCATGAAAACACTCCAAATTGTTTGTTTTCTTCCAATATGGTATTCGCTTAGTTCATTTATGCAGTTAACTTTCACTTTTCAAACATGGAGCCATTGATTTCACAATTAGGACATGGCATAATGCACCAGAGGCCAATGGCAATTACAGGAAATGGATCCAACCAAATTTGTAGTGCTCCAGTTAGATTGCCTGACCACAGACATCTGGGAGCAACAAGCATATGTGTGGCTTCCCTCTTATATAGTGCTAATATCACTCAGAAGTATTGCTAATTGCTTCACAGTCCTCAGCTGACCCATAGAGTTCGAAAAAGGTTGTGATTGTCTTTATTTTTTCATATTTTCTCCTTTCCTGGCCTTGATGATGTTCTTCTTTGCTCAAGCTTGAACCTTCATTTGTCTTGCTCAAATCCGACAACTGAGATCAGGCTAATGGAAAAGACGATGGCTGCTTGAGAGTCGAGATATTGTGCAGCTGCAGATTGTTCTATATTTGAATTAAAAGTCATTTTTCTTGACTCCTTTTTAAAGTAGGTCATTTGATGATGGCCTAGAATGGCCAATTCTAAAACTTTTTCTTTTGTAGTACATGAGAACACAATGCAAAATGGCATGTTTTTAAAAAAAAAACTGGATGGATTTGTTGAATTGCCTGGCAAAAACACATTTAAATCAATATTTATGCATATAAAAAGTGTAATTTCTGATGTTCTAGCTGGTCAAAACAAAACCCCTGCAATTATTTTGCATGCTCCAGCACTTTAAAGTACCATCAATAAATGCCCATGAATGCAACTTGGCCCTAGCTGCTCATCCAAATCTTCCTCAATATATTTTTAGAATCTGAGTATAATGCAGAATTCTTGTGTGTGTGTGTGCACGTTGCACAATACATGCATCAAACTTGAAGTGTTTGTTGTTCGTCATTGCATTCTTGCAGATCCTTTCCTCGCTCTTCACCCATCTCTAAAATTAATCCCGTCATTAGCTGCCTTTCTCCAGTGTTAAATGCGCACACTCCGATGGCCCATTAAAACAGCTGCCTTCATCAGCCGTTTGTCTGAGCGCATGAAGGATTTGGGTCAGCAGGATAGGTGCTGCTCTTCCTATCAGTGTCCCCGGTGTGTCTTAACTGGATTTGCCTGAAGGAGCTGAATCAAGCGTGTCCCAGGATTATGTCAATGACACTGTGGAGAGAGAGAGAGAGAGAGGTGTGAAAGCACGGCTGTGGGCTGGGAACGCTAATAGGATGAGAGCTGGCCTAGAAGTACTCGCTGTTGTCGGTCGAGTGTGTTTGCGCTAAATCAAGATTAAAATGGACAGGCTTTAAGGGTTTCACAGTGCGTTGGGTTATTTTTATAAAGGAATCACTGTTTGGAATCAGCATAGGAAAGCAGCACTTTGATTAGACCAAAGAGTAGTTGCTGGCTTCCTTCGTCAGCATTTTAACCTTTAATGCTAGCTCTGTTGCCATTGGCCTTTTAAGTGAAATGAAATTCACAGTTTTAACATTACTAATTCACATTCACATCATCTTTTGTAAATGCTCCACCTTTAAAACGACCCTTTCCCTTTTAGCTGATGTCATCAAGCCCCCCTAATTTTTTTCAGCCCCTCCTCCAACCACATGACCCCATTCTTGAATATCGCCCAGTTTTCATCATCCAATCAATTCCCAATGGGTAAAATCGAGTCCTGCCCTATATTCTCTTTGAATATCCCGTTACTCTAGTAATATGCCACTTTTAGATGGTTTAAAATGGCATTTTAGGATGTGTATAAATATATATATTTTTTTATCTCGCTAAATATTGTCATAATAAAAAGACAGAATCACAGCTTGTGCTCTTGTTCTCTTTACTTCTGCATTTTTCATTAGGAGCAACAACTCTCTTCACCACAAGAGGAAATGGTTCTTTAGTTGCTTTCAGTAGCTAATGTGGTGGTTGGGTCTTGGCTTTACACCCTTATGTATTGATAAACAATCCACTGGCCAGTCCATTAACCAGTGGTACACGACGCTAAATGCAGTGATTATTCTTTCTGTTAGTGAGCATTATGGGTGTTTCATTATCTTATGCTTACATGTTTTATTTTCTTAAAGCAAAAATAATCCATATTTTGTTAGTCCATCATCTCAAAATGGTCAAATATGCTCTTGTTAATCTGTGCATTGAATGGATTAGATTCTAAATGTTTCTTCTGTCTCTTTTTGTGCTGCAGATCAGAACGTGTCCCGGCAGTAGGAGAGAGGCAGAGCTTTAGAAGAGGAAAATGAGTGAACTGGACCAGTTACGCCAGGAGGCCGAGCAGCTGAAGAACCAGATCAGAGTGAGGACCTCTCTGATATTAAACTTGTCTGCATTCCTTTATCCCAAAGCTCTATCTGTATCACAGTGAATATCGTTTAAATGGATATCATATTATGCAACTGGGACAATCTTAATACTCAGAAAAATGACCAAAAATCTGCTTATTCAGTTTATAACATAGCATTTTTAACTATCAGAAGTAAAAAACAAATAAAATACCAATGAAAATGTTCACGTTCATCAGGGATGGGTTTTTTTTCTTTTTATGAATAATGATTTTCATATTTTCCGATACCAGTGGGATGACCGATCTACTTTTGTGCTAAAAGATGTGTAAAAAGCTCCACCTAGGCAGAAGTTGCAAATGTGTGGTTCCTACAGGAACATAGTAATACCGCAACAAGGCTATTGTAATATACCAGGGGTGCCCAAACTTGGTCCCGGAGGGCCGGTGTCCTGCAAAGTTTAGCTCCAACCCCAATCAGACACACCTGGGCTAGCTAATCAAGCTTTGACTAGGCTTTCTAGAAACATCCGTGCAGGTGGGTCGAGGCAAGCTAAAATCTGCAGGACACCAGCCCTCCAGGACCGAGTTTGTAACACCCCTGTAGGGGTGTCAAAACAGTCAAAACTTCAAAAACAGTCGCAAATGTACATGCGTGCAAGAGCCTTATATTTATTTTTATCTTTCGCTACCTTATTACCTGGTAGTATCTTGTTACTCAAGAATATTTGCATAAGCAAAGGACATTTAAATACTGAGGGTGGTTGTTTGCATAGTTTACACACTGCAGGAAATGCTCCTACTGTAACTGTACTGTTCTCATTCCTCATCGCGTTCCAGAAAGTACCAGATACTATCTCCATCGGGATGCTTTGCATATCACCTTAGTCAGAGATGTGTTTGTTTACCAATTCTGAGCTATTTTTCCCACTTCTGTTTTAGTCCAAGATGCCACAGTGTGTCAAATCTTTAAATCCTTTCAATCAATGATTAAATCAACCTTAATAATGCTACCAATTAGGATTCTCTATATGAACAAGAAATCAGGAATGTAATCTAGCATTGTGTATTGTTATAACCAAATTATGATCCCCAAATGTTTTGTATATTACATAATCATTAAATAATACGCTCACCCACAGTGTCTAAATTTCTTTCCTTGTACTTTTTTTGTAGGATGCAAGGAAAGCTTGTGCAGATGCCACACTATCACAGGTATCAAACTATTTTCTGCTATCATTCAAGTAACTCAAATGTAAATGCTTAAAAGAATGTCTATAAATCTGCCATTTGTACATGGATTATTTATTTTATTTATTATTAACATGCGCATGTGCTTTCAGATCACAGCCAACATCGACCCTGTTGGCCGAATCCAGATGCGCACAAGAAGAACACTGCGAGGGCACTTGGCTAAAATCTACGCCATGCACTGGGGCACCGATTCCAGGTACGGCATGCTTTGGGAAAAAAAACTCCACGTTATTTGCATGACTGCCTGACCTTTTTCAGTGTGTAAAACATCCTTCTACATCATGCTGAGATGCACTGAGGGGTTTCCCTTTCGCAGTGGAGGTGGATGGGTTCACTGCTCTTGTGGTGGCCACTGCATGCAATCCCTATCACATTGAATCATATTCTTTTATTGTGTTTGTGTAGGTGGTAAATGATGGTTGTAAGTAGGTGTTATGACTAAGCATGTTGTTACTATTATAGCAACAGCCAAGAAAAATCCATAATGTTTTTTTTCCCATTTTTTTTTCTCTCAAATTGTGCAAGGAGACAGTTCTTCTGATTGTAGTTGTGCAGACTTGGTTTTTGCATCCATAAACACACTTCACTCCGCTGTTTTCTTGTATTTTCTGTGTAGGCTGCTTGTCAGTGCTTCCCAGGATGGAAAACTCATTATTTGGGACAGTTATACCACAAATAAGGTATGAAATTATTCGATTTGTCATCATTCATGTGTTTTGACAAATGTTTGAGTTGGTGTAATTACACACTGTATTAAAAATAAATAAATACATTTTGTATGTGGCTATAAATCATACGCAATATTGCACTGTCAACAGAAAACAAAAGCAATCATGGACGTTTACTGTAAACAAATGATTTTTAATTGCACGAGTAAAAAAATGGCATTTATAGTCTTAATATAAATGTCTTGTACTAATCGAATAAAAAGCATACAAATTATTGCTGAATATTAACTTATATCAGTGACTTCCTATTTATTGTTCTTAATTGCTACAATCTCTGCATCAATAGTCCCTTTCACACATACAGTTTACGCCAAAATTATTTGCCCTCCTGTGAATTAATTTTTTTCCTATATTTTCCAAATGATGTTTAACAGAACAAGACATTTTCCACAGTATTTCTTATAATACTTTTTTTCTGGAGAAAGTCTTATCTGTTTTATTTTGGCTAGAATAAAAGCAGTTTTAAATTTTTTACAAAACATTTTAGGTCAATATTATCAGCCCTCTTAAGCAATGTTTTGTTTTTCCCCGATTGTCTACAGAACAAACCATTATTATACAGTTATTAGCCTAATTACTTTAACTTGCCTAATTAACCTAACCTGAAGCTTTTAAATGCCACTTTAAGCTCAATACTAGTATCTTGAAAAAATATCTTGTAAAACATTATGTGCTGTCGTCATGGCAAAGATAAAAGAAATCAGTTATTAGAAATGAGTTATTAAAACGATTATGTTTAGAAATGTTGAACAAATCTTTCTGTTAAACAGAAATTGGGGGAAAATATATAAAGGGGCTAATAATTGAGGAGGCCTAATAATTCTGACTTCAACTGTACATATTAATCTTCATGTTTACAAAAAGCACAGCCATTTAGAGGGTAATTCTTATTAATAATGTCAGAATTTACATTAATAATGTCCATTTTGAAATGGACATGTGAATGGTCCTTTCCAGAAAAATTTGGGAATGTCCTTGTCTGTGTGAACGGCGCGAATTTAAATTTACAAGGGAAGTCGTTCTGGAAATTTTCCAGATATTTACTAGTATCACTGTGAAAGCTGCTGATATTACTCGAATGAACTAAAAGGAAAACTGCTAAACCTTGTTACTTGTTCAGGTTGAAACTGAAAATGACACCTTGAGAGAAACTTGTTTGCAAAATACCTTTGGCTAGCATATACATTGTGTAGGCATCTAGTTTCATTATAAACCGTGCACTTTTTTTTCTTTAACAGGAACTGATCTTGACACTGATTAAGAGCTGTATGAATGTTGTTTTCTTGGCTGCATATTTTTTCTTCTTCATCATAGTTGTGTTGTATTTCAGGTCCACGCCATTCCTCTGCGCTCCTCCTGGGTGATGACCTGTGCCTACGCTCCTTCAGGGAATTACGTCGCTTGCGGAGGCCTGGACAACATCTGCTCCATCTACAGTCTCAAGACTCGTGAGGGGAACGTGCGCGTCAGTCGTGAGCTGGCTGGACACACAGGTATGGGACACATCCTTCACAAACGCTCTCAATCCACACTTCATTCCTGACTCTTGTGGACGTGCGCAGGGTTTGGTGTTTGGCAGAGCTGTAATTACTCAGCGAATCTGCACTGGTGTTTTTGTACCCTTTTAAACAGGTCTCATCTGATTGACCTTAATGAGGACAGCAGCGATTACATAACGCACTTCCATTCTCTTTGATTGCTTTATGGGTGAAGACAGGGTCATTTTCACCCCTAAATCAAGTGATAACTGGCAAAACAATATTTTATGTTTATGTACAGCTATTTTAGGGCCAGTAAAATATATATTTATATATCTTCATGACATTTTTCACATTGTCATTAGTTTATTAGTTATCATCCTCATGCAATGACATCTTGTTTATTCAGTTATTTTGCATTTAAGCAGAATATAATTAGTTTCTTTCGATGTTGTGAGAAATGTTTGTTTGTTGTAGGTGTGTATTAAGCTTGCTCTCATCTACAGGATACCTCTCTTGCTGCCGCTTCCTTGATGACAACCAGATTGTGACAAGTTCTGGCGACACCACCTGGTGAGTTAGAGGAACTCTTATCTCAAAGCTATGTTAAAAATCCTGGATTCCACACAACCCCTTCATGTTGTCTCAACACAAACCGATTAGGTTAACTTGTTTGTTTTATGTTCAATCCACTTAAATCTGTAAAAACAATTAAGTTGTCTCTAAAAATCTCAAGAACTGTGATGTTTCAGCTCAATTTATATGAGTTTGAACAAGCAGCAAAAATCTTCTTTTTTTTTTTGAGTGTGCTATAAATATCAATATTAGGAATTTTCTAAATTTGAAACGATTGAGCCAAGAATGGAATTGTTAAACATTTTAATTCAAATATTTAAAGTTAATAAAAAAATTCCTAAATTATGATATTTTATTCAAAACAACTGTCCGATCTGTAAAATCGACATATAATGAATGTTTTCTTTTTCTTTTTTTTATCTTAGTGTTAATTATGTTTTTTTGCAATACATTTTTCTATCAAAAGTTGTTTGTTAGCATGAATGCAATGTGAAATGTTTCTAAAAGGGATGGTTCACCCCAAAAATGAATTCTGCCATCACTTGTTTAAAACCTATTGCAGTTTCTTTCTTCTGTGGAACACAAAAGAAGATATTTTGAAAAATGCTGGTTTCTGTTATTCATTGACTTCCATAGTAGGAAACAAAAATACTATGAAAGTCAATGGATCCCAGCAACCAGCATTCTACAAAGCATATCTTTTTTGTTTGAGCAGAAGAAACGCAAAGCATTAAAAGCACATTTTTGGGTGAACTATCCCTTCAACAACATTTAGATTTTTATGAAATGCTGTATTTCTCATTTATTTTGGTTCATTACAGCATTTATGAACATCAGTCATGTTTTAAGTTTTGTTGTGGTGAGAATCTGGTGTGGGGAGATCTGACCAAATGGACCATCAGACAGGGCTTTATCACAGTGTTTTATGAGTTTTTACATGAGGTTTTTCAAGTAATGCATAAAGAGCAGCAGTGTTTGTTTTGCTAATCCTTCACAGAATGATTCATGGTTTAACCAGGAGCAAACACGAGATAAAATGTATCGCATCAATTTGGTCAGATGAACATATTTCAGAGAAATTGTCTAAAACGCATTAAAAAAAGGCTGTAATTCTTGCTCTGAATTCTTGCCACAGTAAGCTCATAGATGTGCTTTAATCAATGGGCCTATTTACACCAATTAATTAAAAATACACAGAATAATATAAACCCTTTACAGTTTTGTTTGATGTGTCTGACAAAAAAAAGTTTATTTTGGAATAAAATAGTAGAAGTCACAGAGCTTGTGTGCTTGTAATGAGGTTTTACAGCCTGCATATGAAGTCATTTGAATGTCAAATAAGATATATAGCTTACCTTTCTGTAAATAATAATATTAATAATGAAATAAAATACAGTATCTTATGCTTTAGTCAAGGTAACTTAAATTTGCATATAGCGTGGGATTTGAAGATCGTGATCATATGTTTAAAGAAGACTCATTTATGTGGTCAAGTGTAAATGAAAACGTTTTCAGAAATCAGATAACTATCCGATCAGAGAAAACGCATGAAATGACCAGGTCTAATCAGGCCCAGTGAAATTACAGTTTACCCACATGTGATTTTATTTATTTATTTTATTTTTTATTTCTTTTTCATTGGCAAAATTTTGTCCATTTTAGAAATCTGGCATTTTTTCAAGTCTTTTTACAAGACCTGGAATCCTGTTTTAGACTATATCAGATGCTTACCCGTTTCTGTTGATATCAGCTGTAATACACAGTAAATAACTGGAAAGAGGAAATATTGACTTCTTAAAGAGATCTTTTTGGTTTTTTACTCTTATTTGCACTTTTATTTGTAAACTTGCTATTTTTTTTTCTTTCTTAGAGTATATGTTTGTTTTTATTTATTCCTTTAATTTAAATTGAGGCAATAGTGGGAAAATAGGAAAACTAAGACAGTCTGTAATTTTTCTTATTCTGAATTATATACTACTATGTATATCAATTTAAAAAAGTGTCCTTCTGCTACAAACCAGCTGATCTACAGTTGTAAAAATGGCCTAAATGTGGATTTTTTTTGATGTGCCCCGCAGTGCTCTCTGGGATATTGAGACCGGTCAGCAGACGACCACGTTTGCGGGTCACACTGGAGATGTGATGAGTCTGTCACTGGCTCCAGACACCAGGCTGTTTGTGTCCGGGGCCTGTGATGCTTCCGCTAAACTCTGGGACATCCGTGAGGGCATGTGCAGACAGACCTTCACCGGCCACGAGTCTGACATCAACGCCATCTGTGTGAGTGTCCCTGCCTCCATTTCACTATCAAACAAGATTAAGACACGTGTCAAACTAACAGCTACTCTAATCCGGCCCAAGAGATAAATAAATATGTAATAATAAATATATAAAACACAAGACCATTGGTGTGCTATTTTGAGATTAATTTAAGGTCTTGTAATGAAAAAAGTAAGGGAGCTAGGAATGTGTGCTATAATATTTACTGTAATGCCTTGCATAACAACAGAAGTTATAATACAAAAAATTATATGTGAGCAAGATGCATGTCCAGTCTACAAGCATTCTCTGCATGATGAAGACTATTAACATGCAGTTAGAAATCAACAGTTTAACAAAAATTTGTTTTAGTAGACTTAAAATTGTTGTTTTTGCTTCATTGTGCCATCAGAAATAGTTGCAAACAAAATAAATGCAGTTTTTGGTTCTGAAAGTAATACGTTTTAAATGAGTCATTTGAGCTAGTGATTCAATTGATCCATTCATAATGACAGTCGTGTTTCTTTTCTAAATGAATCAGTCGTTTTGAACTAATCATTTGAATTAAGTAGACATTGAATCATAGACAGGCGTTTGTCACCACCTGTTGTGGTTTTTGGGTCATATTTATTTATCTTTAGCCATGTCAGGCCTAAACCAGCCAAGCCCAGCACCAAAACACACTCATGATTTTGTCTAATTATCATAATCAAAAGAAAAAAAAAGACGATTTTGCAACTCTTTATATGCATATCTTTAAGTGCCGTCTGAATTGTTCTTCTAAAATTTGTATTTTTCTTAGGCTTCTCTGTGTGTTTTCAATCACTTATTACTTTTATTGTGATGAATAGGTTGTTTTCATAGCCTTTAAAGTGAAATAACTGAACTTAAACACAAAAAATCCTAATTTTAAAAGAACTATTTAGACAGGATTTGCATTGAATCTGATCTCTCCATACACAGCCCCAAAATGCATGCTAGCATGTTCTTTGAGGAAAAAATGGTGATTATTGTAATTAATAACAGTGAGCAAACTAAGGTTTAACACAATCGCTCAGCAGAAAGGGACATTTTTTTCTCCCCCAATCATATTTAAGTTTGACACCACTGGATTAAAACTAGAAGCTGTTGTCTAAGGCAGTGCTTCTCAATTCCAGTTCTCGCCCTGCACGTTTTGTATGGCTATGTCTGAAATCACCTACTACTTAGTAAGTACTACATTTGAATTTACTTGATGACCGTTAGAAAAGTATGTTCTGTATAGTATGAATGTGAGCCTCAGATGTACTACATCCTCCATTTGTCATTTATCACGTGACATAACCACGTCAGTTGTATCGCTTCACTCCCATTCATGAATTCTCACGTGTTGCATCATGGGACAGCATAGCATCTATCGGATGTGCACTTCAGAATCTCACCGGAAGTAGTAGGTCATCCGGGTACTTCTCACAAACTATTTTTTGAATAGTTTTGAATTTTATGAATTTGGACATACTACTCGGCTCACATACTGTTTGTAGCGCACTATATAGTATGCGATTTCGGACGCAGCATATGTCTTCATTACTAAACACACCTGATTCAGATCATCAGTTCACTAACAGATAGATCCATGAACTGATCCTTGTGTGTCTAATAAGAGAGCCAAAAAATGTGCAGGGCGGGTACCCCAAGGGCTGGATTTGAGAACCACTGGTTTAAGGAGTGAGACAGCATTAAATGTGGCTTAATTAAAAATGACCCATCGAACAATGTATTTTCCTCCTGTTGTAGTTCTTCCCGAACGGCAATGCTTTCGCCACCGGCTCTGACGACGCCACCTGCCGTCTGTTTGACCTGCGTGCTGACCAGGAGCTCATGGTTTACTCTCACGACAACATCATCTGTGGTATAACCTCGGTGGCCTTCTCCAAGAGCGGCCGCCTGCTGCTCGCCGGCTACGACGACTTCAACTGCAACGTGTGGGACACCCTGAAGGCCGACCGTGCTGGTAAGACGTGCTACCAATACTTACTGTAACACTTTAGCTTAAATATCGATTTTCATTATTAACTAGTGAACTAGTACTAGTTTATTAGTACTTCTAAAGTACATACTCAACATTCCTATTTCTGTCTAATACTTAATGGACCCTTTTCCCATGATGCGCGTAACGGCCATCAGCATCTTAAATCCTTAAAAGTATTTAATGTTTCTTTTTTCTTTTCTTTTTTTTTTTTTTTTTTTTTTTACATGTGAACATTTATATGTATCTATGTATATATTATATCTTTGCATCAAATTACAAAAAAAACAACAAATTGCCGCTTGTGCGAGGCGTTTGTAATGCATCGTCTATGGGAAGGACAGTAAATTTGACATTATGCTCTCTTCTGCACAGCACATATGTAACGTTAACATAATGTTAGAAAGTAATACCGTCATTCCGAGTTCATGATAGTCCAAAAGGTGACGATAATAGTTAAACATTGCAGTTTGTTCATGTTTTAGGTTGCTGAAAGAATCATTCGCTCCTTTGTTTTTGCGGGCTTCACCTTTGTTTTTTCGCACCTTATTCTCGTGTTTGTCTGTTTCTGAAAAGATGTCAGAAGCACTTAAATAATCAGGTGCACGCTATTATCATCAGCTCAAGAAGTTCATTATTTCAAATATAGATGCACGCGAGCTCTCTTGAGAAAGTGAAACCCTTTGGAAAGGGTACCCAAAAAGTGGTACACTTATTGGTACCTTTTGACAGTGGAAACGGCCATTAAAACGATACCGTACCATACTGTACCACGCAGTGTAAACGGGCCATAAGTTTACCCAATTATGACGAAACAGAAATGTGAAATGGGTTCATAACTGCTAATAAGGAGGTTGAGACTAAAGTCATTGTTAATAGTTTATTAATAATAAAAATTGTACCTTAAATAAAACTACTTTAAAACTTACTATCAAACACACACACACACACACACACACACACACACACACACAGAGACACACACACACACACAGAGACACACACACACAGAGGTTTGTTTTTGTGAGAACATTCCATAGGCTTCCATTTATTTTTTTACTGTACAAACTGTACTTTCTATTGCCCTTACCCTACTCCTTACAGGTAACAGTGTGCAGTTTTACTTTCTGAAAAAAAAAATGAAAAAAATGTTGACTTGTCTTCATAATTCCTAATAATAACCTCTTTTTAGTACCTTTGTCATACCCATGTCATTATACTGGTTTGTGTCCTGATATGTCACAAAACACGTGTACACACACGCAGAGGTGGTGTTTTACATATGGTTCGGTTTGCACTTTCTAAAAGGCCTCAATGGTTTGTCTAATTTGCATACAGACGCATACACATTCTGTTGATGAATAGCGCATGGGTTTAAATGGCAAAAAGTAATAAGATAATTGGTTGAAGGCCTAAACATTTCAATTTTATAAACTTCAGAAATAATCACAGCAATGGCCAGTAATGCTTTGAATTAAAGGTGAAATGTTGAAATGGTATTTTCAGTGCATTTGGTTTTGATTGCAATTTTAGTTTTGTTTGTTGTTTTATTAGTTTTGTGTATTTAATGTCTGTATTTTGCATGCATTTTGATTGTAGTTTAAAGTATTTCCTCGGCAGCATAGTGATAACTTGAGCATTTTTAATTTGGCTGAATTTACAACTTATAGTTACGTGTTTGTGTAAAACCAATTTTCTTTCATTCTGTAGGTTACTAATGACATTAAACTAAAAACTTGATTTTAAGGCCGCACAATACCAAGTAGGGCTGAACGATAAATCGCATGTGATTGTCGTCCGCATTATTCTATATGCCGGCTTTGTAATCAGCTGTGAATCTCCAGCACGTGTGTTCAGCTGGAGCAGCGTTTACTACACAAAGCCATAGTTCTCTGCCAAACTACGCAAAATATAGCATGCCATATCAACATGCGATTAGTCAAATCGCTGATAATCATTCTGCGATATTGACGGCTGTTTGCGTAGCTTCTCAGGGAACTACAGCCCTTTGAAGTAAACTTTGCTCATGTTAAACCTGAAATACCACATATAATCACATTTTTGCTCAACTTCATAGTTTCAGTCGAGTGTTTGAATTCCTTCTGTGAAATGATGCATCTTCTTACACAGAAAAAAAGCATGCAACATATTTTATCATAGCATTCTAAGCAGTGAGAAATTCGTTGGATCATTACATCATTATCAGATAAATTATAATAATACAAAATCGGATAAAACATATATTGTCATGGTCATGTGTTTATCAATCCCGTTGAATCAAATGAAAGCAGTTAGATCTTTTTATTCTACATTTTTCCTGGCTTTCTTTGGGGCATATTTGTTTTTTTACTGTGTGACTTGCGCGAAAAAAGCGTCCTCTGCCCTTCGGAGGAAACGTACCTAAATTTTACCCTTATTTTATGTTGATATGTATCGTTCAGCCCTAATCCCAATGTTATGACTTCAGAAGTGTTAAGAAAAACCCCCGGCTTCAAATTGTATGTTTATTTTAAACCATATTCTAGTTATCTAGTTAAACATGTTGTTTTATTGATAATTGTGCTGTTTCAGGTGTGCTGGCGGGTCATGATAACAGAGTAAGCTGTCTGGGTGTCACCGATGATGGGATGGCAGTGGCTACAGGGTCCTGGGACAGTTTCCTCAAGATCTGGAACTGAACGATGAAGGTGCTTTCAATGCAACATGTCCGATACAGTAAGAGTCAGCCTCTTTCGTCAGCATTCACTAAACACAAACAATAGATACTCTGTTTTACATGCCATTTAAATGTGTCCTTTTGCCACTCCTGCAATTGTTGGCCACAAGAAAACAAGGCTGGTATGGAAAATGCACACATTTTAATTTCCCGTATTCAACCTTTAACCCCCACATAAAGTTGCTGAACATCTGCAGACTTCAAATTACAAATATGAGTTTAAGATCTATGAATGAGTATAAGTGTTCGTTTGTTTTTCACCTAATTTTCGTGGAATTTAATTGAAACGGGCGAGAAATTAAAGAAATGTATTTATTAAATTGACATAAAAGACACCGTTAGTAATTAAAATCTTCTTAATATAATTAAAACTTATTTAGTTAATTTTCTTGGATATCTAAATATAATTCTAAATATATTTGGACCATATTATTAGGAAGTTTACCCATTAAAATAATTAGATTTCTACATCACTTTTTTTGTTGTTGTTTTTAGAAATGTGATAACTGACAGTTTTAAGTGTACATCTATTTTTAATATTTGTGATGTTCTATAAATGAAATGTCTTTATTATTTACCTTGTTAAATTATGTACTTTTACATTTACAGCGGTGAAAATAAGTATTGAACACGTCACCGTTTTTCTCAGAAAACGTATTTCTAAAGGTGCCGTTGACTTAAAAATTTCCCCCAGATGTTGGAAACAACCAAAGAAATCCATATATGCAAAGAAAACAAATCTAATTAGTTTAAAAATTAAGTTATGTGTAATAAAATGAAATGACACAGGTAAAAGTATTGAACACATGAATAAAGGGGGGTGTAGAAAGGCAGTGAAAGCCCAGACAGCTGCTAAATTCTCTCAGCCACTCTCTGCTCTTCCTCATTGTAAATTAATATTAGCTGCTTCAGTGCAACATCTACATTACCAGGATGATGAAGATGAAGCCAGAGTGGACATTTCAGCAAGACATTGACCCAAAACACAGCCAAGGAAACTCTCAAATGCTTTCAGAGAAAGAAAATCAAGCTGTAGAATGGCCTAGCCAATCACCTGACTTAAATCCAATAGAGAATACAAAATAAAGATCAAATTTGATAGACGAGACCCACAGAACCATCAAGATTTTAACAATCTGATGACATCTGTGGAAAAACTCACACCTGAGCAATGCATGTGACATCGTTCTCCATATGAGAGGCGTCTTTAAGCTGCCATCACCAAAAAAACGTTTATATAAAGTATGAAATACATTTCAGTAGTTCAGTGTTTTCTCCTTGTGTCATTTCATTGTTATTACACAGAACTCATTTTTCAGATTGTTTTGTTTTTACCAAAATCTGGTTCAATTCCATGTCAACAATACTGATTTCCCCCCGCTGTATGCAAGGCTATATCTGCTTAATCATTTTTGCCATTTTACATACGTACATATATTTATGTTTTATTTAATTGAAACGTCTTTATTATTGACCTTACAAAATCATGTATTCTAGGTTTATATAAGGCTGTCTGAATATCTGCTTAATCATTTTCTCCATTTTATCATGTACATTTTCAATATTTCTGTCACATAATGGAAACACTTTATTTACCTTGTAAAATCATGTATGTTTACATTCATATAAGGCATGTCTAAATATCTGCTTAATCATTTTCTCCATTTTATCATACATGTTTTCAATAGTTATGTTACATAATGGAAACATCTTTATTTACCTTGTAAAATCATGTATTCTAGGTTTATATAAGGCATGTCTAAATATCTGCTTAATCCTTTTCTCCCTTTTATTATGTCCATATATTTTCAATATTTGTAATGTTACACAATGGAAACATTTTTATTATTTAGCCTGTACAAATCATGTATTTTAACTTTTATTTAAGGCACGTCTGAACATCGGCTTGATGGGTTTTCTCCATCTTTCCACAGATATCATTTGAACTCCAAAGTTGACTGGAAGACCATTCCAACTTTAGAATGTTAAATTTCACAGCATCGTCAACAACAAAACACCTTATAAAACTGACTGACACCACCATGAAAAGAAATAAAACTTCTAAGGGAAAACAATGCCTTTCCTACACCAAGAAGAGCACAATTTGTTTTATCACCCAGCTTAAAAAAAAAGAAAGAGAAAAAAAAAAGATGAAGAATTCCTGTGGTATCAAATGAATAACTTGCATTCCCTCTCGGACCATTCTGTGTGACCCTATTAAGAGAAAACACAAAACACTATCATCCCACGCTTATGTACCATGTGTCTAGAAAGCAAACGTCGGAGTGTAATTGTACAAATTATTTAACTCTTATTATTTTTTTTTCCTTTTTTCCTGATAGTTCATCTTCTAGATCTTCTTCCCGTCTGTTTTTTTTCCTGTTAAGATGCGTTTCAGATTAGTCAAATCTTTTTAATCCTGTTATAAAACCATGTGAAAATGAGAAGTCATGTATAAAATGCTGAAACTAGACCAGGATGGATGAAAGAGCAGCTTTTTTTTTTTGTTGTTGTTTGTTTTTTTTGAAGATGCCAATCATGCGTTTGGTTCTGTTAATGTGCACTAGGTTGCTCTAGAGGTTGTGTAGTTTTCATTAATGAGGAAAAGTTTATGCGCCCACTTGTGAAAGCTTAATCTTCATATATTGTTGGCCCCCAGACGGCGTTCACCTCTGATCTGTTTTTTCCCATCGGCGAATAAGAACAGCCTTGGCTTTCTAAAAAAAAAACTATGTAATCATGATCTGTGCATTAGTTAACTTTTTTTCTTTTTTTTTTCCGGTGTGAATCCTGGTCCTTTGTCATCTGAGAAAAAAGAAAATGCCATAAAAATGCCATATCTCTTTTAAATACTTTGCCATTTCTGAGAGTCCGAGGTACTCGCTTCATTTATCTGCGAATGGTCGTTGTAAATATGGGTATCCGACTTGCACGCGAATGCAGCATTATATCCTAGCTAATGTTTCTTTCCAGTCTCGTCACAGCTTTGTTTGCACAATAAGAAACTTGACTAACGTTTTTTAAGCGTTAACTAACCAAGCACATGCCGTTAATCACGTTGAATGCTAATTTTAATGTAGAAAATGCACAAAAAAGTACAAAAAAAGGGTGAAAAATCCACAAAAAATACGATCCTCTCTTTCATTGGATTAAAAACTGTTCAGACTAACCCCTTAGCTTATCTTCCGGTCGTACGTTTCTACTTTCTCCTCGGTTATTTTCTTTGTGTTAAGCTTTCGGCTGTAATTGCGAATATTGTTTCGGGAATTGTTTTGGTCGGGCAAGCGGGAGGTTGGGCGGGTAATGTCGTTTAGTTTTTTTCCAGTGGTGTCGGGATTGGTGTTTGAAAGAGAAGAAGGAAAAAATGACAAACAAAATGTTTTCCTTTTTCGTTGGTTCCTTCGTTTGTTTGTTTTTAGCCCAGTCCCAGAGAGAGAACAGATAGCCCCTGTCTGTGCTTGGAAATACAGTTACTACTATGTGAATGAAATGTTGTACAAATCAATGTCTGAAAATAATGATAATTCTGAACTTTTTAAGTTAAGCGTTTTATTTCATCTGCCATGAATTAACGTAGTCGCATGCTGTAGAATTTGCTTAAACAGGCGCTGACGTCTTTAGGCCCACTTTCCTCCACCGGGACGGCGATTACGAAACTGCGAAATTTGTGACCATTGAAGCGTGGTTTTTTTATTTTATTTTATTTTTTAGACATGCTGTGCATACATCCTTTACTTTCACTGGCGAAGCTATGCACCTGTGAGGGAGAAACCACATTTATTTCCTGCAGACGACCTGTAAAATCATGGCCATGCTTCCTGAAATTGTTCCAAATTTTGCGAAATGTCCCGCTCGAGGTTTTCCCAAATCAAAACGTTGGCACGGAAATCACTTTTTGGCTTTTCTTTAAACGTTTTGAAACGGCATCTGACATGGCAGAGTCTTCTGTTCCTTTTCCACTGTAAACAGATGCACTTTCTTTAATAGTTTTTTCTTTCTTTCTTTCTTTTTTTTTCTTTTTTAAACAAAAACTCTTTTGTTTTTTCCTTTCTCTGCGATAATGTACAATAATTGTGATGTATTTGTGTGTGCTGCCACCAGTAAAGATTAATTGCAGTTCAATTAAAATGGATTCCCCTTATTTTCTCTCTTCATTAATAACTGTAGATCTCAGCACTCCCTATCTCACCTTTTGTATTTAATTTCAGTCTGTCGGTGTACCACAGAAAGCTGGATGCAACATAGATACTATATTAAAATGTACTGTTATTTAAGATGTAATAAAACAAGTTTGAGATGTCTCTGATGTGCTGATGTTTTGCTAGAGAGTTTGCGGCGGCAGAAAGTTAAACGTAATAAAGGTCCACGGAAGTTCCTCATTCTTCAGACTTCCTGGTGTAAATATTTCCGCCGTCATGTGATATTTGGGTTTATGTCCGGTCTAATGTGTGCTGAACTTGTGGATAAAAATGAGTTTAATGGTTTCCTCCTTCCTTTTTATCAGTGCATTGTGAAATTCAGGCCTGGAAAAAGTTTAATATACACTGTAAAAAGCTATTTAGCTGACTTAAAAGAAAAGAAATATAGTAAACTTGGGTAAATGAACTGTGTATAGTTCTAAAATAGTTGTCAACCTAATAGCTTTAAGTAACAGTGGTTTACTTTAAATAAAGGTTTAAAGCCACATGATGGAGAGTAAATTGTACATTTTATGCGCATTTTTGGGGGAACGATCCCTGTAAATCGGGTACAGTGTGTAATTTACGCCACTAGAGGGTGTTTATTCATAACATACAGGCGCATTTTGAAGACTGAAAGCTGTTTAAGTGAAACGAGAGAGAAAAATAAACCAGAGGAGCTTTTATTATGTCGTCATATTTCGCTTCTTCCACTCGTGATCATGTGGAGAAGCAGCGCCATTGTTCTGTCGATATTTTTTTTCAGACTAAATACATGTTAGGCTTCTGTTATAATGCTGCGCTGTGGAGTCTGTAACGAGAGAGAAAGAATAAACCAGAGGAGCTTTTATTATGTCATACTCCTCCGCTTCGGTTTTCCCACTTGTGTAGAGAAGCAGCGGCCTTTTATCAGACTAAATACATGTTAGGCTTCTGTTATAATGCTTCTCTGTGGAATCTGGAAAAACATCAACATATTAATAGCGTCTTTGCTTTTTCCTTGTTTCTATAAAACCAAACCAGAAATTAAAGTGTTAGACTTCGTTAGCATAAACGGCACACACTCCACCTCGCTAAATTGCTTATTTCCCTGGAATTGAACCTTTTTTGAAACATTTGGGATAACATAAGTACACAAGTCAGCAACATATAACACTGTTGTCATGTTTTTTGAGTATTTTAATATAACAAATCTGACATTGTTCCTTATTGAGGTGAAGTTGGTTTTATATTCGTTCAGTGACAACATCTGACATGTAGGCCTAAGTATGACTTAAACATCATTAGCACTATTTAACTGTGAACAACGTTGTAGGCCTGCTTTAATAGTAATTGGCTGCTCATATACAGGCGCATTTTGAAGACTGAAAGCTGTTCAAGTGAAACGAGAGAGAAAAAATAAACCAGAGGAGCTTTTATTATGTCATACTCCTCCGCTTCCGGTTTCCCCACTTGTGTAGAGAAGCAGCGGCCTTTTAGCATACTAAATACATGTTAGGCTTCTGTTATAATGCTGCTCTATGGAATCTGGAAAAACATCAACATAGTAATAGCGTCTTTGCTTTTTCCTTATTTTCTATTAAACCAAACCGGAAATCAATGGTGTGTGATGTCGTTAGCATAAACAGCACACGCTCTGCCTTGATAGTTAAATTTGCATATTTCGTTGGATTTGAACATTCATCGAAACACTTATGGGATAATGTAAGTACACAACCCAGCTAGCAAAAAATTCTGGCCCAGATTTGGGATAAAGCTGGCACACCAAGTATTCATCCGGCACTGGCATACAGCACGTGGGCCAGAAATGGCCCGTTTTTTTCAGAGGTAGCACTATCTTTAAGGCGGCACACAAGACTTGGGCCAGATGTAAAATGTAGCGTTTGGCCCAGATGTTAACTATTTATATGTGGGCCACGTAAGTTTAGCCTATCTTAACCCACATTTGAAATCCATTTAAATTATTTTTGAGTAAGTAATAAATTCTACCAGTCAGGTCAGTTTGAGAAAAAGCATGCCCATGGTGCAGCTAAAGTGTAACGCTTCATGGGATTATCAATTTAATTGCAGTCGTGACACACCAACATATTTGGCCCATTTCAGGCCCAGTTATGGATTATTATCTTGGCTGAGACCAGATATGGTCCATGTTTGGCCGTTGTCTGGAAGTCAGACTTGGTCCAGTCATGTTACGTAATTTACTGCAGCATGTGGGCCAAGCAAAAGCTGATTGTGTGGGCCAGAACTGGGCCAGAAAAATTTTGCTATGTGGGAAGTCAGCGAAATATATACACTTTTATGATTGTTTTTATATATTTTAAGATAACAAATCTGGGGCGTCATGCCGGCTGGGTCCATTGGCATTTCTGTGTGGAGTTTGCATGTTCTCCCCGTGTTGGCGTGGGTTTCCTCTGGGTGCTCTGGTTGCGTAAAACATATGCTGGATAAGTTGGCGGTTCATTTCGCTTTGGCGACTCCAGATTAATAAAGGGACTAAGCCGAAATGAAAATGAATGAATGAATGAATGAAATTGTCCATAATGTATGTGTGTGAATGAGTGTGTGTGGATGTTTCCCAGTGATGGGTTGCGGATGGGAGTGCATCCGCTGCGTAAAACAAACGCTGAATGAGTTGGCGGTTCATTCTGCTGTGGCGACTAATAAAGGGACTAAGCCGAAAAGAAAATGAATGAAGATAACAAATCTGACATCTTCCTTATTGAGGTAAAGTTAGTTTTATATTCGTTCAGTGACAACTTGTGATGTGCTCCCTATATTGTTTACCATAGTACTTTGAATATTATGTCAGAAATCACATGTAAATATGACTTCAAAACAACATTAGCACTATTTATTTGACTGTGAACAATGTTGTACTTTGAAAGTCATTGGCTGCTAATGTGATTTACTATTCCCACGTAGCAAAATTTCTCTGGCCCACACAATCAGCTTTTGCTTGGCCCACATGCCGCAGTGAATTACGGTACATGATTGGTCCGGCTTCCATACAAGGGCCAAACATGAACCATATCTGGGCCAAGTCTCAGCCAAGTTATTAACCCATAACTGGACCTGAACTGGGCCAGATATGTTGGTGTGTCACGACTGCAATGAATTTGGTAAACCCATGAAGCAACATAGTAACATTTTTGGTAACATTGGTAACATTTTTTTCTTTACTCTAAAATTATTTCAATGTTTTTTAAAAGTGGGTCAAGATAGGCCAAACTTACATGTCCCACATATAATTTTTTAACATCTGGGCCAAATACTACATTTGATCTCGCCCAAGTCTTATGTGTCGCCTTAAAGACGGTGCCACCTCTGCCAAATGCGTGCCACATTTGGCCCACATGCTGTATGCCAGTGCCGGGCGAATGTCTGCTGTGCCAGCTTCAATGCCAAATCTGGGCCAGAATTCTTTGCTACCTGGGATTAGAATTGACAAAGAATACTTTTCTAAAGTTACGCTATCAAGGAGAACGTCCGAATGTGTGAATATAAAAGCAACTTTACCTCAATTTGTTCCTTGTAGAGAAAATTGGTTGAGCAGGTTTCCTCCTTCCTTATTTTATTAGTGTGTTGTGAAATCCAGGCCTGGAAAAACTCATCAAACTCCACTCATCATGAATGTGTCTTTTGTTTGGTAAAGTTTGTGTAAAGTGAAATGCACAAAACAAATCATTATCTATTAACGAAGGAGAAAGATTCATCACTCGAAAGGCGTTCAGTCAACGACAGCAAACAGAATGTGCTGTTTACACAGAGAAATGAAAGGGAATATTAAGTGAACATAAACTATGATCATAGCTGTATAAACAAAAGGGGCTCCAATGAAGACATCAGTGCTGTGTCCGGGTGGAGGATCTTCTGTTCTGGGCTGAATTATGATGCGACTGGTTTGGCTAATATGCTTCTAGTCTCCTTTTTTGGTAGCCTACTTAACTCTGAGGACTTCAACGCTGTCTGTAAGTGGACATTAGTGTTCTTGGGAATGCCCTTTATGTATGAAGCAGATGTTCATCTCAGCAGCTCTTCAAATTTCACTGGAAATAGAGATGATTTATGGATTATTTTCTGTCACGCTGATTTTAACCCTTGTAATCTGAATTTAGATCTTGATGTTGGTCTTGTTCACCAAAACATGAACTGGTTTAAACATGTTCAGATGGTCGGGGGGGGGGGGGGGGGCTGTTGGAAGTAGAGTTATTTGTTGTTGTGGTCGCGGACGTTTTCAGTAAAAAAAATTATTTAGTTTTTTTAGGTGTAACAAGTTTAAGTAATTTATTTAAGAGAACAAGAATGGAACAGTACATACAGTACAGTATGGTAATATAATTATAATAATAACAATAATGCTTTTATTACAGATCAAATAATTTCCTTCCCATGTTAATATAATAATAATAATACTTTTATTACAGTACAAATAATGTCCTTCCCATGTTAATATAATAATAATTATAATAATATTAATAATAACAATAATAATACTTTTATTTCAGTACAAATAATTTCCTTCCCATGTTAATATGATAATAATTATAATATTTTTATTACAGTACAAATAATTTCCTACCCATGTTAATATAATGATAATAATAATAATAATACTTTATTACAGTACTAATAATTTCCTTCCCATGTTATTATAATAATAATACTTTTATTACAGTACTAATAATTTCCTACCCATGTTAAATTTGTTAAAATGATTATTCATTCATTCATTTTTATTTCGGCTTAGTCCCTTTATTAATCTGGGGTTGCCACAGCGGAATGAACCGCCAACTTATCCAGCATATGTTTTACGCAGCGGATGCCCTTCCAGCTGCAACCCATCTCTGGGAAACATCCATACACACCCATTCACACTCATACACTACGGACAATTTTAGCTTACCCAATTCACCTATAGCGCATGTCTTTGGACTTGTGGGGGAAACCGGAGCACCCGGAGGAAACCCACGCCAACACGGGGAGAACATGCAAACTCCACACAGAAATGCCAACTGACCCAGCCGAGGCTCGAACCAGAGACCTTCTTGCTGTGAGGCGAACGCGCTACCCACTGCGCCACAGTGAGGCCTGGATTAAACATAAAACAGTTAAGTTTCCTCACCAAAAAAACTGAAGAATTGTGTTGTTTCAGCTCATTTTAAAGAAGCAGCTTGAACGAGCAGCAAAAGTCATTGTTTTTGAGTGGACTGTATTGTTTATGGCCATAAAGACAGGCACATAAAGACACTATAAAAGTCAGAAGAAAAAACAAACATGTTTTTTATGCCAAGATGTTTTAGTCTGTAAAGATCTGTAGAAATGATTACGATTGTTTGGCGACCATCTGAACCATCGCATCTTTGAACGCGTGTCCACAACAATGCATTCCTGCTCACTTTTACAGCCTATATTATGCAATCCAGTCCATTTCTTGGCCTCGTCTTCAGGAAAAGCAGAGAAGCAGGTGTAACTGATTAAAAGCATCTGCTCATTATTGCAAAGATCGAACCGTTCAGTCATGCAGACGTTGACCAAGAAATCAAACATAAGTGTGATAAGATGTCAGCATGAGGTGCTCAAACTCATGGCTTTTAATAAACCGTTTTCATTTGCATGTTCTTAGGTGGTCAAGAATGTTTAGATGAGTTTAGATACGAGGCGCTTGCCTCAGTAACTCTGCCAGATATTTGCTTTCTCTTCCTCGTTTGTTGTTTTTCCTGCTTTTTTTGCTAAAGGAAGTGATTTTAGTGCAATTATTCCTTATCAGATCTATTCCAGCTTTTAGGAAATGTATTTAGGGCAAACCTTGTTTCTGGAAGAAGCCTCGGTTTAGAAGAGGCTTCCTTTGGAAACAAACGAGTTTATGAGACAATCAAGCTAACTACTTCCTGTATACAATTACTTAAAATAGCACATATTATTTAAAAGTACACTACCTTATAAAAGTCTGGTCGTCTATCCAAGTTTTAGGAACAACAAATAATAACTGGACTTCTAGTTGATCATTTGGTATCAGAAGTGGCTTATATGAAAGGCAAAGGCCTCTAGATTATGCTTATTTTACCTAAATAAAATATGATCATGCCTTGATTTTTAATTATTTAATCAGGACAGTAAGGTCTGACTTTGCTTAGACAAAAGTATTGTCACTAAACAGAAATACAGTACAGTATAGGATATAAAGTCATGGTGCAGTGGAAAAAGAATGAATATTGTGTATGACTCCCATGAGCTTGGAGGACTGCATCCATACATCTCTGCTATGACTCAAACAACTTATTAATAAAGTCATCTGGAATGGCAAAGAAAGTCTTCTTGCAGGACTCCCAGAGTTTATCAAGATTCTCTGGATTAATCTTCAATGCCTCCTCCGTCATCTTACCCCAGACATGCTCAATAATGTTCATGTCTGGTGACTGGGCTGGCCAATCCTGAAGCACCTTGACTTTCTTTGCTTTCAGGAACTTTGATGTGAAGGCTGAAGTATGAGAAGGTGCACTATCCTGCTGAAGAATATGCCCTCTCCTGTGGTTTGTAATGTAATGGGCAGCACAAATGTCTTGATACCTCAGGCTGGTGATGTTGCCATCCACTCTGCAGATCTCTCGCACGCCCCAATACTGAATGTAACCCCAAACCATGATTTTTCCTTCACAACTTGACTGATTTCTGTGACAATCTTGGGTCCATGCGGGTTCTAATAGGCCTTCTGCAGTATTTGTGATGATTAGGATGCAGTTCAACAGACGATTCATCAGAAAAAAATCTACCTTCTGCCATTTTTCCAAACGATCAACTAGAAGTCAAATTATTATTATTTGTTGCTCTTAGAGCTGGGATCCACGACAAGACTTTTGTCAGGTAGTGTAGATGCACACTGAATTATTATTCTATTAGGATGGGCTGTCAAACAGATTTGGACACAAATTAATGACTGAATTATTCATGATTGAAAAATAAAACAGCGAAAGAATGAATAAATAAAGTCCCTTATAATTGATCAAATATCAGACTTCAAACTACACAAATATTAAAAAAATAAAATATTCAAAAAGCATTTTTCCTGCCTATTTTTCGACGACTATTTTGAACAGTCACAGTATACTCACCAGTAATAAAAGAAGACAAATATTGTTTTTTAATTTTATTGAAACGAACTTCACATACATGACCTTCTTGCACAGAGCTGCATGAACAGACTTTACAAGCAGTTTTTATAACGGAAACAAGCAATAAAGACCGTAATAAAAAAATGAAATATGGCAAAACGTCTTCATGACTGGACAGAGATAATACTGGCTCTTATCCAGTGAGAAAGATCAAATAAATACACAACATAATTAGCAAATTAACAACGCTCAAAATGTATACAATGATTCACACGAGTTAAAAGACTGATGAACCGTGTTATCCTGGAATATAAAAGCAGTCTGTGAAAAAAGATGAACTGAAAGCATAAGTCACATATATTACATTCTTCCCTTCTTTGATCACATTGACTGCAGAGGCAACAAAAGTTCCACTAAAATTCCTCAGATCGAGTTCCCCCTTTTTTTAAAGTTTCTTTGAAGTCTTGTGATAGTTTTCGGGACTTGTATGATCTAATGATACAGTTAATAATTTCTGATTGTGCTGATAAACACTTCAAAGATTGCAAACGTCTATGGAAACACTGCAATCTCCATTAAATCTCTGACTTTATTGTTCAAATCACAGCAAAAACTGGGGAGTTGAAATTTCGATGTTAAATCTTTCTGAGTTAATTTCAACTCTCAAAATGTAGTTTTAACACATATAATGTAGAATCGTGTCAAGCGTTGGAGTCATTTAAAAGAGTTGATTATCAGAGTTGCTTTAACTCCTACGAGGAGTTATGATGATACTCCGCCCAAGCACTCAGCCCCCCACATATTTCAAGTTAGTCTGTCTCTGAGAGAAATCGTTAACAGCATGGTGTAGTTTTTGGCGGTAAGTACATTTTAAGCTATTATATTTATTCAATTATGATATATGTATAATAGTTGTTTTAGGACTTTTTGGGAGTCAAAAACAACAACTCTACCTTTAGTGTTATATTTTGATGTATTTGTATAATGTTAATATAACTCCAGAAAGTGTGGAGCTATATAAGTGTGGAACTCTCACTGAGAGTTAATTCAACACTCGTCTTTTTGCTGTGATAGCTCCATTTGTGGTCTGGAAAAGTTCATGAAAAGACACCAAGTCAGCTCTTACTATTTCTTAAAAATCACTTTATAAGGGGTTTAAACACAGTTGTGTGCAACAGTCTGTGAATATAACCAGCTTCTGGTGGTAAAAATGTATTATTAAAATTTTTTATACTCACAAACTAAAACAGTCTGCAGAAACACTTTGATTGACATTCTCCCTTTGTACTTGTCATCAGAGGGGGAAAGCCCCGCCCATTAGTGACCATCTCTCCATCATTAGCATAGGAGTCTACCACTATGTGTTTTTGAATCTACCACTATGCTGACACATAGGCATTTGTAGCTCCGCCCTCTTTTGAAAAGAGCACAATCTCATTTGAATTTAAAGCGACAGTCACCAAATTGCCACAATTCGGATCAAAGCCTGAAAGAGGCAGTTTCAAAGAGTTATAAAACTTTATTTGTGGGGGTTTTTTTAGCTGAAACTTCACATATAGAGACTTATTTTACATCTTGAAAACAAGGGGCATAATATGTCCCCTTTAAGACATTTTAGATTGGATAGTCTTAGAAGCATATGATGATGGGTTTGAGTTCAATCTGCAATCTCTGACGTTTAATCACAGACATCTGAACACACTCTGCAATGTTTGAGAGATTTCTAGATATTTATTTTTATTTCTATCTGTGGATTTTTTTTTATTCCAGTGCTCAAATTCAATGATTTCTTTTAAAAATGTCCTTTAAAAAAAAAAGTTACTATCAAATATCTTCTACAAGTAGCTTCTCAACTACATTCCGGGAGGACCTCCAGCACTGCATGTTTTGGATGTCTCCCTTGTCTGTCACACCCATTACAGGTCTTTCAGTCTCTGCTAAGGAGCTGATGATCTGATCAGGTGTGTTTGGTTGAGGAGACATAGAAAATGTGCAGAACTTGTGGTCCTCCAGGAACGTGGTTGAGAAACACTGTTCTACAACAGACCTCAACAATCTGGTTTATGTTGAAACTGAACATCTAAATCTGACTCTTTAATTTCACTGAGACTGCAGACATCCATTACTGTGTTTTACTGTGTTTACACTGTTCCTCTGTGTTGTTCATTTATGTCTTTTTTTCAGGGTTTCTCATTTAATTTAGTCATATCTTGTTTTAGCTATATTTATGGCTCATGTGCAAATATGCTTTACCCGTCTCACCCTTATGAGAATTATCCATGGTTTTCCTACAAATTAAATGGTTTTATTGTTAAATCATGGTAACCACCAATTACCAAGTAACCATAAAGGTTAACAATTCTATTGGTTGTAAAATTGTTATTAAAATGGTAATAACTTCATTACAAATATTGTTACTATTCATTAAATATGAAACCATAGCTCATTTTGGCTAATGGATTTTATTGTACTGTATTTATTGACATTAGCTTTAACTCTAAATTAGTTTTTAATCATCATGTTACTCATCATTTTAAGTTATATTTAAGTAATAATGGGGAAAAGCATAAGGGGCATAATGTAAGGGGGTAGTCACTATTAGATTGTTGCACTAGTGGACATATTGTGTTTATTGAGAAATAAACAGAGTTGCAGTAAAACTAAATAGTCATAATATTGGTATTATTTTAATTTATTTACCTCAGAGTCACAGTTTTAGAGTTCTATGTGTAAGTTATGTCTTTTTTTTTCTTTCTTTTTTTATCTTGCATGGATACCATCTATTGTGTCCTTGTCTAATTGATCTCAAAAGCATTTTTGGTTGTAGAAGAACATTAAACTTCATTTCCATTCCACAAATGTTTTTCTTTTACTGTAAAAAGGTTTCTTTAGATTATTGAAAGAGTCTGTGTGTAAGAGTTTTCATGGATTAATTACATTTTTGTCCATATGAAACCGCTTATAATGAAATAACAGCTTATAACGAAATTTAAAATACAAGACTTGCTAGGTTTCGGACTGATCTATATCTGGGTTTCCATCACTCTATGTTAATGCGCATTTTGAATATATCGCATTAGAAACGAGTGATGGAAATGGCCAATTTTAAATGAACATCCCTTAATTCACACACACAAAAAAATGTTTTTACATTCGCTTGAGGTGTTTTTTGGCAAAAAAGGGGTTAATGCTAATAATGGGAGATGGAAATGCATTTACCAAATAAACTGACATAGCGAAAATTACGCCCACATGACCAATCAGCTGTCTACAATATGCTTGCTATGTTTACTGTTGGTTGCTAGGTGACCAATACTACAGTCAGCCACTCTAAAAACTTGATGGAAACACACTTAAATTCACATTTGGGATTTTTTTCTTTTTGCTAACTTCGAAAAGACACACTCGAGAGCCTCTCTTTCATCCTCTGATCCACGTAGAAATATTTATAGTGTATAATAATTATAAAGCCAGATCAATCTATAGTTATACTGTTTAGTCAAGCTCTTACATTTTTAATTTTAAGTTCATCTGTTGACGTGATGCTGGGGAATTGAAGATCCACGTTGCAATGATTGGCTTTCTGAATGTCTGTATTCTCCTTTTTCTGATATGTTTATTTTGGTACTGAGACGAAAGTGCGCAACACAAATGTATATATTCATCTAAATGTTGCTCTCAACAGTGTGGATGACAACTGGATTGCTCCAAAGGGGTACTATTTCATTTTTTTAAACTTCAAATTAAAGAATGATAAAGAACTTTATGGTGAGTATATCAAGGCAACGAATCACATTCATTCTCCTGCATCTGTGATGAGCAGTACTGGCTGCAGTTCACTGAATGACCAATAGTGTCACTAACACATACGTTTCTGAATTCTGCATATAGTCCCACTGACGCTTTCTATTGGGAACGCACTGCAGAATGGTTCCTTAATGACAATAGACTTACTGTACCTGGATGAATTTAACCCCAGCATGTCTGTAGCTCAAAAACAGCATGTGGAACTTGCTATGCGAATATCATGGGTTTAAATGAACCCAAATAATGCATAAATCTGCAATGGGGTATATCCACAATGATTTTTAATTTTCAGTAAACCAGCTCAGGCTCTTCTGGTTTACTGTCATGCCATTACACAAACGCTGCATTTAAGATCTGGTTTCTTTAAACATCAACGGTCTTCACTGCCTGATTGATATACAATATATAGTGGGTCTCAGAATGTACAAGAAGCTCTGCATTCAATTCCATTGTTCTGGGCCATGTCTTTAAGACCGCAGTATTTTCAGTGGGCTTTCTCCCCTTGCATTCTGCTCCTGACGGCGATTGCATTTAAACAGCTTTTCATCTCGTTTTACGCTTGAACAACTAAATGAATGCTTAAGTCTATTTAGCTGATTGTATTTTAATTACATTACAATATCGATGTTGTAAAAGGAACTATATGAAATTGAAAATAGTCACATAAACCTTTCACCGGAAGTTTATCTGCATACACCCCATTTCGACAAGTCTTGCTTTGCTAAAAGTCTTTGCCAAATATATAAATAATCAAAGCAGCACCCGTTTTTTTCCTTTCATATTTCAGTGTTTTAAACGGAACACATACAGATGCTTTTAAAAAAGCATCTGTACACTCGGATTTGTTCCTCTCCGTTTGTCACAATAGTCTTTTACTACTCCCAATCACTGCCGTCTTCAACGCTTTTCTTCAGTCAGTGTGAATTTCTGTTTAGACACGCAATCATGAGGCGTCTTTTCCTTTATTGCGTGACAAAAAGAGGATCTGCGTACGAAGGTAAAGCTTTGGTGTCTTTGCCTCTGCAAGGTGCCCGATTGGCTCCGTCGTCGAAAAGATTGGTAAAAACTACTCTGAGCGAACGAACTGACCGTCCCTCGTAAAGACGCTCTACGGAAGGATGTGCGGAAAGTTTCTCCTGCAAAGTAGTAGAGTAGAGGATTGAAGCAACTGTTGGATGCCGCCATGCACAGGGAGATGACTAGGATTTGTAGGTGATACTTGATGACCTGGCAGGGCTTGCTTACGACCTTGGCATGAAGATGGATGGTGCGGATGACGTGGTATGGTAGGAAACACAGCAAGAATGTGCTCAGCACAACTGCAATCAAATATACGGCGCGTCGTCGAGTTTTTGTCTTTCTCTTTCGATTCCCTATTTTACTTTGCGGTCCGTTAATGAGTTTAAAGATGATGCTTCCATAGCAGCCTAATATCGTAATAAACGGAAGGATGAATCCAAACAAAACCCCTACATAGTTCAAAATAAATAAGCGATTCCATGAGTTGCTGTTTCTGGGTTCAAAGCAGCGTGTCTTATTATCCCGTTTTAAAGTACCTGACATTAGGAACGGTGTAGACAAGAGGGCCACAAAAATCCAGATCACAAAACATCCTATGACAGCTCGCCGCGTGGTGATCAGAGACTTGTTACGCATGGGGTGGACCACCGCTAGGTAGCGTAGCACGCTGAGGCCTGTAAGAAACAAAACGCTCGTGTAAAGGTTGAGGTAAAAGGAAAACACACACCAGCGGCAAAACCAGTCTGGGAATTCCCACAAAGCGCCCTTAAAGTAGTAGACCAGGCGGAAGGGCAACGTCAACGAGAAGCCGACGTCTGAAATGGCCAAGTTAATCATAAATACAGTGTTGGCCGTCTTCTTCTGGGTGAGACACAGGAAGACATAGAGAGCCACAGAGTTGCTGATGAATCCAATTGGGAATACAATGCTGTATGTAATGGTGTACGCCAAATATTTGAAGTCTTCGCTTTCCCCGCAGTTCTGGCTTCTGTTGCAAGGGTTTTGGGTGATGTTGAGCCCCAGAGTAAGTTCTGGTGTTAACGCAGCAGCTGGAGACAAAAAAAAAAGATTAACAGTTGGAAATCAACAATGGGGTATATGCACACAGACTTTTCATTTTCAGTCAGCCAGCCCAATCGCTTCCGGTGCTTTACAAAATCGCCACGTTTTATGATCTGATTTCTTTAATAATCAGCAACCTTCACTGCCTGATTGATGTACGATATAAAGTGGGTCTCAGATCGAACAGGAAGCACTGCAGTAAATGCTATTGCCATGTCTTTAAGATATGAAAATGTATTTTACCCCACTTTTTTAATGGAGTTTCTGCGCTAGCCTACTAGTGTTTACTAGTGGTCTTTCATTTCATTTCACGCTTGAGCAACTAAATTATTGCTTAAAGTCTCTTAATTCATCAGGGGTCGCCACAGCGGAATGAAGCGCCAACTTATCCAGCATATGTTTTACACAGCGGATGCCCTTCCAGCTGCAACCCAGTATTGGGAAACATCCATACACACTCATTCACACTCATACACTACGGCCAATTTAATTTATTCAATTCATCTATAGCGCATGTCTTTGGACTGTTGGGGAAACTGGAGCACCTGGGGAAAACCCATGCCAACACGGGGAGAACATGCAAACTCCACACAGAAATGCCTACTGGCCCAGCTGAGACTCAAACCAGCAACCTTCTTGCTGTGAGGTGACAGTGCTAACCACTGAGCCACCGTGTCGCCCCTTAAGTCTATTTAACTGATTTTATTTTAATTACATTACAACATCGATGCTGTAAAAGGAACGTTATGAAATTGAACATGGTCACATTACCCTTTCACCAGAAGTTGGCTGAAAAACACTAGCTGTGCATACAGCCTATTGTGACGCAGACTGTATAAGCGTACTGCATTAATAATGCTTTTGGTTTTGCTGGCTAATGAAACACAGATAATCAATTCTAAATGTTAAATTCTATGTTATTCAGCAAACTTTATTACTAAATCAAGAGGTCAGTTTGTAGTGCTTGAGCAACTTTTGGCAATGCAAATTTGCTGGTCACGCAACCTGAATTGTTGTATGTAGTAAATTTGACTAAAAACTCTTTGCATGTGTCGCGTTTTTACTCTGAATGAATGTGAGTCCTTTGTGGCATGCTAAAAAAGACTGATTAATACATTAGGAATTAAGTAATTAATGTACCAGTTAAGCCATTGGTCAACAATAGCTGACTAAACCAGGAAAGAGCTGGGTTATATTAAGTCTATAAATTCCCCTTGGTTTTTTAGGCTAAATATTTATTTTTAATTTCCATGGAAGTTTAACACACAAACAGCAGTATTAAGTTTCTTGAGCCGTGTTTAGAGCAATCATTGTCTTGTATGATTTTATATCATTTCTGATTGAATGTTTAAATATTAAAATGCATTTACTGTATAGAGAACTACAACAAAAGGGATTTCATGAAGTAAAATGATGTTATTTTTTTCCTACTTAACCAAACATCGTTATTTTATCAAGAAGTCTGTTGTTTCCAGTACCATGGTTCATATGCAAAACATATGCAAAAGAAAATTCAGCGAGTGAAATGAAAACAGTTGGTCACTAACAATATTCAAATGACAGCTGTGAATAGACTCCTGAAAACACACAAAACATGCATGCAAGCCATTGTTAATTATTAATATGATTTTTAAAAACAATTTTCTGGTAGCTACGAAACTGCTGTGGTTATGCTATTGTAAAATTAAGGGATGAACTGGAAATGCAATGTAGCTGGTTTTACCTGGAATAACCCATGCAACAGGTTTGCGTTAAATAGGCTACATCATGTTTTTATACTTTAATGTAGAATTGAAGTAGTATTCATATACTTGAAGGTACTTTCAAGATTATCACCACAGTGTAATACACAAAGTCTAGGTTTTTTTTATTTTTTAGAATAAATTATTTGAAAGATCTTAGAGTAAAATCAACTACTGTAACAAATAAATAAGGAAGACATAAATGCCTGGTTGTCCTTACACGTCGTTTTAATGACTATATGATTATTACATTTCAGAAATATATTTATGCTACCCTCTCAAAAAGATTACTATTATTATACTTTTTTGGGGCATTTTCAAAATATAACACATTAAGTTGAATATAATGCGAGTTTTACTCACCTGTCATTTTCTCTTGGTCATCCTCCTCTTCACCATCAGCGGACTGATGAATCTAGACGCTTCAGAATTTTAATACCACAATGTTATGCAACAAAATGTCAAAGTGTTCCTCTCTCGACCGTTTCAAGTGTCTGCTTCCTTTATGGTGCTCATGAAGAGGACTGCCTCCGTGCTCGTGAGTCCCATCTTTAATTATAAAGTCGCCTCTAAGCACGAAGTACACCAAACTCTCCAATAGCTGTCGCGCTGACTGATGTCCGACTCGCGTCTCGAATCTTTTGTAGATTCACTCAGTGATTCAAACGAATCGATTCGCATCACAAGAAAACAAAATACACAGGATTTGACGCGATCTAATCGCAAGTGTTGCGGTAAGCAACATAATTTAATAGATTTAATAAAATAAATGTAAACTGTCTTCGGTGCGCATTTTTTAACAATAATTTATTTAATCTTAATCAGCTAATTTGTGCAGCTCGGACGAATCGATTCGTTTATTTGGATCCGAAACCCCCTAAATATTTCTTGTGAAACCACACCTTCGAGGATTGTTTTCCCTTTGGATGTTTCTCAGGGCAGGTATAACGTGTAATTCGCTGGAAGGGTAATTGCGTAATCCCATTCATACCAAGATATTTTATTATAGGGTATAGCCTATGCCTCATAATAAATGGCAATAGTCTAAAAATAAGCAACAACAAATAATGCAAGACACTGCAGGCAAAACATTCATTCATTCATTTTCATTTCGGCTTAGTCCCTTTATTAATCTAGGGTCGCCACAGCGGAATGAACCGCCAACTTATCCAGCATATGTTTTACGCAGCGGATGCCCTTCCAGCTGCAACCCATCTCTGGGAAACATCCATACACACCCATTCACACTCATACACTACGGACAATTTAGCTTACCCAATTCACCTATACCGCATGTCTTTGGACTTGTGGGGGAAACCGGAGCACCCGGAGGAAACCCACGCCAACACAGGGAGAACATGCAAACTCCACACAGAAACGCCAACTGACCCAGCCGAGGCTCGAACCAGCGATCAGTGAAAACATTGACTTCCATTGTACATGTTTTTACTATGGAAGTCAATGGTTAAGGTTTCAGCTTTTTTCAAAAGATCTTCTTTTGTGTTCGAGATAATAAAAAACTCAAACAGGAGAGGTCATTTTCTCTTCTGCATTGAACCATAAATCTTTACTTCAGCAGCACTAACATACAGCAGACTTTAAAAAATAAGCCTATGTCTATTCACGCTTCACAAACTAATTTTGAACCAGACTTCAGATTATTATGCTAGAAATGGATGCAAATTAGTTGATATTAAAATAAGCAATGTCTTTCAGCTATAGGGAAGTATGAGGTGCCTTTCTTTAAATTATATAATGTATATTATTTTTGAATAAAAGGCCTACAGTTGTAAAAAAAAGTATTTTTTTTTGCTATTTCAAATGCAAAAGCACAAATATAACAACGTTTAGGTTTTCAGTTCTTTCGTTTCTAGATGAAGAAATTAAATAATGAACCATTGGATTAAAATGAAACAAACCAGTAAATAATCAGTGATTAATTAAAGCATAATAACTACAAAAATGAATACAAATACATTTTGTCCAGAGTAATACATAAGCAAGGTTTAGGGAAAAAAGAATTTTGAAATGTATTAAAATAATGTAATTAATGTTACTGTACAATAACGAGTACAGCAATGTAATAATGTAAATCACGTAACATTCAAATCAATCGTTTATACTGGAACTGCTGCAGTAAACTACATTTCCCATCGTGCAACAGTAACAACACGCCGTAGCGTTTCAGTGGATTCTGGGAAGGAGAAGCTTGTAGACCATTTTAGCTGCAGATGACATCGAACGACCCGACGAAGTGTGTGATCTTTCGGCGAGAAGGGACCGTTTGGCTGTCTTTAAGTTTCTCAGTTGTTGAGAAATATTTATTTTCAACGTTGCGTTGAAATATATCTGGTAAGTTTTCGTCATGTTGGTGCGTGCTTTGCGCCTTTTTAAACTGCAACACGACGACGCAGTCTCCATTTTGATGTCTTCCTGTAGCTTAGTGAACTTATAAAAGAACGAAAATGGAGACCACATGGAATAAAGTACAATTGTGCTACTGTCCTATGTTAATAAACGCGTTTATTGAACATTACGTGTTTCCAGAACAGTAATTTATGTACTATTAACTCCATATTTTATCGGTCTGTATCGTGGTAAAGTACGTTTACTTAACACCTTGTAAAATGCATTCCAGTACCACGGTGTTTCAAAAGCTATTCAGTGTATTTTAATATGCCAAGGCGAATATGCCTATAAAACAGAGTGTTAACGGTAAATGTTATATATTTGTATCCTGCATAAATGAGCAACGTTACACTTTGTTACAACGTTACACGTTACAGAATTCCCAGAAAAACATGAATCTTTTAAATTAATAATATTTAATATGGGATGCTATTTAAAAAGATGTTTGTGTAAATCTGGTTTATTTGTGTTATATAATGTTATACAGTGCCGAATGGGAAAATTGGCAGTATTTCAACAAGCTACTATAAGATCCTGCATAAAGGATTAAACCCAACGAATGTATTATGACATACATTTTGTAAATAACTGGAAAATCAAGAAAACTATAAAATATGAGGTTTATATGGAATGTGAAATGTGTACTCTTATACATTACTGAGATCTCATCAGATTTTTACACTATTTTACTTTATATACCATGCTATTATTTATCCTGTAGGTGAATATGATGACTATAATGGAGTTTGCAGAAGACAAAATTGTTTCATATAACCAATATGATATGTGCAACAGTCTAACATTCTATATTATTTCAACAGGCCTTGTATTGGGAAATAAATATGGGTGCAGATAAACGGTAAGTGATTTAATATTGTTATTGGGCTGATAATTATATATATCATGATATAGTACCTTTTATATAAATTCAATCAGTTAATAGTTTATATATTGACCATGTGTAAAAAAAAAAAAAGTAGCTAAATAAAATGTAAAAATTCAACTTTCTCACAATGCTATTCATGTTTCTGTCTGCATCTCTGTATTGTTGTGTAAAAGTGTAAACATACAAATGATTAAAAGAGTATTACCACAACATAAATTATAGGGCATATTATGAAATGATAGGTTTTTTTATTTTGTCCATACAATATTTATCATCATATTGCACAGCCCTAGAGGTTAATATACTTGCAGGCTGATTTGATTATCATATAACATTATCATGTCATGACTAGGGTTAGCCGTACGGAGCGCAGCGGCAGGTATGGCTCTGAACAGTCTCGCGATGATGACCGAAGGGACCGACGAGAACGGGATGACCGCGGATACGACTCTCATCGCTGGAGTGATGACCGCCGCAGTGACCGTTATGATGGTGATAGAGGTGAAAGAGGTGACAGAGGTGATCGATACTGGGGCAGAGACAGTCCTGAGGTGAGAATATCTGCGTGTATGTGTTTATTGACCTTTTTCACAAAACTGTTATGACGGTCATCAGCATCTTAAGTTTTTAAATATTTTTTTATATTTTGATTGATATTTTGACTTCCACTACTGAGAAACCCAGAAATTTGAAAAGGGTCAATGTGATGTTTATAGACAGAATCAAGATTGTAGATTACGTGAAAGTTTTGAATGAGGTAAAATGTAACAGTCAATATGGCCGCTGTAGTGAAGGAAGCCCCGCCTTCTAGTAAAGGAGCCAATCATCGATTGCTATAGACTGATTCTCCGGGGGTGGGGCTCGGTCCAGACGTGTTTTTACGACAGTTTCTGCAGCTTCATAGACCCTCTTCACATTTCCGGGTTTCTCAGTAGCGGAAGGCATCATAGCTGGGTAAACTATTTGCTCAAATAATAAAAGAAAATCTCCACGCTGGTGTTATCAAAACTTACAGAAAAGAAAAAATATTGTGTGAGACTGATAACGGCTGTAAAGAGAGAATAACGTCAAATTTACTCTCAGCGCCAGACGCTGCATTAGAAACACGTTGCATAAGCGGTAATTCTTTTTTTGTAATTTGACGCAAAGATGATATAATGCGTTCATAAATGCATATAAATGTTTATGCGATTTTTTT
>CAIGQW010054109.1:2029063-2053939 GCA_903798125.1 Danio choprae
GGTCAGCAAACCCACTTTATCTCAGCGAATATTTGCCTCACATACATAAGACATAGACAAAGAGGTTACTGTTATTATGGGAGGAGATTTGCTGTGTAGTGTTAGTTGGGAATTACTTAAGAAGACCATGATTGAATTTGCCATTATTCAGAGTATGAGATGTAAAATAAAGGTTATTGGTAATATTGATTCTTAAGTCAAACATGTCGTTTGATTCGAATGTACAGAAACAAAGTTTAAGAGATTGTTGTTAAATTTCATTGGTGATCATGGAATTTTATCGTTAACTTGGCAGACAGTTTTGAAAAATATGATGTTTTCCAATTTAAAGAGATAGGAGCTGGCACTTGCATGCCCAAGAGGCATTTCAAAGATGACTGCCGAGTGAAATGGCTTGCCTTAAAGGGACTTTGATAGAACAGTATAATAAAGAATAATTCTGACCTTGTGTAACAGCGAGGGAGGAAGCGGCGCAGCAGTGATGGATCTGAGGATGGACATCATTCAGATGGTGATTACTCTGAGCACGATTACAGAGGAGATCCCGCCGATGAAAAGGAGAGCAAGACCATCATGCTCCGGGGTCTTCCCATGAACACGTCAGAGGCAGATGTAAGATGTCTTTTTTTCTTAATATTAGGATATGTGTTTTTTTTTTTTCTTCTTCTTCTCGCGTTTTTAATGTAAACATTTGTTTTTATACTCGAAATCAATTTTTTTTAATGTCAGTGACTTCTAATTGAATTATCTGTAGTTAGTTAATATAATAGTTTGACTAGGCAGAAATTAATAAATAAAATCTCATGGAAATATCTCCAGTGAACATAAAATAATGTCATTATTATTATTATTATTATTATTATTATTATTATATATACATCAATAGGAATAATAAGAATTGTAATATTTCACACCCTGAATCAATCAAATATTAGGAAATAATACAATTCTAATATAATAATATATTATATTATTTGTTATAATAATATAATAATAATCTTAACCATTTAAATAAATATTCCAAAACAGAAATAAAAGCACCTTATAATGCATTGAGTATAATTTATAATAGTTAATACATGTAGTAATTATTTTATCATAAAATGTGTAAGATTCAGTGTAATTAATAATTATTATTTTAGAAATGATATTCTTGAGCCATAATCAATAGGAAAAAAATGCAACAACAAACATGTACATTCCTGCAATAACTATACTAGACAACATAGGATAATTTAGTATGTGAAATTAAAGTATATCTTAATTTTCCTCAAATATTGCATTTTAACAATGTCTTACAATTGTAAACAGTTTTAGGGTTAATAAAAAAGTGATCTTGGTAGTTGTAACCATTATGTTTTCTCCTGAATTAAAAATGAAATAAAAAATGGAAGCAGGTTTGCTCTTAACAAATCTGACTTTGCCTGGTAATTTACAGATTCGAGCAGCCATTGACCTGCTGGAAGGGCCAAAGCCAATGGACGTGAGGCTGATGAAAAAGAGAACAGGTGAGATTGATGTACCGCGGATCCTTTCGCTTCCAAACAAACAAACAAACAAACTTTTGTCCGCTGGGCCAACCTGCTTCCCCTCAAATGCCTTTTGCCATAGCAACATGTTATCTGACTAGCTTTAGCCTTTCAGACTACTGAGTTAGGACATTTGTTTCACTTTAGGTACTAGCTTGAAGGTAAGTTTCTGTCAAGGTTTTGAGTGTCTCAAAATTGGCACAGCTTTATTTATGCCAATTGAAGTTACATGCAGTCATGTAGCTTCTATATCTTGCGTACAAACTTGTTAAATATCATCCAAGCCAGTTATATTTCTCAAAGATTATCCACTTGTTTATGACTGTCTGCTTTGATTATTGTTTGAACCTGCTTCAGTACAGTAAGATTGATTAGCTAGATTGATATGCAAAGGTGCTGTTGCTATGGTTAAAAGCTTCCAGGCAACCCCCCCCCCCCCCCTCTCTCTCTTTGGCCTCTCTGGGTCAAGGAGGTCACGAAGCAGTTTGTGACAGAGTTTGAATGTTGTACCACTGAACCATTTAAACTAACACGCCTCCCGTCTGTATATCTGAATGCCTCTCTAGGTATAAGCCGAGGTTTCGCCTTCGTGGAGTTTTATCACTTGCAAGCTGCTACCCGATGGATGGAGACCAATCAGGTTGCTTCCTAATCACCAAGTCTAGCTTTTGCCCTGGGGGATAATGCAATTTCAGTAGAAAAAGAAAAATGAAAAAGTTGCTGCCCCAGCAGATTATATGGACTGAAATGGACCAGATCCTCTGTCTTTGAAGGCAAGGTGTTGTGACCAAAACTTAGAAGAGCCATTTGATGGACCCTCTGGCTTCATGTTATTAACTGTTTGTTAGCACAGATGATTTTTTTTTTGAAAGAGGGAAAATAATTAATGCACCTCTGGTATGACGTAATTGATTCAAATGGGTTTTAAGCCACAAACTAAATGCAATTTTCTGAAAATGTGTTTTTTTTTTTTTTAAGTGATGTTAGTTTGTTCAGGTAGACGTGAAGTGTGGTGCTATATATAACATCCCAGTTAATGGACCTCAGCATTAAGTTTTTATTTTATTTTTTATTATTATAGTAGCAAGATGTTTTGTGCCGAGAAAGTAAATGCTTCGTCTCAAGTCCCCATTCCCATTTAAGAAAGGAGTGCCTTTTTTTTACACTCTGTTCCGGCCCTATCCGGACACTCGGGTCCCAAACACACACCATCTTACACGTTAAACCCTCCCGGGCGATCCTCACCCTAAACCCTCGTGGCTAATGTGGTTGTTCTTGGGCTAAGATAAAAACGTCACAAGAGGGGAAATAACCAAATTCTTTCTTCCTTTTCCAGAAACTGCTGTGCGTTCAAGGCAAGCCTGTTGTCGTGCACTACAGCAACAACCGTCACAAGTTTGAGGATTGGCTCTGCAACTCAGTAAGTTACATGGGATTCCCTGGTTCTTCATTAGTTTCATGGTCAATGTTTTTGTTTAGAAATAGAAAGTTTTCTTATTAGAAATTTTATAAAAATAAATTTTGATCTCAAAGTATCTCAAATTAAAAAAAATCTTGAAGTTAATATAATTTTGCACACAAATATTAAGTTTTCAACTAATAAATTTAGATTTCATAATTAATGTTTTACTATATGCTTGTTCAATGAAATGTAGCTTTGGTGGTCAACATAAGAAACTTCAAAAATTGTATTTCAAATTGTAAGCATTGTTTATGTATATAGGTTATGGCTATTTGTGTAGAAAGTTTTGTTGTATTTTGTATAACACTTTCTGTGAACATGGTAAATAATGCTGATAATGCATTTTAAAAATGGTGAATCTTCTAGAGCAGGGGTGCCCAATTCTGTTATTGGAGATCTACCTTCTTGCAGAGTTTAGCTCCAACCCTGATCAAAAACAACTAAACCAACTAAGGCCCTGTCTACACGAACACGAGTATTTCCAAAACAATTTTTTCTACACTGTTTTACTGTTTGTCTCTACAAAAACCCAGTGTCAGGTGACTGAAAATGAAACTTTCTAAAAACTCCGGCCAGGGTGAAGATTTTCGAAAACTCTGGGTACAGTGTGGACACTTTCGCCTCATGACATCAGTGTGTATGCTATTTTCTCCTTTCTGATTGGCCAACACGGCTGGGTTCAATGGACGTTCGTGGCAAACGCATTTCTTATTTTGTGTCGTTAGGCCACGGGACGGTAATTCGCGTCTGTTCTCATGTTTGCATTGATTTGGATGCAGTTTACTCGTGCAAATACTTAAATCCCTGTTTGGTGTGAACCCAGCATAAAAGTTTCATTATCTCCCCCTGTTGGTTTGGCATGCTCTTAACATGCATTGCAGTGTGTTTTTGCATTTTCATGTGGATGGAGATTTAAAAAAAAAAAAAATGAAAGCATGTTTATAAAAATACCCGTGTGGATATGGACATGGCCTAAGTAGGATCTGAAGGAGCACTTGGTAATTAAAGCCATGTGCGTTTGATCAGGGTTGTAGCTGAACTCTGCAGGAAGGTAGATCTCCTGGAACAGGATTGGGTACCCCGGAACTAGTGGATTAATTACTGAAACTTATACATTTTTAAAATCCGCTCAGAAACATCCCTAGCCAATTTTGCTTGGGAAAGTTAGTTATGCTTGTAGTGTAATTGTGGCATCTCAGTTTTTCAAATGGTCCACTCGGTGGACGGATGTCCATCACGGTAAGTGTTCAAGCCACTGTAGTGTGCTTGTTACCTGGTGCCCCAAAGCTGAAGTGTCAATTAAAACACTATGACCGGTTGCTTGCAGTGTGGCCTGTACAATTTCCGGAGGAGGCTGAAGTGCTTCAGGTGTGGCGCAGCTAAAGCGGGTAAGTAGCTCCTGAGCAGGAAACCGCTGTCTGCACCCATCCGGACAGTCCAGTCAAACACACTCATGGCCATGGAGCAATTGTTTTGAACTTATAAGATGTGGGGATGTTATCATCTACCCTGTATTGTTTACAAATATATGATAGTGAAGAATTAGTTTTTATTGCTCATAATAGCTTTCATAACTGGTAAATGAAGTTATGGCTACATTTAGGAGTAGTTAAACATTTTAAAGTAGTTATCCAAATAGTATTGGATAATTCATCCAATATAATGAACACTACTACATATATTAATGGTTTACGATATTTGCCCACTAAATGGTGAAAACGAGTGGAAGTTATGATTGTAGGAATTATAATATGGGGCTTTTTTAGTGATACGATTTGTAACTGGCTATGGTGTTTAAAGAAATTCAATGCACTTTTGTTCTGTTGTGTTTATTTTTAGATTCTAAATCCAGCAGCACCACAGGAACCACAGAAACTCAGCCAAGTGGAGATTACTATGGCGATAGTAAGGGTTTTTCCACAAAGCATTGCCACCAAATTAGGTTGCATTAATAAATTATTACTATGCACAAATGTCTGAAAAGTTAGCTGTGTTTTTTTTAGACTGATAATGTTCATGATCATGTGGACCTAAATTTCCTACAAATAATCCCATTCTCACAACGTTTCCACTGCAGATTAAATAAATATTAAAGAAATAAAAAATACAAATAGAATAAAGGGCCATTATATGTTTTGCTCATTCACATTTTATGTATATTAAGATTTGAAAAGCACAGTAAAGTGATTGTTGTGAATTAATGAAGCATAGAGGGTTAAAGCAACAGTTTGTCAATTGTGCAGAAGTAAGCATAACACTATTTCCATTTAATTCACGTTGGCATATTTGCATTATTTCCCAGCCATCATCTTGAGGAACATCGCTCCTCTCTCTACTGTTGAAGCCATTTTGGGAGCTCTTGCTCCTTTTGCAAACCTTTTGCCTGGCAATATCCGCCTAATTAAAGACAAACAGACGGGCCAAAACAGAGGATTTGCCTTCGTCCAACTCGCCTCTCCTCTGGTACCCATTTTTTCTTGTCTCTATAAATGTATTTTGTATCAAAGATGATCTTGAACAAGTGCAAAATCGCTAACGTTAAAACCTGCAGACTTTTTTTTTTATTTTTTTTTTTTTAAATCACTTTCTGCTGATGTTTGTTTTGCAGGAAGCGTCACAACTGCTAACCATCCTCCAGGGCCTACAGCCGCCACTCAAACTGGATGGCAAGACTATCGATGTCGACTATGCCAAAAGTGCTCGAAAGTACGTGCACATGTCACTCATATCTTCATGCTGTTGTCTGTAGTTTTCCATGACATTTTTCCAGCTTGATTAATAATTCATTTTAAAATAGTTTTATTTTTATTTTTTTCCCCTCAGGGATCTGTTATTGCCAGACGGGAACCGTGTTAGCGCCTTTTCAGTTGCCAGCACAGCCATTGCAGCTGCTCAGTGGTCCTCTAGTCAGGTATGAACATATTAAGCATGCCTCAATGTAAAATGTCCTGTGAAGTGCTTTTGAAATGTGGATTTTTTAAAAATTTATATTTAATGTTTGACATGGTCTCAACTGAAACATGAAGACTGGGTGGTACATATAGTAGCCTTTCCACTTTAAAAAAAACAAAACAATAGCATTTAGTTTTTAGCACAGTTCTGCCAGTGAGAGGGGTTGAGCTGAAGCGCATCAAATGAAAATCATAATAAGTGTTTTGAAGGGGGCGGGATGCCAGATACTAGAAAGCATTTGATTGGTCAGAAGATTTAATATGGTGATGTCAAATAAATCATTGGCTGTGTTTCCATCCACCTATTTTTATGCGCATTTTGGATATGCGAATAAAAAAAACGTTTGATTGAAACGCCAAGATGCGCAACAATTGTGAAAATGCACATAAAACATGTTTGCCCATAACTAAGTAGGATGAACTTTTTATTCGATAAGAAAAGATGCGCAACAACTACAATGGAAACACTTTTATTGAACAAATTCCAGAGTGCGCATTAAAAAAAGTCATGTGATTTTGTTGTAAGAGATCATGTGATGATAGAAATGTGTGTGAATGGACAAACCAGCAGACTGACCACATTGTAAATCATCTGAAATGTTGTTTTGGTCATTCTAAAACGCCTTAACCGTTTCAGTATTAGTGTTATTATATTATTAATTACCTCCAAAATTGTCAAGAGCGTCTGTGCTCTGCATCTGACGCCTTCAAACGCCACCACGCGTTCATTGCGTGTCGGCATTGTCTTCTGTGGTGCAAGTCATTTATTAGATAAGGAAAAGATTAACGCAGCTTCTCCAACCGTAGCAAATTCTGTTTTTACTTTTAATATTTGGTGGCAGTTAATCAGGAAGTGATGATTTTGTTCTCTTTGACTCATTGGATGGAAATATTGCTTTATTCGCAAGTCTTTTATGCGATATTCCAGTTTTGCGCATAAATTTAATTAGCATCTTTGGATTGAAACATAGCTAATGATCATTTAGACAGAAGTTCTCAAATGGGAAATTGTCACACTAGCAAAAAATATATTCTTAAGACTAACATACTGATAATAACATCTAAAAATGCCATTTTAATTTCATGGGATCCTTTTAAAGCAGAATTAAGCATTCAAGACTTATTTATTCAATGACTTTTTATTCACCAGCCTCAGCAGAGCGTGGACCCAACATCCGAGTACAGTTATCTACAGGAGGGATATGTGCCCTGTTCACAGGTCAGTTGACGGTATCCGCAAACATGTGCAGCATATTGTTTGTTTGAACCAAGTTAAGATGGTTTGTTGTTTTTAGGAGTATCAGGCATACTATCAGCAGCAGGCTGGAGCTGTAGACCCATCCCAGGCTAATGGTATACTTGGAGGTAACATTGGCATAGTCTGATGTTTATTAGATTGCAATGGGAAGTTTTAAGACAGTGTTTAATATTGAAAGTGAAAATCTGATGTTTTGATTGACAGCGGCTCCAGGTGTGAAAGTAGTTCCTGCTGCTACAGGAGTGGTGATCTCTCAGAGTGCACAAGTCTATCAGTCTCAGCAAGCTGCTCAGGTGACTGTTATTACTATTTATTTATTATTAAAAAACATTTTTTGTTCTCAATCAGTTTAAAGGCCTAAATAGGAATTTTAAAAGATTATTTAATTTAAATTAATTAAAAAGCTTTAAAATAAAACCATATGCTTTTTTTCCTAAACCAGTGTAGTAGAATGACATCTAGATAAACAAAAAAGTCTTCCATTGTTAACCCCTTCCATGACCCCGCATTGCTAGTAACTCAAAAATGCAGAGACATTCTCATGTAGATGTTTCTAAAAATAAACATGACTGTTTCAGAATCATGTTTGCAACCTGGGTGTGTCAATTTAAAAGCACGGTCAGCTTATTTACCACAGACCTTGTTTTTATTTTCATAAATGCAAACATTTATTTCTAAAAAAAAAAAAAAAAGAATCCATAGGAAAATTTCTGAGGAATCAGTGTCTAATGTCCTTGTTTTGATGTCATGTTTTCAGCGCTGCTATTTTCTGTAACAGGGTGTCCGCTGGGTCTTTAAATCTTAAAACTTAAATTTTAGGCCTTAAAGTCTTAAATTCACTGAAATTTTGTGTTGTAGGTCATAAATAATTTTAAACGGGTCTTAATTCACTTTGTCCAAGTAAAGCTACTCAATCGGGTCAAAATCATCCAGTGACCAACAATACATCTCAATAAAACCTAAGACATTTTTACAGCAAATTCCCTAATCAGGGAAAGAATATTAAAAATAATTACACTATTCCTCATCATAATACAGAGCCATTAGAAATAATCCTGTGTTTAACCCTGTGTAAGTCTAAAATTTTATTCTTAATGGTCTTAAAGGCGTCTTGAGTCATAAATTTGACTTGATGAAACCTGCAGACACCCTGTTTAAATCAGAAGCAGTTGAAATATCTTTAAATGTCGTCTTTGACAATAGTGGCCCTGAGAATTCAAAAGGGTTGAGAACCACTGTTCGATTATGATGTCATAATAATCATTTATTTTTTTGTTTTTTGGTCGGGCACTGCAGATTGATGGCAAAGCCCAGTCCATTGCAGCCATTGCCACCATTTCTGCCCCAGCAACCTCTGCAGCCTCTGCTACAGCCACAGCAACCTCTACCTCTCAGGAAAACCAAGCCAGTAAGACTACTTTGTCTTATTTTGTATTTATTTGTTTGCTTTTTACATTTTTACTGTAGAGCTTTAAGTTTAAGCAAAACACATTACAAATGAAATGGATTATTATTGTTATTATACAGAAGAAAGTATGCTACTGGTTATTTTCTAATTCTTTTGTCATTTTCCTGTTTCCTTTAGATGTCCCAGACACATCATCCTATCAGTACGATGAGTCTTCTGGGTATTATTACGACCCCAGCACTGGCCTCTACTATGACCCAAACACACAAGTACGAGTACTTTTTGATACAACAATTATATTATTGAAGTGCAACCTTCTAAACATTTGTTATTTCTATCTTTTAGTATTACTACAACTCTCAGTCTCAGCAGTATCTGTACTGGGATGGAGAGAAGCAGGCGTATTTACCCGCTGTGGACGGTAACGGTGCTCAAAATGCCATTGCCTCCACATCCACTCCTCAGAAAGAGGGCAAAGAGAAGAAAGAGAAACCTAAGAGCAAAACTGCTCAGCAGGTAATAAAAGCTCATTTTGCTGGTCAAGCAAATTGCAAAGCCTGCTATTTAATTATAAAGATATGCATTGGCTGTTGTTTTCACTCTGCAGAAGTGTTTGTTTACATGCATGCTACCCATGATATGGTGTATCAGCTTCTAAAAGCAACTTTACTTAATGCATTTACTGTGAATTGAGATACTCTGCAACACCATATCTTGAGCTACACGTGTGTAAACGAATGGTAAAATTCTTAACTCTGAAAGTGACAGTGCGTACAGTTATTGAATTTTAATCTAAAACTTGTTGATGGTTTCATGTTTGAACAAATTTATTAAAGCTATTAATAAATTGGGTACAAATAAGATGCTAATATTAATACTAGACTTTTACAGTTGTACAATTTTGTATTTTTATTGAATAAAAAAGGCTAAATACGTGAAGATTTCTGCCCAATAATTTAACTCTAAAATGTATTTATTTTTTTCTGTTTACTTATTTTTATACATATGCACTCCCAACAATACTGCCTAAATCATTCATGTATGATATATTCTTTGTAAACAAAACTAATAATAAAATAAATGTGTAAGAATGTTCTTAAAGGTGCAGTAGGTGATCTCCCAAAATGCTTACCGGTTAGCATAATATCTTTGAAACGCATCCCTCCCCTGCCGTCCAAAGCCACACCTCCTGAAATCACGAAGGCGCACACCGCGACATGACAGCAGACAACCCACTAGTTCATGTCATTCGCCGGTTAGAAATGTAGTTAGTGGTTGGCTGGCGATGTGCAGGAAATACACTTATTACGAAGCCATACTTGCATGCTATTTCAGATTGAATATTTAAAGTAGCATGGTAAGCAATATAGGGAGCACGTCACAGGTTGTCATTGTTCAAAAATGAACCAATGTGAATATAAAACTAACTTTACCTCAGTAAAGCAGGCTAGGTGGAATAGCACTATTTACTTATGTTTTGTTGTTAAACTAAATAAAAACATTATGGATGCTGTAAAACGTCCCTTGAAATTGAAAATAGTCACATTGATCTTTTGCCGGAAGATTTCAGTGACTGAACAACACTTCTGTACATATATAACCCATTCGTAACACAACACATCAGCTTTGTGTAACATAACAATACCAGTGTAAAAGAAATACTTCACATGCCATGGTGTCATCCTTCCTCCAGCGTGCAAAAGTAACTCCAATATTGATTCAGGATTTTAAAAAGTTTTGATTCAGCATTTGATTTTACCGCGATTATGTCTCGTGCACATGAACGCACGGCTTGCATGCAAGCCTGCATGTGCCATTGGCGAATCTGCATAAACAGAGATGCGCAGTTGTACAAATCTACATTTGCTGACAGACAGTTTGGGCTACTTATCAGAATTATGGGAAATGTCGGCCCGGCAATATTTAATTGGATGAACATTTTTTAGTTTTATGCCTTACCCACAATATAAAAATACATATAAATACATTTAGATCATTTACTTTAATCATTACTATCGGAATGTGAAGAGACTTTCAATCAGCACAACAAAAAAATGTTTCTGAAGACAATCACCTACTGCGCCTTTAATCTGAATGGCTGTATTGCATATCCACAGGCTGTCATTTATGCCTCCAGCCATGCAATGAAATGAAAACGGGCAGAAGTAAATGAGTTAGTTGCAGTAAGCTACTCCATTAAAAGTATTGATTTTGACTAATTATCTGTACAAACTTCTGTAATGGGCAGAGTAAGCAACCAATGAGCTCCTTAATAACAATGCAGCAACACAATAAAACCAGCTCCCCATAGCATCCACTTGCTATATACTGGCAAGCTGTTCATGTGCATGCTCAGAAAAAAAAACCAATCGATGAAAATTGTCTACCTCTGTGCATCAGATTGCGAAGGACATGGAGCGCTGGGCCAAGAGTCTGAACAAACAGAAAGAAAACTTCAAGAGCAGCTTCCAGCCCATCAGTCAGGAGGAGAGGAGAGAGGCGGCTGCGGCTGATGCAGGATTCACACTGTTTGAGAAGAAGGTACGGCTAACATCATATTGTCTGATGATGATGATGATGATGGTTGTCAATACGTAAGGTTATTTCTAAAAGTGTTTTCTTTTTGTGTGTGTGCAGCCTGGAGCATTGGAGAGGCTTGTAACAGAAGCATCCAAAATGGCAGAAGAAGAGTGTTGTTCATCAAAGGTCACACACACACACACACACACACACACACACACACACACACACACACACACACACACACACACTTTGCACAACTTTTCTAAATAAATCAATGTCTCATGGCATGTTAGCTTATTTCTAAACTCTGTTTTCTGCAGGTGGGACTGGTGGCTGCATACAGTGGCGACAGTGAACCAGAGGAGTGTATAGATGGAGACGACAGAGAGGACAAGCTGACAGACTGGAAAAAGCTTGCTTGTCTATTGTGCCGGAGGCAGTTTCCCAGCAAAGAAGCTCTGATTCGCCATCAGCAGCTCTCAGACCTACACAAGGTAATTACAGTTGGTTTGTAATGATTATTGCTTTTAAAATAACCTTATTTGGATGCAACAAATGCTTACCTCTGACTCTGTTTATTAACTCGAGTTGCAAATAAGTGCAGCTGCAATCTGACTTAAATGCCCAAACTATTTTTATTTCACTTGGTGAACTAGTAATTCTTTTAACAAAAAGTAACCCAAGTGCACAACACTTGCGCTTTAGACATTAATGCTATCCAACTAATAGCTTAAATGCGAAACGTGTATCCTTAAGTAATAATTCTTCCCGACAAGTTCAAATGCAAAAACACTTTTCCTTAGGAAATACTAATTTAAGACGGATAGACTTTTTAAAAGCATATCACTTTCACTTAAGAATTTATACTTATGACGTGTAATCTATAGATGCAAACCTTTTCTCAAAACTCAAAACACCTTTCCTAAGAAATAATACTTTACGATAAGTATTCTCTAAATGTAAACCTTTCAATGCAAAACACCATCGCTTAGGTGACTGACAATTATTTTCCAGACAAGCAGAAAATTAATCCAAGCAAAACAAGCATGCACTTAGTATAAATGACACTCATGAGATATATGTAACGCTGTCCTTCATTGAATGCTGAGGTCGCTCAACCTCATTTAACCCCTGACTCATCGGAACCTGGTGGATTTTCTTGTTTAGGTATATATGATCATAGCAATTAGGGCTGCACAATACTGGAAAAATCTAACATTTGCGATTTTATTTATTTATTTATTTTTATTTTGTGATATAGATTGTGATATGAATACAATTTCACCAGTTTGGCTGAATAAGTATTTGGAAAGAGTTTATAATTTTACATTGATTAGGATGATTCTGTAGGGGAGTATTAAAACGCATAAAATATAATAAACAATCTACAAGCATAGATGCAATAAAGATAAAAAAATAAAAATAAACTTTAGCTGCATTCATGTGTAGGGTAATTGAATGACCAAATGTAAACGGCATAGTCTTTGTTGTATAAACAATTCAATAATATTAATCTTTATTAATTTTTCGAAGTTACAAACAGTACAATTTCTTGTGCCCTCATACAGTGACCGGCCTAAATAAACACTTGCGAAATAATCAATTATAATCCAGACTCAACATTGCACATACTGCGATGTGACTATTGCAGATAATCACATTGCGATATCGATGCTGAAACGATATATTGTGCAGCCCTAATAGCAAATTTGTTAGAGTTCACACCTAAACAATTGTTTGTGATGCTCTGAATGAGGTGCTCTTGGTCTGATTGATTGAAAATAAAATTTGACCAACAAACAAAGCAGTATTTTCATTTATAGTGGTAAATGTTTTACATCAAAAGCAGCAGTGTTGTGTTATCGCCTTTCCCTGCGCAATCCAAGCCGTATCAATCATCATTTAAGCTTGACTTAATCTAAAATTACTAATTTTAGTTAAATATGAGTCATCAATATGAGTATGTGCAATGACAGCTGCAGATAAAGCCACAATAAGGCCATGGAGAAAACTTGTCAATCCAGCTTCATGGTTGATGCAGAGGAGTGTAAATATAGATGCACTCTATTGTGGTGCACTTTGAAATGTTGCCTTGTGAAAGTGAACCACACTATTTGATTCCTGTTTGTGTACAAAGCAAACAATGTGCAAGTCTTCAATGCCCTGAAAGCTTTTATTTCTTGGCATGCTTCAATAATCACACCATTATTATTATTATTTTTTTATTTTTAGCAAAACATGGAGGTTATGAGGAGATCCAAACTGAGTGAAGCAGAACTGGAGGAGCTGGAGAGAAAAGAGACCGAGGTGAGAATCTTCAGCCACTCTTTATTTTATTCTATTCATTTTAGTCTTATGATGCTCCGGTGTTTTTTTTTTTTTGGCTTTAGGCAAAACATTGTATGGGTCAAAATGATTGATTTTAAATATTACACCAAAATATTTTAGGATATCAAGTAAAGATCGTGTTCAATGTTTATATTTAGTAAATGTTCTACTGTAAATATATAAAAACCAAATTTTTGATTAGTAATATTTCTTGCCAAATACCTAATTTGGGCATCTTTAAAGGTCGTTGTCTCAATATTTAGATTTATTTAAACCCTCGGATTCCAGATGTGTACCATAGTTGCAATTCAACCAAATACTGTGGAATAATAACAAAACACACATCAATGGAAAGGTAATTTATTCACTATTCATACTATTGTTGTCACAATACTGGAATTCGGTACGTATTGGTACTGAAATTTTAAAAATGTCTTTTTTTTTTTTTTCTCGCTAACATTTGAGCGCTGTTGAGCATGTTCTTAAACAGCGCTGATTTGCCATTGTGTTCACATGCTCAACAGAAATGACTATGATTGGCCGTGAAGGTCATCAGTTGACCCAACTCAACGCTGTTTACTGAGTGTAACCACAGATACAGGGACACTGGAACGTTTTAAAGCTGCGATTCATCAGCGGATCACTCGTATGTCAGCTTATAGACAAACCAGCTGATCGACGTGACATTGAAACGCTCTGGTGTCCAGCTGTGTTGAAGCAGGGCTGGAACTAAACTCTGCAGGGCTCCGGCCCTCCAGGAATTCACTTTGACAACCCTGGTTTAGCGCTATTTAAGTCTAAAATGTCATTATTGATGGTCTTAAAAAAGGTCTTAAAGTCTTACTGATGTGTTTGTTCCCTTTACCTCACACTGAACAGATGAAGTATAGAGACAGGGCCGCTGAAAGAAGAGAGAAATATGGCATCCCTGAACCCCCTGTGCCCAAGAAAAGGAAATATACCGCACCAACACCTGTAGTGTAAGTTTGAAGTGTTTGCTTTATCAAGTTCTGCTTCAGTCAGCAGTGTTTACGATTGCTGTGTCAATATAACAATGCTATTCAATTCTGCAGAAATTACGAGCAACCCACGAAGGACGGCCTGAACAGTGATAATATCGGCAATAAGATGCTGCAGGCAATGGGCTGGAAGGAAGGCAAAGGTCTGGGTAGAAACCAGCAGGGCATCACAACACCTATTGAGGTACTATTCATTATTCTGTTCGTCACTGTACGACTAATATTTAATACAGTTTGATGAGGTTATTAGTATTACTTTCCTCTACATTTGAGACCTGGTTATTGTTTCCACTCCATCTCACTCTCTTTATTCTGCCGGTGGTCTGACTTTATATCAACTGTGCTCGTCTTTTCTTATAATGCACATAATATAGTATAGTAATATAATGCACTTAATACTGTATAGTATATTTTAGTTTTTAGAAGTTATGGAGTGCATTACTTGCATTTATTAGGAATTCAGTTTCCTTGGATTGTTTTATGAAAGTGTTTAGGGCGTAAATTTAGCATTTAATTTGTGATTTGTCATTGATTTTGTTATTGACATTTGTTATTGATTATTACACTGAGATTTGTAATTGTGATTTTATTAGCAATCACAAGGTTGTACCTGTTAAATTACTACTTTATTTTGTGTCTATTCAGTGCTCAACACAATAGCTGCTTATTTTCTTGTTTATTTTTTATTTTATTTTGCAATATGGAAGTTATCTGATATCTGCGAATGCATCTGCACTTCTGGTTCATTTGCCACTATGGGTAAATTACTAGGAATGAAATGTCAGTAAATGGTTAAAGTACTTGTGATTCAGGGTTTTTAATACAGTACATTACATTAAAAATGTAAAGACAATACAAGCAGCATAACAAATTGATTTGTGTGCCTAAAAATGAATAGAAGTGAATAATGACACTTAAGTTGTGCAGCTCTTGCGTAAGAAATTAGATGGATAGTTCATGGAAATTCAGCTTTTTAATCAGTGAAAGTCAGGGAAATGCCAGAGAATTTGACATTTGGCTTAAAGTTTGAACCCTGAGTTTTGGCATTTGGCATTGGGTTGACAAACTTATCTGTTTTAAACGTAAAACTATTTTAAACTTTTTTAAAGCTACGTAAAACTTAAACTACTTTAAACTATTTTTGGACTTTTTTTAGTTACTTAACTTAGAACTACTTAAACCTTAAAACTATTTATTAATTTAAGCTACGTAAAACTTAGGACTACTTAACTATTTTTAAACTTCAAGCTATTTAAAACTACTTAAACCTTAACGCTATTTTTAAACTTTAAGCTACTTAAAACTTAGAACTGCTTAACTTTAAAACTACTTTTAAACATTAAGCTACTTTAAACTATTTTTGAGCTTTTTAGCTGCTTAACTTAGAACTACTTAACACTATTTTGAGCTTTAAGCTACTTAACTTAAAACCACTTAACTGTTTTAAACTTCAAAATACTTAACTTAGAATAAAAAAACTATAAATTCTTAAACTATTAAAACTTTAAACTACTTTAAGCTACTTAAATAATAACTAAACTAAAAACAACTTTTTAAACTTTAAGCTACTTAACTTAACTAAACCTTTTAATTGTTATTAATAAAAGTGCATAATAAATACACTTTTTTTATTTTTATTATAATTATTTCTGCTACTACTGCTTCTACTAGGAGTTCAGATTGCACAAGTCTGCTTTACAAAGCTGAAATTAAAACGTTATGACCAGCCTAATAACTAATAATCATAACTAGTTTGTGCAGCCAGCCCCTGCTCTCAGCTCAGCAGCGGACAGATGTTCCTGTCAATAACCGCTTGATTATCTATGTCATCTCCAGGCTCAGTTGAGAGCGAAAGGAGTCGGTTTGGGAACTAAAGGAAGCAGCTACAATCTCACGGCTTCTGACACCTACAAGGATGCTGTCCGGAAAGCCATGTTTGCACGCTTTACAGAAATCGAGTAAATGAAGATGGTCACGTGAGCGGTGATTGTCGTCCTCTGCACTGCGGAGTGTCTGTATTTATTTTGACATCAGAAACTGTTGATGACCGGGAGATATGCGTCTAGACGTGTGTGTACATATGTACAGAGTCCTCCAGAAATGTGAAGTATGCCTTTTTTGATTTTGATTGTTTGCTTTTTCCAAAATAGATCTCGAACTGTAAAGTTTATATATGGTCTCGTTTTTGTACATAAGAAAATAAATGAGATGACCTGAGCTAAGTGCTTTTTTTTTTAGACAATGGACTTTTCAGGAAATTAAAGCATTTGGTGGGTAAATATTTTTGTGTGTGGATTTTTGAAATGATTATTCATAGCTCAGTCTTCTTTAACAAAATAATATTTCATGAGTGAGATTCGATGAGTGTTGTTTAGGTCACAATACTTTCTGCTGGTTGTTTTGTTGGACACGCCAAATATTTACAGGTCTGGCATTCCTGTTAGGTGATGTGAGCTGAAAGCGAGAAAGTAGTTCTGTAGAAAAGACCAACCAGTTTCTCTTTAATGCAACACCTTTCACTACTGGAAATACCAGGTTTGCTGAACAGAGGAACATCTACTTAATCTCATAAATTTTTTTTGTCTGTCGAAGTTCAGGCTGCTTGTAAAGCTTCTGCGTGTTTGCACATGACTTCGGTTGTTTAACAGGTTTTGTTGACTTGCTGCCTGTGGCAGGACTTTTCATGCACGGATCGCAAAACAACAACTTGTTCAAGGGAATTGAAGTTTTTTTTATTTATTTCAACAATACACTTCTCTGTGAAGTGTCTGTTGATAGACTGGGTGGAGAAAGTTTGTCATGTCAGTGCAAACAAGAAATCAGCCAATGCAAACAAGATTGAGAGAAAGGTTGTTGTTTTTTTGTGCTTGAGTAATATATTGGATAAATGTTGTCTATAGGGTATGAATAACGTTTTATTGATGAAGTCAGACTGTTCTCAGTAGTTTGTCGGATATAGTTATATTCATTTTTAGACAGCACCGATAGTCAAGTCAATATTTGATAGAATAATCTTAATTTTTATATATAAAAATACAAAAAATTGCATCTAATAAAGAAACAAATGGCTTTATTTTTGATCATACATTAGCATAAAGATTTCATAAATTTTATAATAAAATAAATTTTACCCACGAGTAATTTTACAGAGCAATAAACAACGGGGAAAAGACTACCTCGACTCAATCGTGTTGCCAGATGCTGTAAAAACGCAAACAAGAACGCGTCCATTATGAACCAAATCAATTAAAACAATTGTATATAGACAACAACACCATAACATCGCTACAATTCAACTAATAAACTTAACCGATGTATTAGCCAAGCCTAAACATGAAGTTACACACACTTAAAAAGTGCGAACATGGCAACACGCGCGCACAAACCACGGCGCATCTTTTGACCGCTTTGGTGCTGTATTAATGGTCAAAATAATAAGCGAATACCAAACTAGTTGCCACGATGGAATCCATCCAATTACCACAAAACAAATGTAATCGCTGATATATGGATGTAACACGGTTTTAATGAATTGTTTTTGTTAACGTCACATGCGGATGAAGTGTCTGAGAGAGCAAGTGCAACTCTGTAGCCAAACTCTTCAGTCGAGGGATTTCACGTTTAAACCATATAATATTGCAAACAATTTATGTAATAAAACGAGTCCATATGCTAACTTTTATCGGCTTTCTACTGACCCTCAGTAGTTCCCTCATTTTTACAGGAAAACACCACTAAGATCAGTAAGTATTTTCAGGGTTACCGAGAATTCTGCTTTATTTCACTGCGAAACGTTCCCCTTTGTTTAGACGAAATTACAGAAATCAGTTTGATATCAATGGTAATTTGACACGATATGCTAACAACATGCTAATTCATGCTTGTTAAAACATACTAGCCGTGTGTTAACTCATGCTAGAAACAAGTTTAATAACACTAGCTTGTGTTAAAATGTTGTATATCATTAACTTTCAGTTTGAAGAATTTAAAATAAAGAATTAAGTTAAAGCTGATAATATTATATTAGTTATAATTATTGTTTGTTTATATTTTAGTTATTTCCTGAGCCTGATCAGAACGTATGTTTGACTGGTATCATTTTTTTGTTTATTCCCCATCGTTTTTCTGTATTTGGTAATATTGACTATCCCATAGCACCACTGTATTTAGGTTTCTGCCATTCTGTGTACAGCGGAACAATCAGGAGAGGTAATGTATTTCAGCCATTACAAATTATACTACCAGTAATAATACAAATGATAATAATAACTATAATAGGCTATGCTGTTCCTGCACAAAGGTAAGATCATAAGCAGGCATAAATACAAGTTGATTAAATTCATCTTTTCATTTAATTTGTCAGTAATTTCATATTCATTTATTTTCCTTCGGCTTAGTCTTTATCAGTTATTTATCAGGGGTCGCCACAGCGGAATGAACCACCAACTAATCCAGCATATGTTTTACACAGCAAATGCCCTTCCAGCTGCAACCCATCACTGGGAAACATCTATAAACACTCTATTTAATTTATTCAATTCACCTATAGCGCATGTCTTTGGACTGTGGGGGAAACCCACACCAACACGGGGAGAACATGCAAACTCCACACAGAAATGCCAACTGACCCAGCTGGGACTCGAACCAGTTACCTTTTTGCTGTGAGGCGGCAGTGCTAACCACTGAGCCATCGTGTCGCCTTAATAGATAGAACAGAAATAAAGAAAAGTGATACTTATGTAAATAAAATGAATATCTATTAACTTCTCCCTGCTGAAAAGACCAGCATTGACCAGCATTGCTGGTTACCAGCAAGACCAGCATATGTTGTGTTTTGGTGCTGGGATGCTGGTGTTATGCTGGTGACCAGCATGACCAGCTGGTGCTATGCTGGTGGCAAGCATACCAGCACCAGCATCCCATGCTGGTCACCAGCATCACCAGCAAGACCAAGCTGGTCTACCAGCATCACCAGCAAGGCAAGCTGGTAGACCAGCATAGACCAGCACGGTAATCATGCTGGTCTATGCTGCTTTTTCAGCAGGGCTGATACCATAATGTACTGCAACTAAACTTTTTTTTATATAATGCTGTTTTGATGTTTAGTCACATCCAGGAGGTTCTGCATTAATCTGTTTTGGTATGTTTGAGAGATTCACATGCTTATTATTATGGTTTGCAGCTCAGGTATTTCATTATAGATGTTTCCCAGACAAGCAGCGCAGTGTCTGTCCCGCTTTTCTGGACACGTCACATCTGATGCATTAAAAGTTTTGATATATGAATGCTCCTGGCAGATGCAGAGTCCCTGTAGCAGATGACGTCGGATGCGTACTTTAGTAGGTTAGTCAGAAATGCGACTAATTTATTCCTTTGCATGTGTAGTTGAATGCGTAAGCCTTAAAACATCGGGGGCAATTATTTTATTATGAGTCAACAGGGCAAGTCTGAATTTTTGGAAAATTTGAGGGCTACTTTAAACCAGAAAGACTGGCTTATAATGCAGTGAAAGGCTTGTAAATACAAATTAGTACAGACACAATATGTGAGCATAATCCGTTTGCGGTCTAAACAATGTGAACTGAGTTCCAAGTAAGCAGATGAAAGCATCACAAGATTTTCACTGATTGTTTGGTGTGTTTTTGACTGGAGGAGACTAGGTATTGCTGATGGTTATGGCTGCTAGTTGTTCACAGAGATGGAAGAAGTTCACAAACTCCACCTCGAAACCTGAGCTTCTGCTTCAGCCACGAGTGAGTCAGTGTTAAAAAATTAATTAATTTAAATATAACATGTCAAACATGCTGGGAACAAATTATCAACATGATTGAAAATCATATAGTAAAATGTTATATAACTGGAAACATGCATGCTAAGTTTTGGTAGTATAAATAAATATGCCGACAAATGTTAGAAACAATAGTAACATGCTATTTACAACTAGCAATGTTAAACATGCGAGCATGATGCTAAAGCATTAACCGTGTGTTAAACATAATAGAAACAGGGCAGTAACATGTTAAAACATCTTTTTTAAGGCACAGAATTCAATGTAAAGATGCTATGCAGCATTTGCGTGAATACAATTGTTTGAAAATGTATGCCTAGTTCATGCTAGCAAGATGCTAAAACACATTAACTGTGTTAAACTTGTTAGAAGAAACATTGCAGCAATGTGCTAAGCTAGTAGCATGTTAAACATGATAGAAACATAAGAGTGGCTAAGCTAAAGCATGTCAGCCAAATGCTAAAATAATATTAGCCACCAGAAATATGATAACAGCATGGTAATTCATGCTGGCATGATGCTACAACACATTATTACACGAAACATTTGTCGTAATGTGCTAAGCTGTAATGTATTAAACATGATAGCAGCAATACTAAAGGATGTCAGCCAAATGTTAAAATAATATATTAGAAATATGCTACCAGCATGGTAATCCATGCTGGCATATTGCTAAAACTCATTATTACATCAAACATTGTCGTAATGTGCTAAGCTAGCATTATGTTAAACATGATAAAAGCGGCTATGCTAAAGCATGTCATCCAAATGCTAAAATAATATACCAGAAATATGCTAACAGTTTAATCATTCATGCTGGTGGGATGCTAAAACATGTTATTACATGAAACATTGTCGTAATGTGCTAAGCTAGCATTATGTTAAACATGATAAAAGCGGCTATGCTAAAGCATGTCATCCAAATGCTAAAATAATATACCAGAAATATGCTAACAGTTTAATCATTCATGCTGGTGTGATGCTAAAACATGTTATTACATGAAACATTGTCGTAATGTGCTAAGCTAGCAGTGTGTTAAACATGATAGAAACATGATTGCGGCTATGCTAAAGCATGACATCCAAATGCTTAAATAATATACCAGAAATATACTAACAGCTTAATAATTCATGCTGGTGTGATGCTAAAACACATTATTACATGAAACATTGTCACAATGTGCTAAGCTAATAGTATGCTAAAGTGTAGCATACTATTGAAAGTGTAGGTTGCTTTCTGCTACATTTGTTTCTACAAGTCTTATGTTTAATTAAAGAGCTAGTAAATAATTACAGCTCTGATCAATGCTTTGTGTCTTACTTGTTTAGATTTGTGGCAGGTTTTTGTGTAATAAGCAGGATAATGAACTGCCTGTTGTTATCACGGTAACAATTTGTTAGCCTCGTAACATGCTAATCATTCTAGAAACATGCTAACAACATTATTTATCATGCTGGCATAGCATTAAAACATGCAATCATGCTAACTCATGCATGTTTGTGAAATTAAACGTGTGCGGTTTTGTTTTTAGTGGGATATTCCTCCACTGTTGTGGCTTGTATACAGATGCTTTATGCTGGTCTACACCCTCAGCTGGTTTATCAACACGGCTCTTCTCTTCAACACCCCTAAATTCGTCATTTTTCTCAGCCATATCTCCTACTCTCTGATGGTGATCTACTATCTGGTTGCTTTCTGCAATCTGCTCTGGGCTTTCTTGGAGACCAGATGCTCCTCTCACAGAAAGAAAAGAGGTAAAACTGCTGCACAATACATTGCTGATCACAGATATCCATTACTGATGGCATCTCAGAAACACAGTGAACCCATGAAGTCACACTTAAAGGGAGAGTTCACCCAAATTACATACAACAGAAGATATTTAGATGACTGTTGGAAATTGGTAGCCATCAACATCAGCAGTAGGACAAACAAGTACTATAGAAATCAATAGCTATGTTTCCATCCACCTATTTTTATGCGCATAAAAATAAAATGGTTGATGGAAACGTCAAGATGCACATACATTTTGAAAATGCGCATAACTGAGTAAACTTTTTATTCGATAAGAAAAGATGCAGGGCCTCACAGTGGCGCAGTGGGTAGCACGTTCGCCTCACAGCAAGAAGGTTGCTGGTTCGAGCCTCGGCTGGGTCAGTTGGCATTTCTGGGTCGAGTTTGCATGTTCTCCCCGTGTTTGCGTGGGTTTCCTCCGGGTGCTCCGGTTTCCCCCACAAGTCCAAAGACATGCGGTACAGGTGAATTGGGTAAGCTAAATTGTCCATAGTGTATGAGTGTGAATGGGTGTGCATGGATGTTTCCCAGAGATGGGTTGCAGCTGGAAGGGCATCCGCTGCGTAAAACATATGCTGGATAAGTTGGCGGTTCATTCCGCTGTGGCGACCCCAGATAAATAAAGGGACTAAGCCGAAATGAAAATGAATGAATGAATGAAGAAAAGATGCACATAAATTATGATGGAAACACTTTTACTGAACAAATCCCAGAATGCGCATTAAAAAAGTCATGTGATTTACTTATAAGAGATCATGTGATGATAAAAATGTGTGTGAATGGACAAACCAGCAGGCTGAGCACATTGTAAAGCGCCTGAAATGTTGTTTTGGTCATTCTAAAACGCCGTAACCATTTCAGTATTAGTGTTATTATATTATTAATTACCTCCAGAATGGTCAAGAGCCTCTGTGCTCAGTTTAAAGCTTTCTTGCAGAATAAAAGTACAGTTGAAGTCAGAATTATTCGCCCCCCTGTATAATTTTTCTCCCAAATTTCTGTTTAATGGAAAGAAGATTTTTTTTCAACACATTTCTAAACATTCATTCATTCATTTTCATTTCGGCTTAGTCCCTTTATTAATCTGGGGTCGCCACAGCGGAATGAACCGCCAACTTATCCAGCATATGTTTTACGAAGTGCCCTTCCAGCTGCAACCCATCTCTGGGAAACATCCATACACACCCATTGACACTCATACACTACGGACAATTTAGCTTACCCAATTCACCTATACCGTATGTCTTTGGACTTGTGGGGGAAACCGGAGCACCCGGAGGAAACCCACGCCAACACGGGGAGAACATGCAAACTCCACACAGAAATGCCAACTGACCCAGCCGAGGCTCAAACCAGCGACCTTCTTGCAGTGAGGCGAACGTGCCATCCACTGCGCCACCGTGAGGGCCCTATTTCTAAACATAATAGTTTTAATCCTTAATTTCTAATAACTGATTTCTTTTATCTTTGCCATGATGACAGTAAATAATATTTTACTAGATATTTTTCAAGGTACTAGTATTCAGCTTAAAAGTGCACTTTAAAGGCTTAACTAGGTTAATTAGGCAAGTCATTGTATAACAGTGGTTTGTTCTATAGACAATCAGAAACAAATATTGCTTAAAGGGGCTAATAATATTGACCTTAAAATAGTTTTTATGCTTTTATTGTAGCCGAAATAAAACAAATAAGACTTTCTCCAGAGAAAAAAATATTATAGGAAATACTGTGAAAAAAATCATTGCTCTGTTAAACATCATTTGGGAAATATTTGAAAAAGCAAATAAAATATAATAATTGTTACTGTATTTTGCTATGCATGTGTTTGATAATGTTTTTCGTCCAGCAGGTGTCAGTAGTGAGGCTCTCCATTCTCTCTCCTTCCGTCTCTCCTCTGCTCTCAATCTGCAGTGGCTCCTTCATTCAGCGATGGGCTGCTTTTCATTATTCGTCTCTTTTCTGTACTGGACCATAATCCACCCCTCGGATCAGCACTCGCTCACAGCCTTCAACATCAACATCCACTTCATCAACAGCATGCAGATGGCTGTAGATCTGTTTCTGTCCTTAACACCTGTACACCTCACACACTTCATCTACTCAATTCTGGCTGCAGTTCTTCATGTCATATTTGCTGTTGTGTATTGGCTGATGGGCGGTACTAACCGATCCGATCAACCCTACATATACAGCATTCTTGATTTCGGTGGTCGCCCCCTATTGGCAACACTCAGCATTCTGGGAGTTTGTCTGGTTTGTTTACTCTTCTGTCAGTTTTTGCTGTGGAAGCTGCAGTTGACGGAGTGGATGGTGGATAGTGAGAAACTGAGGAGGAAGGCTGTGAAGAGAGAGGTTTGGTGGTGGGTGAAAGTGTCTGGAGAAACAAACTCTGAGCTCGTGGCATCACTGGATCCGTCGGTTTCTGTGTTTGAGAGCAGAAGATGGAGAGATCTGATGGAGGACCAGCAGTCGCAATCTCTCAAGCTCGTTTGAAGGAGTTTTCGGTCAGTCTGAATCTAATTTTAGCCTTTTTATGCTGGAAAAATGGTATTAAAATGTTATTTGCAGTAGTGCTCCACAATATATCATTTCATCATTGATATCGCAATGTGTTTGTCCACAATAGTCACATCAGCAGGATATGCAATGTTGAGTTGGGATTATAGTTGATCAAAAAAATAGTTGAGAATACATGAGTAACCATAACAGAGTGAATCTTTATCATTTGCATGTGTTTTAAAGGCATTTTAAGAGAGTTTAAAGCATTCGGGCACAAAATAGTACATTTGTAACTTTATTCATTCATTCATTCATT
>CAIGQW010054109.1:2078939-2089560 GCA_903798125.1 Danio choprae
TATATATGCAAAATTCATTAATATGCATGGATAAATTCATGCAAAATGCGTTAACCCTTATGTACTGTTGGAGATGTTTTCATCCACTCTGAGGTGATTTTGAGTCTTAATTTGGCCATAACTTTTAAGAGCGAGCTGAATGATTTTTGGTGACAAATCTTATTTTGACACATATTTTGAAAAAATGCTTTGAAGAAAATTTTTTAAAAAAACCCTCAATGATACACTCTGGGCAAATTTACTATCTTTTAGTTATGTTCGGGTTGAAAACATCCACTAAATTAAACTGCTATAAAAATGCATCAGATGAATATTTTTTCAATTTTTTTTGCATAAATCTTTTAATCAACCTGTTTAATCAAAACTACTAAATTGCTTATAAAATTACAGGGTTTTAACACTTCAATTGCCAAATTCACAAATGATGTCACTGATTTGGTGAAAAAACCCCCCCACAAAAAATGACGTATTTTCAATATAAAAAGTAATTGTGGACTGGATGTTAACCTTTTATCAAAGTCTTGGACATGTGAAGCAACATTGCATTTTATACATTGTTTTTGATAATTTGTTTTTAATTTTTTTTCCTCCCTAATTTACTGTTGGTGGCTGTTTTTGCCCTATTGACTTCCATTAAAACCACTTTTTTTGATTGCAAAATCATGACACCATAGTGTCATGGTTTTTGGGGCTTTTCCCTGTTGGGTAAAGGTAAATTTGTAAGTTTTACTGTTGATCATCAGTTGGCACCATTAACCCTTTAGATAGGCCTGTGCAAAAAAAAGTTTAGGTTCTGGATTTCATATCATATAACAGCAAATTAAAGCGTGTGTATGTGTGTCTTTGAGTGTGTAAGAGCGACCTTTGCGCACAAACCTTGATGTGTCTGAGAAAATCAAAATATGCATCCAGGCTCTCAGAACTACATGGAGTAAATAAAAGCAAAGACTGTGTATTTATGTACCATCGAATGTGGTTATAATGGAAGTCATTATAATGGGACAAAAACAGCCTCCAACAGTAAATTAGGGAGAAAAAATGATAATCTAAGAATGCATCAAAGCCAATGCTGTTACTAATCGTTCACATGTCCAAGACTATGTTAAAGGGTGAAAAACAATCCAGTCCACAACTACTTTTTATATTGAAAATACGCAATTTTGTGTGTTTTTTTTAATGTGTTTTTGTGACATCATTTGTGACATCATTTGTGACGTCATTTGTGACGTCATTTGTGAACTTGTAATTTCTAAAAACATTTAGTAGTTTTGATCAGGACTGAGGTTGATTAACAGATTTATGCAAAAAAAATGTGAAGAAAATATTTATCTGATGCATTTTTAAAGCAATTTAATTTAATGGATGTTTTCATCACGAACATAAAAAAATGTAGTAAATTTGAACAGTGCACAAGAGGTAATAAAAAAAATGTGTTGGATTGTGAAAAATGGGAATTATTAGCAGAATCATGTCAGGTGGATAAAATAATTTTTTGTGAATTTGTGATCGTAGTGCTGGATGTTTAAATGTTATAATATTGCACAATTATGATTAAATATATCACAATTCATTGAACCTTTATCAACTGAATAAAAGAATAAATGTACAACTGTTTCACCTTTATTTACTATTTTGTAGAAATCGGGCACATATTTTGTTTGAGTTTTGTCTGGACACTTAGTAGTGGTACATCACTATCTTTTTTCGATCAAAGTGATGCCTTTGTAATTAAAACCTGCTTTTTATTTAGTAAATACAAGGACATAGACAGACAGATCAATCAATGTACTGATAGGAAGGACTGCATTTTAGGGAAGAAAAAAGTATTGATTTTGATGTTTCATGCACGATCGTATTGCTTGTAATCAGTGTGTTGCACATCCATAAGGTTAATTTATCATGCAATTATGTGACGTTGTTAGACAATTAAAAACAAACATAATGCAGAAAGAGTGAGTGCTGTTTATCTGTAAAATAAACCTCAGAAAGAGCAATCGATGCACATGGCAGGTCCTTCTAACCTCCACAAGGTCAAATCAGTCTTGACAAAGAGGACAAAATGTGGTACTAGCATGGTGTTCTTAAAGTACACAGCATTTTGCATAAATATGCTGTCACTTGGTATTAGGGCTGCACAATATATATATATATATATATATATGCAAAAAAAGTATTGTTATGGCAATAATAGTATATGCAATATACGTATCGCAGACATGTGTAATAATTGACATTTATTTTACACTTCAGTTTATCTAATTTGACCAATCAGATTTGCTATACCATCTGTACCCCTCAGTAGTTGCCGTTCTTCTATTGCCCCAAAGGCGGACCCAGAGCTGAAAATGAACACTAATGGGCGGAGTCGAGACGAGAGAGGAAAATGACAACAGCAAATCACATTCAGAATATCTGCTCTGTGTTTTGAAGACTAAATGTTTGCACCTTGACAGTTTTTAGTTAATTAAATCTGAAAAATTTCTTCTGCCTGTTTATTTTAATATCATTTCATAAATAAATGATTTAAAAACATAGCTAATAAATATAAAATCTTTCTAATGAAATGTTAGAATATGTAAGAAATTTTGTTATCTCAATACTCTATACCAATATTGCATATCGCATATTTTTTCATATGCCCAATACAGGGGTGGAAATGTATGTACGCCACTTCCCACGCAAAAGTTGTGATCTATTCAAAAGAAATGCAATGAGATCATGTGTGCAGCTAATTAAATTCATTCATTTTCTTTTCGGCTTAGTCCCTTTTATTAATCAGGGGTCACCACAGCGGAATGAACCGGCAACTTATCCAGGACATGTTTTACGCAGCGGATGCCCTTCCAGCTACAACCCATCACTAGCAAACACCCATACACACCCATTCACACACATACACTATGGCCAATTTAGCTTACAATTTTAGTGCATGTGGGGGAAACCGGAGCACCCGGAGGAAACCCATGCCAACACGGGGAGAACATGCAAACTCCACACAGAAATGCCAACTGACCCAGCCGAGGCTCGAACCCGCAACCTTCTTGTTGTGAGGCAACAGCACTACCCACTGCGCCACCGCGGGGCCCCTAAGTAAACATATTTAACTTAAATATTGTCTTAATTGCACCACCACTCATCCCATGAGCCATGATCACTAATAAATAAATAGATAAAAATAGATTCTGGTGTACGGTCACTTTTAGGAAGGCTTCTATGCAAATTTTATAAATGAGACCCCAGGGCTTTAATTGAAGGGTGCTGATTATAAACATATATTGAACCTCAGTTTACCCCCAGAATCCTCTGGGGCATTGATGTGAAACGCTGGACAGGTGGCCTTTTGGTGATGCTCGGTGGAGCTCGAGACTGCTCATAAAGAAAGGAATCATTGTTTGCTGCCTGCTATTGTAGATGTGCTATTCTGGAATGCAATGATTTGCTTTTGCCTTAATGTTTTGTGAAGCATAGACTTTGATTTGTATTCATTAATTAGTTTGTATTGACCCAAAAAGAGCAGTCTTGTTATACATGGGAAACATTCGTCTTTGAATGTAAAATAACATTACCTTAGGATCAACTGAAAGGTATTGACAGACTCATTTGTTAATTATAGGCTCAGAGAAGCCTCAGGATGCAATTAAATGGTGATTCACTGTTTGCCTAATTTAAAATTCTTTTGTCAACATTAATCAACATTAGGGCTGCATGACACTGGAAAAAAATGATATTGAGATTTAGTTATTTTCTGCAATTTATGTTGACTTAAATGGGACCTATTATGCCCAGTTTTACAAGATGTAAAAAAGTCTCTGATGTCCCTAGTGTGTGTATGTGAAGTTTCAGCTCAAAATATCACACAAATATTATTTATAACTCCTTGAAACTGTCCCTTTTAAGCTTTTGAACTAATTGTGCTGGTTTGGTGACTGTCACTTTAAATTCAAATGAGATTGTGCTCTTTTCAGAAGGGGGCGGAGCTACAAACGCCTATGCATCAGCCTTTGTGCATCCTAAAACTCCACATTTATAATGCCTGACATTATCTTCAGCAATGGTGAAAACTAATGGCGGACGGCTGCTTCTCACTCAGGGCTGTTAATGCTAATGAGGGATTGATTGTCACTAATGAACAGGGCTTTCCCCTCTGGTGACACATACAAAGGGAGAATGTCAACCAAAGTGTTTCTGCAGACCGCTTTCATGATGTGTGATTATAAAAATTATAATTAATTAATTAGAAGCTGGATATATTCACACATTCTTGCCACACATTTGAGATTAAACCTCTTATAAAAGTGATTTTTGCATAATAGGTCCCCTTTAAACAGCTATTTAGCAAAAGAAAATCCTCATTTTACATTGATTGGGAGGATGTTATAGTGAGTTATGCACAGAATATAATAAACAAACTACAAGCATAGATAAATACAATAATTAACCGTTTTTTAATTGTTTTCTGGGGACTTTAACATGATTCAGGTACAGGAATTCAATAATCCAAACTAAAATAACACTTTATAGTCTTTACCATATAAATAATACCATTAATCTTTGTTAAAACTACAGACATTATAGCTTCTTGTGCCCACATGGATTAAATTAGCTTGAAATCTTATACAGTCACAGGCCTTAAGAACATATTTAGATGATAATCGTTCACTCTATTAAACTCTGCAGTAACAGATCTTGTGTTCTGAGCATTCCAGGTTAGTTATAATCCCAACTCGACATTGCAGATCCTACAATGTCTTTATTGCAGTTTCGCAAACTACAATTTCAATGCTGAAACGACATATTGTGCAGCCCTAATCGAGCTTATCTACACTACAAAATGACTTTGCTGCTTGTTTAAACTACTTATTTAAAGTGAGTTTTGAAATACACAATTATTACGCCTTTTTATGTTCAATCCACTTCAATTTATACAAACTATTAAGTTCACTTAATTGGTTTGTGTTTAGGACAACATGAAAGAATTGTGTACAGCGTGTTTTAAAGTGTATGTGTCTTTCAAATGATTTCCTCATCACCATAGTCAAATCATACTTAGTAATGTGATGTCACTGTCTGCATATGTTGACAGCCATGCTTGTTACCTAACCATGCACTACTAGTTAAGAATTTTAAGTGAAGAGAAAGAAAGAATTTTAAGTGGTTAAAGCTGGTTGCTGCATGCGCACACACTCAGAGTGGCTGTCAATCATCTGTGGGAACCAGATGTGGGAGGTTTAGTGTCGCTACAGGTCAGAGAATTCGAGAAGGGATGTAATCATGTGAAATAATGATAAAGTCTTTGAAGTGTATATGCTCCACAGAATAACTTAATTATTCCCATATTTGATTTTAGAAGTTTTAGTTCTTTCTTTAATGTGAAGTAGAAAATAAAAGTCCTAAAACGAAAGTTATGATATTAGATTTATTAATGTTATGTTTTACTGCTGGTCAGTATGTGTGGTGTTATTGGTACTATTGTTTCATGATGAATAATGAACAACAAACAACATGTAAAATAATTAAAATGTGTATACAGTTGAAGTCAACATTATTAGCCCTCCTGTGAAATTGTAATACTTTTTCAAATATTTCTTAATTCCTGATTTATTGAATATTGATTTAATATTTCAGCACAGTTTTAAACTAATTTCTAATACCAATTTTTTATTTGTCTTTGCCCTGATGACATGAGATGATAATATTTTACTAGTTATTTTACAATATACTAGGGTTATGGTATTAGGGTAATTAGGCAAGTTATTAACCTATATAAATGTATATACAGTGGGGAAAATACGTATTCAACACGTCACCATTTCTCTCAGAAAACATATTTCTAAAGGATGTTGATAACAACCATAGAAATCCATAAATGCAATGAAAAGAAAACTAATTCGTTTACAAATTAAGCTATGTGTAATAAAATTAAATGACACAGGAAAAAAAGTATTGAACACATGAAGAAAGGGAGGTGTAAAAAGCCAGTGAAAGCCCAGAGAGCAGCTGAAATCTCTCAGCAGTTATTCAGCAACCATCTGTCCTTCGTCATTGGATCATTGTCTTGCTGAAATGTCCACTCTGCTTTCATCTCCATCATCCTGCTAGTGTAGATGTTGCACTGAAGCAGCTAATATTAATTTACACTGACGAAGGGCAGAGGGTTGCTGAAAAACTACTGAGAGATTTCAGCTGCTGTCTGGGCTTTCACTGCCTTTCTACACCTCCCTTTCTTCATGTGTTCAATACTTTTTCCCTGTGCCATTTCATTTTATTACACATAATTTAATTTGTAAGCTAGATTTGTTTTCTTTTCATATATGGATTTCTTTGGTTGTTTACAACATCTGGTGAAAATTTCAAGTCAACAGCACCTTTATAAATATGTTTTCTGATATAAATGGTGACCTGTTGAATATTTTCCCCCACTATATATATATATTTATATTTACAATTATTTTTTTTTATTATTATTCCAGCCAAACCAAAATAAATAAGACTTTCTCCTCGCTTTGTTAAATATGGGAAATATTTGAAAAAGCATTAAAATTTCACTAATAATTTTGTCTAAAATACAGTGCTCAGCATATATGAGTACACCCCCCACAAATCTCTCATTTAAATTAATATTTTCTATAGGATGCTTTACAATATTATATTTGTGCATATACATTAGTTTAGTCAGTACTGAAGCCAAATCTGGAGCTAATCTAACAAGATAACTTACAATAATGGTGAAAAATTAGTAGCCTAAATTTATATGTTAGAGAAAAAATATTAAATAACATTTTCAAAAATAGCAAAAATCAAGAGAAACAAAAAATATATAAAATTTTGTCGAAATGTTGTAGTTTGTAATTTTGTTTTTGCAATATTTTGCATGAATTTAATTGTATTATTTTCCATTTCTAAAGATGTTCTGCGACTAAAATATTGTTTTAATAAATATATCTGTTTAATAAATCTGTTTTGTTCAAATGCACCAATTTATATTACCCATATTCACTGAGAAATGGATACAAATATTCATTTTCAAAATAGGGTGTACTCATTTATGCTGAGCACTTTATGTATGCGAAATTTCTTTCATTTCTAGGACCTCGATTAAACCCAGTTGTCTTTAAAATGAGTGATATTTGCTCTGCTGTACAGTAGAGAGCATTTAACCATGGTCTGTTCCTCACGTGTAAACTGCCAGTAATACCACACCAGTAGACATGGGCTTCTGGAGCTGAGTGTGCCAACCAATCACAGCACAGGTTGTGTTCTCTCGTTCTTGGCATCGAGAGCTGAGATGTTTTGAAGCAACATGGAACAAACCGGCCGGGACAGACTGCGACCCTGTAAATAAAGAAGCAGACCCATAACATTTTCACCGGCGGTGTGGGAAAAAGTGTCTTGACTGCTGGAAAACCATTTCGAATTTAATCAATCTTCTTGAGTCGGTGCAGTCTTGTAAAGTAGATTCAGAGAGATTTATAAAGGTCATTGATGACTTCTCATTGTGTATGGGATCTATTTAATAGGAAATAGGATAGGATTTAATAGGATTTATTTAATAGGAAAAAACAAACAAAGACTCCCCTTGCCTTCAAGATAGGCCTTTAATAGGTGCATCAAGCAAAAAAATACCAAAGAATGAAATAACTGATTGGGTAAGCTTAATTGTCCGTAGTGTATGAGTGTGAATGGGTGTGTGTGGATGTTTCCCAGTGATGGGTTGTGGCTGGAAGGGCATCCGCTGCGTAAAACATATGCTGGATAAGTTGGCGGTTCATTCCGCTGTGGCAACCCCAGATTAATAAAGGGACTAAGCCGAAATGAAAATGAATGAATGAAATAACTGAAGAAAAGTCTGCACACTCTCAAAAATCCAGAAGACGCCAGTGAGATAAAGTGACAAGCAATTTACTGAGGTAAAAAGAAGGTAAATGTTTTGATCACGTTGACCAATGTTATTAATTTAATACAGAAATATGACAAGGTGTACAAAAATGAATCAAAATGCTTTGGTTAGTGTTGAAATAAACACTTGTTTGTTATGTAATAAATGGCTTTGAAAGTGACAGTAATTTAAATAAATCTAAAAGTATTGGTCATAGGGTTTGGTCATTAATTTTTTTTTTAATTATCATACATTCATTCATTTTCCTTTAGCTTAGTCCCTTTATTCATCAGGGGCCGCCACAGCGCAATGAACCGCCAACTTATCCAGCATATGTTTTACACGGCGGATGCCCATCCAGCTGCAACCCACTACTCGGAAACACCCATAATCTCTCATACACACGCCAGTGCACTCACCACACACCAGCTGTAGGTGGAGTGGAGAGACAGTGATACAGCCAACTCGGTGGATGGGGTTGATTAGGAGGCCTTGATGGTAAGGGCCGATGGAGGGAATTTGGCCAGGACCCCGGGGTTTCACCCCTACTCTTTACAAAAAGTGCGATGTGATTTTTAATGACCACAGAAAGTCAGGACCTCAGGACTAATCTAAGACGGCGCTCACTGACAGTATAGTGTCCCCTTCACTTCACTGGGGCATTAGGACTCACACAGACCACAGGTTTAGCGCCCCCTGCTGGCCTCACTAACTCCACTTCCTAACCTAATTTTCTCATGCGGTCTCCCATCCAGATACTGACCAGGCTCAATCCTGCTTAGCTTCAGCGAGTTACTGGTCTTGGATATATATAAAGCAATTGGCAACACTGCCAGGCATGGAGCATCTTTCTCAGCCTCACGCGTGCTGCATGTGAGTCGGCCATGCCCACTTATTTACATTTCGTGCTATACGCAGAATAAAAATGATTTTACAGTACACATTTCATTCAGCTGTAATAATACCATTATACTGACAAGCCATAATTGTTATTTTTTCCATAATTAAACAGCCCTACTGGGGACCTGATTATAGCACATAAACAAGGGAAAATTCAGATATTTGTGACATGTCCCCTTAAAAGTCTATTTTGACCCTAGTTTGAGGTGTTGGTCAGTGTGACGTCAGTATTATATGTGAGCGCGCAGGCTCTTTGATAAGGCTGAACATTGTTGAATGGTTATCAAGGACAGCGCATTGTGTGAAACAGCTGCGAGGATGATAAAATGATGAGACAGCCTGACAGGTCTTTACTGCGCTTTACACCCGAGTTATCATATTTCTCATTTCATATAGTTAGTTGTGGTTGATTACCTTTGTGATTCCCTTCTGACCAATTTGTTAAAGGGATAGGAGCAATCCCAGAATTATTGATTTGACATTTGCTGTAAAATCTCAAAACATTAATTCACATAGAAAGTTATATTTTAACATGATATTGAAACATTTGTTTATATTTTCCCAAACAACTAACCACAGAGTTATAGGATCAGAAAAATATCAATCTGTAAACATGTTTTATATATATTTTTTGTCAAATAAGTTTTATTGAAGACACAGATTCAGAAAGAAAAGGATTCTCTGTTTACATATTTTGTCCACATATAGCATAGGCAAACAAAATAAAAAATTATAAAAAATAAATTAATTAATTAATTAAAAATAAAAAGGAAAAACTATATGAAATTCATAATAAATTAAAAAATAAAAACCCACCCACATAACAAACCAACTTGTTACAAAGACCTGTTTGAACAGCAGAGTGTGATGACAAAGCTTATTAAAACATTACAGAAATGATGCATTAGTCCACAGGGTTTTTTTCAAGGTAACAGATAAAAGGATGCCACATTTTGTCAAATTGTTCGAGTTTTCTTTTCAAATAGTATCTAATTCGCTCCAAATGTAACATGGAGGTAATTTCTCCAAGCCACAGATTACATGTAGGGGATTCCCTTTTTTTCCCCAAAACAGTAGCAGTAGCTTCTTGGCAGTAGTTAAACAGAATGAGAGCAGTTTGTGTTGTGTATTTGACAACAAATGTGTTTGTTCAGAGAATCCCAGAATTAAAAGCACTGGATCCGGTTGTAATTGCAACTTCAACACCTCGGAAAAGCACTTGAAAAATTCCATTCCAATAATTCTGTATCTTAGAACAGAAAATAAAACTGTGAGATAGATCCGCATCTGATGAGTTACATTTATCGCAAAGAGGTGAAATATTGTGGAAGATTGAATTATGAATTATTTTAAACTGAATAAGACAATGTCTAGTAGGTTTTATATTTTAAATGAGGAAAATAAACATGCGTTATGGATGTGACCAAAAAAGTTAGCGAGTTTACAACATACCTGTATTCAGAAATTCTGTAGATTAAACTGCACAACCCAAAAGAAACAATGCTAATCAAAAGGAGAAGAGTTGAATCTCTACAGAACAATCATGATTGATTTTATTTTATTTGACATTTTTGAAGGAAAAGGCTTGGTTATGGATGTGACACCTCTCCGTCATGGATGTGACGGATATGAAATCGCCACTTGTGTGACTTTGGTAAATCAAATATAATTGTCTGAAAACATTGACAGAAACATTTTTGAGTATTTTTACAGCACTGACAAATACAAGCATACACAAAAAAACTTTTTGGCAGACTGGCCATAGGGAAGCCTGATGGTTATGGCCACAACCACCCCCGGTCTTCACTTATCGATCGCTAATATAAACACCACCCCGGGTCTTCA
>CAIGQW010054109.1:2090230-2100911 GCA_903798125.1 Danio choprae
TAGCCATTGTCATCCATAGAAAAAGACTCCTGAATTCCAGCATTTTTCAAAATAACTTATTTTTTTGCTTTCAATAAATAACAAATCTCAAACAGGTTTTGAACTACACTGTAAAAAATATCTGTTGATTAACACTGTCCGTATTTTGTGATTCACAAGTGTTTTTTGTTTATTTACAGTTGTGAATTGCATTATGGGATGTTGATCTCTTCTCTGTCGACTTTTAATGTTGAAAATTCAACTCTGCAGTTTAACAAAGTAACTTTTATTGACATTTTAGTTAGAAATGATATAATGTCTGTAAGATGTACTGGCAGTTTACTGGCAGAAGATGTACTGGCAGTTTATTACAAGGGTTTTGTAGCGTAATATCCAACACCAACCCAGACAATATATCACTTTCAACTATTAAAAATGTCACTTTTTGAACTTTTCAAGGTTAGACGTTGTTGTAAGAAAGATTTAGCTCCCATAATGCAATTCAAAAGCGTACATAAACAGGGAAAAATAAAAACATGAATCACAAAACACACAAAACTGCTTATTTATGGATATTTTTTACAGTGTGTTTGAGGGTGATTAAATGTAAATGTAAAATTTTGGGGTAAACTATAGCCTAAACTTCACACTGCTTATTTTTATCGACTTTCCTGTGTCTGTCAAAATGTTGGAGCTAAATTTATCTTTTATAACCTTGGGCTCAACCTCAGTCCGGTTTTCTCTGCGGGTCAGCTCATATCAAGCTTGCCAAAAACGTGTATTGCAGGCGGCCTCGGGACTCCATACCTCACATGTTATCATCATGTGAAATCCAAGCTGCCAGAATTTACAGCCCCTTCAGGACCCCAAAGAGGAGCTGCTGTTTGTAACGGCTGATCAAAAGCTTGTCACATTATTCTGTTAAGACGGTTCCTGTAAATGCGGTGCTAATTGAACCATCAGTCAAGAAGGTGTTTTTTTTAATTTTGAAAAGACTTTTGCTTCCCAAGGCTTTATATATTTGCTCTAAAATGCAATGAAAACAGTAATATTATGAAATATATGTAGAATTTATTTATTTATTTATTTATTTTTTCTAATTCAAAGCTGAATTTTCACCACTTGGGGCGACACAGTGGGTAGCACAATCGTCTCACTGCAAGAAGATCGCTGGTTCGAGCCCCGGCTGGGTCAGTTGGCATTTCTGTGTGGAGTTTGCATGTTCTCCCCGTGTTTGCGTGGGTTTCCTCCGGGTGCTCCGGTTTCCCCCACAAGTCCAAAGACATGCGGTACCGATGAATTGGGTAGACTAAATTGTCCGTAGTGTATGAGTGTGAATGGGTGTGTATGGATGTTTCCCAGGGATGGGTTGCAGCTGGAAAGGCATCCGCTGCGTAAAACATATGCTGGATAAGTTGGCGGTTCATTCCGCTGTGGTGACCCCAGATCAATAAAGGGACTAAGCCGAAATGAAAATGAATGAATGAATGAAATGAGATGCTTTATATGTAAGTTCTGCAGGGTATCCGCGGGGTCTTAAAGTCTTAAAATGTCTTAAATTAAAAAAAAATCATTTCAAACAGGTTTTAATTTCCCTATGTTCATGTAAAGCTACTCAATCGGGCTAACACCCATCCAATCACCAACAACCCATCTCAATAAAACGTTTTAACAAAAGTGTATTTATTAACTCTATTTACCAATATGGTTTAATTATCTTCCTCAAAATAACATTTGTTTTTAATGTTTTTTTAATGTTTTAAGGCCATTAGAAAAAATCCTTTTAGCCTTGTGTAAGTCTGAAATGTAATTCATAGTGGTCTTAAAAGGGTCTCAAAAGTCTTAAATTTGACTTGATGAAACCTGTAGAAACCCTGTTTTGGTAAAACAAAAATGAGTTTTTTTTAATTTTCAATCATTAAAGCATAAGCGGTGTTGTTATGTTAAAATGTTTGTCTATTGTTATATTATTAACATCTTTACTGTCACTTTTTCATTTTTTTTTTTTACATGAATCCTTAATAATAACAATAATAATAAATATCTTACTAACCCCTAACATTTCAAGATTCTATAATTAGCACAACATTAGCTGAACAAATTGGCTTAAAATCAAATTAATCGTTTTTCATGGCACATTGGCTCAAATTATAGCTAGTAGATTTAAAGCTTATTAGCATTAGAGAGCAATTTCAGATCTGCATCAGAGCAATTCCATGCAAATGTCAACCATAACGTGAATAAAAAATGTTTTCACCAAAGTAGCGAAACCCTTTCTACGTTTTTTCTGTAGGCTTGTATATTACAGTGCTGTAAAAATACTCAAAATGTCTCTGTCAATGTCTTTAAACAGTTATATTTGATTTACCAAAGTCACACAAGTGGCGATTTCACATCTGTCACAACCATAACGAAGCTTTTTCCTCATAAATGCAATAATGTCAAATAAAATCAATCATGTTTGTTCTAGAGAGAGACAACTCTTCTCCTTTTGATTAGCATTGTTTCTTTTGGGTTGTGCAGTTTAATCTACAGAATTTCTGAATACAGAAGTATGTTGTAGACTCTGTAAACTCGCTAACTGTTTTGGTCACATCCATAACGCATGTTTATTTTCCTCATTTAAAATATAAAACATGTTTACAGATTGATATTATTCTGATCCCATAACTCTGTGGTTTGTAGTTTTGGAAAATATAAAGAAATGTTACAATATCATGTTAAAATATACTTTCTCTGTCAGTTAATGTTGTAAGTCTTTACTGCAAATGTCACGTCCATAACGCTGGAATTGCTCATCAGTCTCATTTGAAAATAGACTAGACTCAAGACTTTCCTCAATTATCAGACTGTAAATAAACACACTTCACGAGAGCGTTGGTTTCCCCTTGCAGACGGTTGTGCTTGCGAACCATTTGTGTTAAATATATCATGACAACTGGGCATCTCAATGGCCCTACTGTTTTACACATTCTCCTGCTGCTCTCAGCATTCGCTGCACTAAAAACCTCAATCATACAATAAACAGTGCCACGGTTAATGTTATTGAGCCTCCATCTTTCTAGGGAATGTGAAAGACTCTTCCCTGAAGAGTGAGAACATCTGCTGGCCTAAAATTACACCTGATGGGCCGCGGCTCATTGTTGTCATTGAAAACCGACGACTTAATAGCTCGCATAAATGGAGATGTGGTCTCATGGGATACTGGGCCAGTGCCAGTCACTAAATCCCGCTGAATGTTTAGTTAACGTTTTATTTAGGTGGGTGCACTTATATTTTTGGGTACAGCAGAATCTGGCTGATTTCGTGCAGTGGAACAATGGTTTGATGGTGAGGATGAAATTTTACTTTTCATCAGATTTAGGGTACAGTAACATGAGAACGATGCACTTAAAATACACATACACTGACAAAAATTATTAATTGGATTTACTAAATTATGTTAAGGTAAGTTGTTGCAAACAATTTATATGACTGAATTATACAATCGTTTATTTGTTTCGGTGTATAAGATCATTCATTCATTAATTCATTTTCCTTCGGCTTACTCCCTAATTTATCAGGAGTGACCACAGTGGAATGAATCGCCAACTATTCCAGCATATATTTTTTACGCAGCAGATGCCCTTCCAGCTGCAACCCAGCACTGGGAAACACCCATACACAAACACTCCTACGGCCAATTTAGTTTATTCAGTTCACCTATAGCGCATGTCTTTGGACTGTGTGCCAGAGCACCCGAAAGAAACCCACAAATTTCTAAATTCTTGTGCATCTTGGCGTTTTCATCAACCATTTTTAATTTGGACATATCCAAAATCCACATAAAAATAGGTGGATGGAAGTATAGCCACTGACACCCATAGTAAGAAAAACAAATACTGTGGAAGTCAATGGTTACAAGTTTCCAACATTCTTCAAAGTAACTTTATTTGTGTTCAACAGAAGAAAGACACTCAAACAGGTTTGAAACCACTTGAGGAGTAGTCAATGTAAATTTTTGACGAACTAACCCTTTTTTTATTTTCTCAAATAGTATTACACTTTACACTATAGTATTACACATCAGACACGTCAGAGATCGTACATCTGAATACATTCACAAATATAAGCACAATTTTTGTACATCCACTTTCTCTTTCAGCAATATATGCTTTCCTCTATGTGCGCATGTAAACTTCTGTTATACATAAGAGTAAATGCAAGAAAAATAAATAAAAATAAGGTAAAGGGGAGAAAATATATAATTTTATGAGCTAACCCTTTAATAGGGCGTTAACAGCGTTTTCAGCCAAAAATGAATAAAAGTCTGTTCATTTACTCTACTTATGAATATGTGTAGTATCATCTTTTGCTGCTAGTTAATATTCATGCCGTTTAATTTTTAAATACTTTATTTTTTTGTCAGCAACTGGGTGTTGGACAACTGGCACAAAGAACTGTGGGATATCGACTGCTTCCACCATGGAACCTGCCAGATCAGAAATGAGTATCCTACCCAATGGGAAAGGCCATGACCTGGGGGAGGAAATGTGCGTGCCGATGAAGACCATGATGGAGGAAGAACAGTAAGCACTTTTTGCATCACTTTAATGATTCGGTTTCATCTGCAATCAGTGGTTTTCAGTGCCATGCATCTGTAGGATCCAGTGGTGGAAAGAGTACTGAAAAATCATACTCAAGTAAAAGTTGATTACTTTATTATGAGTAACTCTTGTAAATGTACTCAAGAGTAGTGAGTACTGAGTGTTACCGTGTGAAAATTTATAACACTGTATACCCTGCAAATTACAAATGGAGGTGTTTTAAGGGTGCTTCTGAGTGCAAGTTATATTGTTTGCCATTCATGAACTATACATTTAAAATGTGAGATTAATTTAATGTCAGAACACATTACATTAATATGTGCACCTATAATAAGCCGACAGAAAGCAGGTGGATGTGTTTTTGTGCAGAGCAAAATCTGTATAACCTAAAAATCTTTAAAACAGTGCCAAAAATCTAGCTGTGACGATATGTTCATGCTTATTATTATTATTAGCTTGACTAATAATAGTCCAGCAATTGTCACCGCAAACCAAGCTCATTCAGCACTGACAGAATACATGCAATTTGTGCATGTGCTTGAAAACGTAACGTTCTGTAGTGCATTTCATCATTGTAAAGGCCATTTGGGGATTTCAGTACATACAGTGGGCCATCGTCTTTTCATCAAACAGTCTAAACAGTCTCTCAGTTGTTGCGTGTAACTATCTTGCACCTTCTTGGAAGCTTGTAATTAGGGCTGCACGATATTGTAAAAATCTGACCTTGCGAAGTTTTGTTTTTCTGCGATATATATTGCGTTATGAATATAATTTCACTGAATGAATTGAATAGCTTTATTTGGAAAGATTTCAGGCCTCACGGTGGTGCAGTGGGTAGCACGATCGCCTTACAGCAAGAAGGTTGCTGGTTCGAGCCTCGGAAGGGTCAGTTGGCATTTCTGTGTGGAGTTTGCATGTTCTCCTCTTCTTGGCGTGGGTTTCCTCCGGGTGCTCCGGTTTCCCCCACAAGTCCAAAGACATGTGCTGTAGGTGAATTGGCTAAATTGTCCGTAGTGTATGTGTGTGAATGAGTGTGTATGGATGTTTCAAAGTGATGGGTTGCAGCTGGAAGGGCATCCGCTGCGTAAAACATATGCTGGATAAGTTGGCGGTTCATTCCGCTGTGGCGACCCCAGATTAATAAAGGGACTAAGCCGAAAAGAAAATGAATGAATAAATGGAAAGATTTCATTTATTTAGCTAGATTGAGATAATCAAGTCTTTTTCCATGCAGTGCGTTTGCATAAATTATAATAAATCACAAGCATATATAAATATAACAGCGCAAAGATAAAAGTGAAGTAAACCGTGCTTTATGGTTTTCTGGAGAGTCTAACAGTAATCAGGTACAGAAATTGAACAATCAAACATAAAATAACGTTCATCATTGTATAAACCAGTTAAAAATAATACAATTTAATAATATCTTTATCTCAAAATCTTTAATGATTAATCTAATCTTTTGATGTGACTATTGTGGATACACACATTGTGATATCGATGCTCATATGATATATAGTGCAGCACTAGTTTTAATGGTTTCACACTGTACATGTTTACTGTATTTATAAAGTGTCCGTGTCTTGAGGTCGATTAGTATGATGCCATTTTTGTTACTGCCATTTGATTGGACAGGAATCACAAGATTATTCTACTTAGCCAATCACTGTAGACAAAAAAATAAACATAAAATAGTGACTGCAGTCTGCACTGATAGCCCAGTGCTTGCAGGTTATGATTTTGCCAAGTACGATGCGATCCTGGATTAACATCTATGTTGATCCTGGAACATAATTTTTGTTGGAAAATGTAATCCAAACCTATTCCCTACCCCTAAACCCAACCATAACTGAAACCATAACATTCCCAAAATCAGAGGGAAGTAATAGTTGGATAACGATCATGTAGAATTGCATAAACCGTAAGCCTAAACTTAACATAAACTGTAAATGAATCCCTTAATTCTGATTGGCTGATTGGAATGTTGTTCCAGGATCAACGTTGATGTTAATTCTGGAACATGTCCTACTTGGTGAAATTAGGTTGGTGCCCAGTGGTTAGTCTGTCGACATATATCGAAACAGCGATCCAGGTGTCTCGAGTTCGATCCCAGATGGTGGATCTTTCCCAATCCCATCTCCCTTTCCACTTCATTTCCTGTCATCTTGCTGTCTTATCAAATATAGGCAAAAATAAATCTTGTCGTGGAAATCTGCTAAAACGAGTTCAGTCAGACAAGGGTTAGAGCAAAGCAAAAATTAGTTCATTAAAACAATCCTACGGGATGACACCTGTTACACACACACTTTTCACCTGTCAGTTTTATACACCTCAGTGCACATATGCTCACATTTGTGGCAAACTCCAGGTAAGATACATTTCTTGTGGGACAAAAAGATCTTCTTGTGGTTTTCTAACTGAGTGCTACAATGTGTGTGACAGTCCTAGGACGGTACATTCTGATTCTGTTCACATTTTACAAAATATGTTGTTGATCATTCAAATTTTCCATCACATATTAATAAAGTAGGGACTAAAGGGACGATACAGCACTAAAAATGTACTAAAGTAAAAGTACGCACTGTTTTTAAAGGACTTTATTCATTTATTCATTTTCCTTCGGCTTAGTCCCTTATTTATCAGGGGTCCCCACAATGGAATGAACCGCCAACTATTCCAGCATGTTTAATGCAGCGGATGCCCTTCCAGCCGCAACCCAGTGCTGGGGAACACTCATACACTCTTACATTCACACACACATACAGCCAATTTTGTTTACCCAATTCCCCTATAGCGCATGTCTTTGGATTGTGGGGGAAACCGGAGCACCCGGAGGAAACCCACGCCAACACGGGGAGAACATGCAAACTCCACACAGAAATGCCAGCTGGACCTGCTGAGACTCAAACCAGCAACCATCTTGCTGTGAGGTGACAGTGCTAGCCACTGAGCCACCATGCCACCCTAATGTACTTATTAATTTTGTTTTCGGCTTAGTCCTTTTATTAATCAGGGGTCACCACAGTGGACTGAACCACCAACTTATCCAGCATATGTTTTACGTAGCGGATGCCCTTCCAGCTGCAAACCAACACTGGGAAACACCCATACACTCTCTTTCACACACATACACTACGCCCAATTTAGCTTATTCAATTCACCTGTAGCGCATGTGTTTGGACTGTGGGGGAAACCGGAGCACCCGGAGGAAACCCACGCCAACATGGTTACCCCAATGCAAACTCCACACAGAAATGCCAACTGACCCAGCCGGGACTCGAAACAGTGACCTTCTTGCTGTGAGGCGACCGTGCTAACCACTGAGCCACCGTGTCTTACTAAAAGTACTTACTAAAATATAAAAATTTCTAAGGGAAAACTACAGTAATTTGAATATTTGTAATTCATTACTTTACACCACTGGTAAGATCAAGTGCATGTGTGCATTTATAAATGAGTGTTTGCTCTCTGCATGGAGAATGAGGCCACTTTAAACAGTGGTTTTGCTTCATTGGTTTTATCATCGTTGTGTTTTCTCTGCTTTCATCAGATCAGAACTGCAACCCATTAGAACGTTTAATTTGTGTCCATGTGCTTCTCTTCTGAAGTCTATCAATGCAAACTTTCTGGCATGGTGTGTTGACTTGTCTAAGTGCACGTTTGCCCTCTCTTCTTGCTTTTTCCTGCTCGGTGATGGATCCTCAATCTCTGTCAACCCTCAGAAATGGTACCCATCACGACAGGTATGTCAATAACGCCCCAAAAAATAATGTTACTTACTAAGGAAGTTGGAAGTAGTGCATTAAAGCAACTTGCAAGATCATTATCGATTAAATGTCTGCTATCGTCCGTTCAACAGATTTGATGATCCTGACAGCACTCTTGCGGAGAACATTGAGTTCCTGCCCAACGGGGAGAGCAAGAAGCCACGTTTCACCGATGTAAGTGTAACTTTATATGTAACCAAAGTAAATAATGAAATATTTCAATAATGAGCACAAAAATATAATTATATACAGTACAGTTGAAGTCAAAATTATTAGCCCAGACTTTAATATATAAATAATATTTCCCAAATGATGTTTAACAGAGCAAGGAATTTTTCACAGTATTTCCTAATATATTTTATATTATAATGTATTATTTATCCTTAAATATTTTATAAGAATAATTATTTTTTTATTTTTTTAGAAACCATTTTAAGGTCAATATTATTAGCCCCCTTAAGCAATATAAATATATTTTCGATTGTCTACAGAACAAAGCATCGTTTTACAATGAATAGTCTATTTACCCTAACTTAATTAACCTAATTAATTTAGTTAATCCTTTAAATGTCACTTTAAGCTAAATACTAGTATCTTGAAAAATATCTAGTCAAATATTATGTGCTGTCATCATGGCAAAGAGAAAAGAAATCAGTTATTATAAATGAGTTATTAAAACTATTATGTGTTGAAATGTGTTGAAAAAAACCTTGTTTCCATTTGTTATGACCTCAAAGGCGGTTAGACATGGGGCAGGAGAGTAACATTAATTTTGGATGAAAAGCGCATAAGCAAACACAATATCAACGTGTGAGGGACAAAATACCACGAATAACGAAATGTAATAAAGTGAGTTTTATTTACAAAAAGGTAGTGATAATGCAAAAATATGTATATATAGGACAATCAATATTTACAAAAATATGTCAAATCTGTAACATATGTAAAATCACAGGCAACAAACGGGACACAAAATATTTCAACAGGTCGATAGAAGAGTTGGAGAGATGAGACGCAGGCGGCATCCAAACAATAGAAATAAAGAAAACAAAACAACCTATTCTAATGGCCCAATTTCTACCCGTAACTACCTTAAAGAAAAAACATACAACAATATTGAAAAGAAAATCTTGGCTTTTCTGACGCACTGCCTTACCTACACTATGATAAGAGAAAACTAAAAATACAGCGTGTGGAGCTCACCCGTAACATACTGTGTCTAACAAAAGTGATATTCAAAGCCTACGTGGAAGAATGTATGTCGCGCGGCATTCTCACCTGTCCCACTCTCCAACCTCAGATGAGCATAACACTGTTGGTGGACAAATGGAGAATAGACCAACAAAAGTGGACATATACCAAAACAAATTTAACACACTGACTGAACAGATTGAAATGATTCACTGACCCACAACACAGAAATTGAAGTGTCCCGGGCCTCACGAGTAGCGTCCTGTTCTCGCGTTTATGGCAAAGTGGTAACGGTTAGATTGGAGACGTCAAGATGACGTCAAGTGGGAAACGGCAAACAGCTGGGCAGCGTGAGCCAATAGGAAGCAACTGTAGAGATGAAAGTGGGAGAAGAGAGAGAGACTGGCGAAAGGAGAAAATAATCATGATCACAAAACATACCGTAACAGCGTTAAACAGACATTGTGGAAAGAAAATTACAGGGGGCTAATAATTCAGACTTTAATTGTATATGTTTGTGGACATCAATCTGATTTTTCTCTTTCAGTTTGATGGGAAGACATCTTTTGGCATGTCGGTCTTCAATTTGGGCAATGCCATTATGGGCAGTGGGATTCTGGGATTGGCCTATGCTATGGCCAATACTGGCATATTGCTTTTCTTGTAAGTCAAAACCCTTCATTACCTTTTTAACGACAGATTGGCTGGGAATGTAATTGGTTGTTGTGTGCTTGTGTGATGTGAAGCATCATTGAATCATCTCATAGTCATGCAAATGAATCTGTCACCTTCAGCCCTCAGTGATTCAGCCTTCTTCTTTTTTTTGCTTTACCTGAATGTCAAGCATTTGGCAACCCACTGGCGGTCTAATTGCCATGGTAATTAAAGCTTTGTTTTCCATATGCTATTTTTCCAGACATGCTCTTGAATAATTGAGTGTTCCCTTTTGGAGGCTGTTAATGCTGATGAATATGGGTCAAACAATGGGTGACTTTCTATGGAAAAGGCCCGCCCATTGCATTGTGTTAAATGACACGCAAACCAATGTTTGGCCTATTTAAAAAAAAAAACTTCAGCTCATGTTTCAGGAGTTTTTAAAGTACTGCAAATCAAATTAAAAAGTATGAACTCCAGTAAAATCTTAAGTGTTTAAAAGTG
>CAIGQW010054109.1:2124227-2135096 GCA_903798125.1 Danio choprae
GTATGTGTGTGTGAATGAGTGTGTATGGATGTTTCTCAGTACTGGGTTGCAGCTAGAAGGGCATCCGCTGTGTAAAACATATGCTGGATAAGTTGGAGGTTCATTCCGCTGTGGCGACCCCTGATGAATAAAGAGACTAAGACGAAGGAAAATGAATGAATGAATACAGTATAATACACTTTACTATAGTATTTTTAATAGTACTCTAGTAACCGATTTTTATGTTTTATCATATTTTAAATAGATACTTTGGCTGTTAAAAACAAAGCAAAATAATTATTGTCATTTATAAAACTGATTCACACTTCTACACTTCATATTTTTGTAAGTTATTGTGTGTTTTTTTACAATTAAGTGGCATGTAAACTCCTGTTTAACATCCACAAATAGCCATAAAGCCAGCCACATCCGTTGCAGAGGAATCTTTATGCCCCAAACGATAGCATGTGTTACATAATATATGTATGATGTTTCATTCCCACATATAGTTGTCTGCATATAGTTCCTCCAGCCCTCCCCGTCAGTGTTTGAATACAGGGACGAGTGGTGAAGTCTGAAATTAGAGGAGACCTGGACTCACACACATACACACTGCACAACACCTTGTGACTCGGTGTGTGTGTCCTCATGTTCACAGTGTGCCGTTACTTGAGTCCGGGAGTGGGAAACGGGCCATGTTGAAGTCAGCTTTGGCTATATTTGATGGTCTGTGTCGCAAAAACACACCATACTGTCTCATAAATCACAGGAATTGCAGACTCAGACTGGAGTCAGATGGAGGCGGACAGGTTGAATGCGTAATAGCTTGAGTAGTTTTCTGCAGTTGCCAATGTGAAGATGCTGTAGGTTTGTAGAAATGGAGACTGAAAGGCAGACTGTCTTTAAAATAGGCTGGTAAAGTTATAAATGAGCGTGATTTCATCTTTTGCGTCATCATGAATCATTTACAGCTTCTACTAAAAGTTAAACATCCAATCTTAATAAAGAATATGTATACAGCAGGGGGCATCACGGTGGCGCAGTGGGTAGCACAATCGCCTCACAGCAAGAAGGTCGCTGGTTCGAGCCTTGACTGGGTCAGTTGGCATTTCTGTGTGGAGTTTGCATGTTCTCCCCGTGATTGCGTGGGTTTCCTCCGGGTGCTCCGGTTTCCCCCACAGTCCAAAGACATGCAGTATAGGTGAATTGGGTAAGCTAAATTGTCCGTAGTGTATGTGTGTGAATGGGTGTGTATGGATGTTTCCCAGTGATGCTGAAGGGCATCCGCTGCATAAAAACATATGCTGGATAAGCTGGCGGTTCATTCCGCTGTGGCGACCCCAGATTAACAAAGGGACTAAGCCGAAAAGAAAATGAATGAATGTATACAGCAGGGAAATAATTATTGAACACGTCATGTTTTTTCCTGGGAATAATATCTCTAAAGGAGCTGTTGACATGGGATTGAACCAGATTTTGGTTAAAAACTCAAACAATACAAACATAAAAATAAAACAAAACAAAAAAATCTGAAAAATGAGTTCTGTGTAATAACAATGAAATGACACAAGGAGAAAACACTGAACTACTGAAATGTATTTAATACTTTATATAAAAGTTTTTTTGATGATGGCAGCTTAAAGACGCCTCTCATATGGAGAATGATGTCACATGCATTGCTCAGGTGTGAGTTTTCCACAGACGTCATCAGTGTAAAAATCTTGATGGTTCTGTGGGTCTCGTCTATCAAATCTGATCTTATTTTGTTTTTCTATTGGATTCAAATCAGGTGATTGGCTGGGCCATTCTACAGCTTGATTGTCTTTCTCTGAAAGCATTTGAGAGTTTCCTTGGCTGTGTTTTGGATCATTGTCTTGCTGAAATGTCCACTCTGCTTTCATCTTCATCATCCTGGAAATGTAGATGTTGCACTGAAGCAGCTAATATTCATTTACACTGAGAAAGGGCAGAGCCTCCCTTTCTCTACACCTCCCTTTCTTCATGTGTTCAATACTTTTTCCCTTCGTCATTTCATTTTATTACGCATAACTTAATTTGTAAACTAATTAGATTTGCTTTCTTTTAATATATGAATTAAAAATCCATATTTCATGTTTGAAGATTTCAAGAATTAATGTAATAAGTTGTTTTAATGGCTCAGTGGTTAGCACTGTTGCTACACAGCAAGAAAGTCCCGGTTGGTTTGAGTGGGCCAGTTGGCATTTCTGTGTGGAGTTCTCTCAATGTTGGCGTGGGTTTCCTCCGGGTACTCTGGTTTCCCCCACATTCCAAAGACATGCGCTATAGGTGAAATAAATAAACTAAATTGGCCATTGTTGTGTGTGTGTGTGTGTGTGTGTGTGTGTGTGTGTGTGTGTGTGTGTGTGTGTGTGTGTGTGTGTCTGTGTGTCTGTGTCTGTGTCTGTGTCTGTGTCTGTGTGTGTGTCTGTGTGTGTGTGAGAGAATGCGTGTGTGAATGCGTGTGCATATATGAAAGAAAGTTTAGGGGTGTTTCCCAGTACTGGGTTGCAGCTGGAAGGGCATCCGCTGTGTGAAACATATGCTGGATAAGTTGGTAGTTTATTCCGCTGTGGCGACCCCTAATAAATAAAGGGACTGAGCCAAAGGAAAATGAATGAATGAATGAACAATGCATTAATTACAGTATTTATTATTGTTTTTAACGTTAGTTAATGAAAATAAAGTTGTTCATTGTTAGTTCATGTTAACTTAAACATTAACAACCACAAATTTAGATTTTAATAAGGCATTAGTAAACATTAAACTACTTAATAAATACTGTACAAGTATTGTTTATGTTAGTAAATACATCACCTAATGAAACCTAAAGTGTGACCCATTTCTCTATGCAGCTTGATGTTTATACAGTGATTTATTTATTTATTATTATTATTTTTTTCACATGAAATAACCTAACTTATTTTACTCTAAGAAAATAGAAATCTGAAATTGCTCTTCGCATTAGACATGGTTTGACCTGCCCGTCTGTGTTTCTGCAGGGAATGGTATCTCAATGGAAACTACCTGGTGGTGCTGGTGTCCGTCTCCATCATCCTGCCATTGGCTCTAATGAAACAGTTGGGTGAGTCCATCATTTCAGCTTCAGTCTATCTCATTTCTTTCTACGCCTCATGAAAGTGGGTCTCATTTGTACGTTTGACCCATTCAATTAGACTGTTCATATTACAGAGCATTAGTTCAAGCACTTTAAAAGCACATTAACCAAACTGAGCGTGCACTTTTAACAAAACTGAACTCAAACTTCACTAGTTAGATATAAATCTTTATTGCATAATTTACATTAACATTCCAATGCTAAGGTACTTCAGAATATTTTATGTCTATGTTAAATTATTATGTAATCTTATGTTTGTTATTTGGTTGTCATTTATTTATTTATTATTTATTGGGGAAATATACACAATTACAGAAAATTTTTACAGGTAAATAAAAATTCTCCAAATTTTACTTATGCATGCAAAATTAAACAATATTTTCTTCTATGATTATTTATGTTCAGTATTAGATACACATTTATTATGTCTTAAAATAATTGACAGTTTTACTAGGTATTTTATTTGGAGCATGGATATGTTTTGATGATACAATTATATGGTGTCCTAATTTAATTGTATTTATCTATTGATTTTATTATTGATATGTTGTTTATTATGTCTTTTTTATTGAATTTTTTGTTTGTTCATCCAGAACACTCTTAAAAAAAGAGATTATATATCTCAAGAGGTTTTCCTGGTAAAATAAAGGTTTAAATTAATTAATTAATTAATAAACAAACAAATAAATAAATAAATAAATAAATAAATAAATAAATAAATAAATTGATTGATTAATTAATTAATAAACAAATAATCAAATATAAATAAGCAAATATAAATAAATAAATAGATTAATTAATAAACAAACAAACAAATATAAATAAACAAACAAAAAATTAAGTAAACAAAATAAACAAATAAATAGATTAATTATTAATTAATAAACAAACAAACAAATATAAATAAACAAATATAAAAATACAAGTAAATCAATAAACAAATAAATAAATAGATTAATTTATTAATAAACAAACAAATAAACAAACAAATATAAATAAACAAATATAAAAAAAATAATAATAATTATTTAATTAAATTAAGTTAAATTAATAAACATTTTGTCCTAATATGTAGCAGCAAATTAGACCAAAACACAGCCTCCGTATTTATCTGATACCAACGGCCAGTTTTAATTGCACACAGTTCTGTTGTGTTTGGATGTGTTTTTAGTAATTGAATCATGCTGACCTTTTTCAATATTTGCGTCTGGTGGGTTCTGTCAGCAGAGATTAGCTCTTGAGATGAGCTGTAACTTGCTGTGCTTTTCTTAGTACAGGCATTTACAGTTGCCGGTGTTTCAGCCTTGAATGTATGTAAGCAACATGTCGATTGACAATGGCGCTATTGACGTGCTTTTAACATGCTTTGCTATATTTGCATTTTCAGGTTATCTCGGATATTCCAGTGGTTTTTCACTCAGCTGCATGGTCTTCTTCCTCAGTGCCGTAAGTATTTGCTATCGTCTTCATCATTAATATGAAAACAAAATGCATTTGGGTCTCATAGAGTGTGATTCAATAGTGCAAAAAACAATATTAAGCTATCAAACTATCAAACTCGTGTATTAGATATAAAAAGATACAGTTTTTCTGTGTATACTCTTTCTGTTTTAGTTAATGTTATTGGTTATTTTCTTATGCTAAAAAAATAAAATAAAATACAGTTTTTACAGTGAACTAAAGCTGCTTTTATCTTTAAAACGTATTTGAGAGTGTGCTGATTTAGAGATTCACATAACAGTTGGCCTGCTACATATTTCCCAGAGGTGTTTTAGAGGAAGGAATATACTGCGTACACGTTATATCATATCTACACACAGCAGTGCTGACTAATGAAATAGTGACTCAGACTGACTTCAAAAGAAGACGACTGATGCATTTAATTGGTCACGCACGCACACATATATATATATATGTGTATGTATATGTATGTATGTATGTATGTATATGTATATATACATATATATATATATGTATGTATGTATGTATGTATGTATGTATGTGTATATATATGTATATGTATATACATATATATACATACATATACATATACATATATATATATATACATATACATATATATATATATATATATATATATATACATACTGATACTAACATCCAAAAAACATTATTTTTATTTCACAAGACCTTTAACACTATTGTCTTTATTTTCAGGTGATTTATAAGAAGTTTCAGATCCTGTGCCCATTCGAGGAGTTCTCGGCCAATAGCACGCTGACACACGCTCACTCAAACATCACGGCTGACCACGCCTACCATAACAGTCATGTGATGGAGGACGACTCGCACTGCCACCCGCAGATGTTTACTGTCAACTCACAGGTGAAACACAATTCAATATGACTCAGAAAAAGCAGCACATTTTTATCTGTGCTTTTAAAATCATCATTTATAGCAACTTAAACATCTCTGTCTGTCCCACAGACTGCATACACCATCCCCATCCTGGCCTTTGCCTTCGTCTGCCACCCTGAGGTCCTGCCCATCTACACGGAGCTCCGCAAGTAGGTCGAATGCATCAGTTGTATCTGACTGCAGATTTGCATATGCAAGCTGAGATATGCAGTCTCAGACATGCAATCTCAGACACAATGCACTCAGTGGAGCTAATGATGTCACTGTAAGGGGTATATTTAGGGCAGGGGTTAGGTGTGAAAGCATTGCATCCGGCTCAGCTTGCATCTTCACCCGTTCTGCAGCCAGACCCTTCTCCAACGCATTGAAAGAAAAGCTATTATGGACAATTCAGTTCGATAAGGTGTTTGAACAGAAGTGTGTGTAAACAACCAGCCTATAACTGTAAAAATACACCATTTTTATAATTCCTATTGATCATCTAATATCCTAATAATGATATATTATGGTATTGTAACATTTTTGTAAATTCAAACAAATAATAGTTTATATATTGACAACATGTAAAAGTCTTTTTTATATAATATAAATATTTATATAATCATGAAAGTCATATTTATATAATATAAAACACTTTTCAAGAACTAATGATTACAGGTTCAGCACAAACATAAAAAATATTGCTAAATAAAACGCAAAATGTTGATTAATATTATTATTATTATTATTATTATTATTATTATTATTATTAATAATAATATTATTATTATTAAAACATTAACTGTAATTCGTATTTCTGTCTGCATCTCCAGCAGTGTGTAGTATTTGCACTCATACAAATGATGAAAAAGTATTAACAATGTATTTCGTGACGCCCGATATATAAACAATATATTGCACAGCCCTGATCCCAATAAATCATAAACAGTCTTTCCAAATGCACAGTTGCAGATCTCACATTACTCTTTCATCTATTAAACGTGCAATTAAACAAAACATGTGCCATTTAAAGCAACCCTGTATCCTGTACATTCTTTTTTGTGTATATAGACTGAATAGGAATCTCATTTTATTTCTCCTTGCAGCCCAACACAGAGGAAGATGCAGCACGTTTCCAACATTTCCATTCTGATCATGTACACTATGTACTTCCTTGCTGCTCTCTTTGGATACTTAACCTTTTACAGTAAGTTTAACTCTTTTATATTTATCTAATACTAGTGTTTTACTGCACATTAGATACGTCTGGTGCATTTTTGCACTGAATTATGCATGCATCATATATTATCTTAGGCAGCATATCCAAAATCACATACTACTGTAGTCCTTTATATTTTAACAGGAGATAAAATTTTTTGGGTGAATTATTTCATTAAATGCACTGTATAATTAATGATTTTCCTATACAGTTAAAGTCTGAATTATTAGTCCTTCTTGTCAGTGTTCGTCCGCGTCATCGTTTGTTGTCGTCACGTGCCTTGTCTTTCTCCCGCCACCGTCATTGTTAATCTGTTCCACCTGTGTTCATCCTTTCTGTGTCATCTGTGTAATCAATCTGTCACCCATATATACCCTTTCGTCTGTGTCCATGGTTGTCCGGTATTTTGGTTCGTGTGGGTCTCGTCCTGTCTTCCCGCATCCCGTGTATGTTTCCCGTAAGTGTTTAATAAACCCATTTTTGTAATGTTTCTCCATCTCCGTCTCGTTCTGTCACCATCCGCCACCAAGGCGTTACATAATACCGGACCCAAAAATAGCGGCGTGTTTTCCCCCGATTTTCTTTTTATAGTCTTTTTTCCCCTCAGTGTTTTATTTTCTTCCCTCCGTGTTTTCCTGGTCCCCACCCACCTTCCCGTTCGTCATCACCGCCTGCTGGAGCAGGGGGAGAGCAGCCCTGAGGACCATATCCGAGCGACTTTGAACAGCTTTCCGGGCGACGTGCTCTGCACGCCCACCATCTCTAGCAGAGCACGATCGCCCGAAGATGGTCCTCGGGGCAACATCGCCGCAAATATGGAGTGGACACTGGCGAGTAAAATATTTCCACTTTCTGGAGGAAGATCTCGTCAGTGCCACTCCCGACCCAGTGACCAGCCAAGCAACATCGTCCACCTGCAGGGAGCGCTTGCCAGAGCCCACCGCAGACGGAGAGCCACCCCTGGCCAATGAGCCATCGCCCCCTAGAGCGACAGAGCGGAATTGCGCCCAGATGGAGGAGCTTAATCACCCGTCTGACCAGGTGCGAGAGCCGGCAACACCACCGAGAGGGGGAGTCCTGGCGGATACCCGCGACAGCAGCGAGAGTCCCGCCCACCCCCCCTATGCAGATGGACAGCGACTGGACACTGGGAGGCTACTCATTGGCTTCTGGAGCTTTAATTTTAATCTTCCGCTGCGTCTAGGCAGCAATACCCGTCCGCTGCGTTTAGGCAGCAACCAACTGTTCCCACACAGTTTTTTAATCTTCCTTCTCCGGAAAAGCCTCAGCTCCAGGGTCATGAGTAGCTTCCCACGGTCCCCCAGAACTGCAGCCAGTCATCCAGCTCCAGCACTGCTGCAGTCAGCCAGCCCCCCAGCTCTCGCTCCAGCTCCGGAAATGGAGCTCGCTTGTGGGCGCTACCTGTCTGCGTCACCCTCTGGAGGGTGTCGCCCAGCGTCAGCTCCTACGGCCTCCGAGCTGCGGACTCCACCTAGGCCCTTCGACCCCAGGGCTCCGCGTTGGCTCACTCCTCCCTCGTCTTCGTCGTGGGCCGTCCGCCCACCAGCTCCGCCAGGCTCCCTCGTCCCTCCGGCTCCACCTTGGTCAGTCGTCGCCCTTCCTTCGCCTCTGGACTCCACTCTTCCGGCTGCACCTCATCGCACCGTCCCACCGGCTGCGTTGAGCTCCTCCATCCCTCCAGCTACGCCTTGGTCCTCTGTCGCTCTGGCTACGCCGCGGGCTTCCGGAACCCCGCCGTCGCCTTGCTCGGGTGAGCCGCCTGCTTCGCCCGGCCCTCAGAAGCCTCGGCGTCACCTTCGACCTTCGGCTCTCCGTCCCTTCCTTGGGCTCCACCGCCATCAGCGGCGTCTCCCTCGGTCGGCCCCCTGGAGTCAGCAGCCACTCCTCCTCCATGGACCCTCCCTTCCTCGACTCCGCCCGGGGCCGTCCTTCTGGCTGTGTCCTGGGTCCTCCTGCTCCAGTTCCCTTCCTGTGTCTCCCTCAGACTCCTCCCTTGTATCCTCCCCTTCTACCCTCCTTCATTTTGTTGTTTTTGTTGGACGCGCCTTCAAAAACGGGGGGGTACTGTCAGTGTTCGTCCGCGTCATCGTTTGTTGTCGTCACGTGCCTTGTCTTTCTCCCGCCACCGTCATTGTTAATCTGTTCCACCTGTGTTCATCCTTTCTGTGTCATCTGTGTAATCAATCTGTCACCCATATATACCCTTTCGTCTGTGTCCATGGTTGTCCGGTATTTTGGTTCGTGTGGGTCTCGTCCTGTCTTCCCGCATCCCGTGTATGTTTCCCGTAAGTGTTTAATAAACCCGTTTTTGTAATGTTTCTCCATCTCCGTCTCGTTCTGTCACCATCCGCCACCAAGGCGTTACACTTCTGAATTATTAGCCCCCCGTATATTTTTTTCCTCAATTTCAGTTTAACGAGAGATTTTTTTTTTCAACACATTTCTAAATATAATAGTTTTAATAACTCATTTCTAATAACTGATTTCTTTTATCCGAGACTTTTATTTGACTAGATATTTTTCATGATAATAGTATTCAGCTTAAAGTGACATTTAAAGGCTTAACTAGGTTAATTAGTAATTAGTAATAAGTCATTGTATAATGGTGGTTTGTTCTGTAGACAATCGAAAACAAATATAGCGTAAGGGGGCTATTAATATTGACCATAAAATGGTTGTAAAAAAAATTAATTCTTTTATTTTATTCTAGCCGAAATAAAACAAATAAGACTTTCTCCAGAAGAAAAAATATTATAGGAAATACTGTGAAAAATTCCTTGCTCTGTTAAACATAATTTGGGAAATATTTGAAAAAGAAAAACAATTCACAGGAGGGCGAATAGTAATATGGGCTTCAACTGTATCTGTATGCATTGTTAAATCAAACTAAAACTGCAGATTTCTTTATTTCTCCACAGCGAATGTTGAGCCTGAGCTCCTGCACACGTACAGCAGGATCGACCCGTACGACACACTCATCCTCTGTGTGCGTTTGGCCGTTCTCACCGCCGTCACACTGACTGTGCCCATCGTTCTGTTCCCAGTGAGTTTCGCATCCACACATTATGGACAGATTGTGCTGTGCAGATTTGATTTCAGTGTGATTAACATAAAAAAAAGGAAACGGATCATACACCAAGCAAAATATAAATAAAAAAATGTAATAATATAACAACAGGCTGTGGGTGACACAGTGGCTCAGTGGTTAGCACTGTCACCTCACAGCAAGAAGGTCGCTGGTTCGAGTCCCGGCTGGGTTAGTTGGCGTTTCTATGTGGAGTTTGCATGTTCTCCTTGTGTTGGCGTGGGTTTTCCAGTTCCCCCACAGTCCAAAGACATGTGGTATAGGCGAATTGGATGAACTAAATTGGCCATAGTGTATGAGTGGGTTGCAGCTGGAAGGGCATCCGCTGTGTAAAACATATGCTGGATAAGTTAGCGGTTCATTCCGCTGTGGCCACCCCTGATGAATAAAGGGACCAAGCCGAAGGAAAATGAATGAATGAATGAACAACAGGCTGCTCTACAAATTATAATGCAGATAAACATCAGTGTTGTTTTAGTATAATTGGGATACTATCACAGGATTTGCTAATAGCTTTCTTTAATATTCAATAATAATTTGAGTTTTATGATTAGTTAAATGTTGGTAATTTTGTTATGCATTCACATTTTTATTAGCAAATAATGTATTATATTACTCATTTTAGTACATCAAGTTAAACTTTTTAAATAAGATAATGCAGCTAAATATCTAGAAATAAACCAGATTTTTTAAAATACATTTTCGGGTGGATTTTAGATCTAGAATATATTAATAGTGTAAAAAAAAAAAGAGAGCTGAAATACTTAATCGGGGAAAAATAATAGTAATAATCTTTTACTTTTTAGGTTTAAAAAGGCAGAGAAATAATCTTGTCGTTAAAAAGGATTATGTGTTAATTATTTTATATCCTTTTATTTTATTTTATTTGTAAATTATTATCTTCAAATTGCTGTGCAGATTTGATTTCAGATTAGAGTTTGATTAACATAAAAAAGTAAAAAAGTATTGTACTCAAAATCTTTTTTAATAATAGCATAACAGCAGTGCCTGTTGCAAACAATCAGTGTTGTTTTAGTATAATTGGGATACTATCACAGGATTTGCTAATAG
>CAIGQW010054109.1:2135106-2152980 GCA_903798125.1 Danio choprae
ACTATCACAGGATTTGCTAATAGCTTTCTTTAATATTCAATAATAATTAGAATTTTATGATTAGTTAAATGTTGGTAATTTTGTTATGCATTCACATTTTTACTTGCAAAGAATGTATTATATTATATTTAATATTACATCACGTTAAACTAAATGAAAATATAAGATATAACATTTTTAGTTAGATTAAATAAATCGTTTTTTTATGTTATTTATTTCCGATCATATCAGTTTTGCAAATATGCAAAAAAAATAAAGCAAATATGAAGTTTTAGTTTTATGATTTATGTTTGAGGGGATAGGGATAGTTCGGGATAGTTCACCCAAAACTGAAAAATCTGTCATCGTTTACTTACTTTTTACTCGTTTCCAACCTTTAAGAGTTTCTGTCTTCTGTTGAACACAAAAGAAGATATCTTGAAGAAACTGAAAACCTGTAACCATTGACCTCCTAGTATTTTTTTTTTTTTTTTACCATAGAAGTCAATGGTTACAGGTTTTCAGTTTCTTCAAAATATCTTCTTTTGTGTTCAACATTGGAGGGAAAGTAAATAGTGAACTATCCCTTTAAGTTAGCTGTAAAGTCTCAGATAGGAACTGGTTTAAACGATTTTAATTTTGACTTTCTGCAACATGCCACGTATGCCAAAATAAGCAAGAGATAAGATAAACTACCTTTTATTTGTGAAGTATGAAATTCACTGAATTAACAAAATCATTACTGTTAGGTTATGTAATACTCTGGATCATAACCAGGGGGTCAGGACCCACTAGAGGGCCTCGGTACACTTCCAATATAATTTCTGAAAATTATTTAAAATAGTGGGCCTCACAGTGGCGCAGTGGGTAGCACGTTTGCCTCACAGCAAGAAGTCGCTGGTTCGAGCCTCGGCTGGGTCAGTTGGCGTTTCTGTGTGGAGTTTGCATGTTCTCCCTGTGTTGGCGTGGGTTTCCTCCGGGTGCTCCGGTTTCCCCCACAAGTCCAAAGACATGCAGTACAGGTGAATTGGGTAGACTAAATTGTCCGTAGTGTATGAGTGTGAATGGGTGTGTATGGATGTTTCCCAGAGATGGGTTGCAGCTGGAAGGGCATCCGCTGCGTAAAACATATGCTGGATAAGTTGGCGGTTCATTCCGCTGTGGCGACCCCAGATTAATAAAGGGACTAAGCCGAAACGAAAATGAATGAATGAATGAATATTTAAAATAGTGTTTTAAATAAGATAATGCAGCTAAATATCTGGATATAAACCAGATTTTTAAAATACATTTTGAGGTGTATTTTAGCTCTGAAAACATATTATTAATGTGGAAAATTAACTGAACCGCTGAAATACTTGGGGGAAAAACATAATAGTATAAAATGGTTATCAATACCTTATACTACCTTATATCTTATACTATTAATTTTTAAAAGGATAGAGAAGTAGTCTTGTTGTAAAAATGTTTATGCCTTCATTATTTTACCTCCTTTTATTTTATTTTATTTTATTTTTAATGTTCCTGTTCCTGACGTACCAGGGCTCTTACAGTTTTGGAAAACCTGGATGCATATAAGGGTATTTTTAAAATGTTATGTGTAGACCTGCAGCCTCACAGTGGCGCAGTGGGTAGCACGTTCGCCTCACAGCAAGAAGGTCGCTGATTGCTGGTTCAAGCCTCGGCTGGGTCAGTTGGCGTTTCTGTGTGGAGTTTGCATGTTCTCTCTGTGTTGGTGTGGGTTTCCTCCGGGTGCTCCGGTTTCCCCCACAAGTCCAAAGACATGCGCTATAGGTGAATTGGGTAAGCTAAATTGTCCGTAGTGCATGAGTGTGAATGGGTGTGTATGGATGTTTCCCAGAGATGGGTTGCAGCTGGAAGGGCATCCGCTGTGTAAAACATATGCTGGATAAGTTGGCGGTTCATTCCGCTGTGGCGACCCCAGATTAATAAAGGGACTAAGCCGAAATGAAAATGAATGAATATGTGCAAATGAATAGATTCTTAGAAAGTAGTTTTCCATTTTATTTCTAGTTATGTAAAGATCTGAAATATATTATATAGAAACTGTAGTGATATGTGAGTTTACCCAGGGTTTTATATGCTGTTTATATTAATCAATATTGTTGCGGTGATTGCCTTGTGAAAGGTTTCCTTTACCCAAGATTAAGCTCAGAAATAAATGAATAAATAAATAAAAGTAGTTTGAAAACAAGCGGTTTTATTGTTACAGGGTCTTTAAATATTGTCTTAGAGAATCTGGAGAATCAAAGATCGAAAACCACTGATGTAATACATGATCCATATTTGAGGTGGAATTGCAAAAATAGGCATATTGTGATTTATATACTGTTATTGTGACATAAAATGACTCATGTTGCCCACACAGATGAGTACTGCATGGTATATAGAGTCAGATCTTGCTCTGCAGACTTAAAGGCATAGTTCACCCAAAAATGGAAATTTCCTCATCATTTACTCTCACTCTTTCTTTCTTCTGTTGAACACAACAACAAGGTATTCTGAAGAGTATTGACAAAATGCAGCCATCGACATGGATAGTAGGAACAACAACAAAAAATACAATGGAAATTCAGTAGCTGTGTTTCTATACATGTTATATCCAAACACTCTACCTGTTCTTCTATGCCTCTTTTAGTGATGCATACATCTCCAAAACCTGACAAATCTAAAAATATATATATATTAAAACAAATATAACTATGAGGGGCGACGCGGTGGCGCAGTGGGTTGCACAATCGCCTCACAGCAAGAAGGTCGCTGGTTCGAGCCTTAGCTGGGTCAGTTGGCATTTCTGTGTGGAGTTTGCATGTTCTCCCCATGTTCGCGTGGGTTTCCTCCGGGTGCTCCGGTTTCCCCCAGAAGTCCAAAGACATGCAGTATAGGTGAGTTGGGTAAGCTAAATTGTCCATAGTGTATGTGTGTGAATGGGTGTGTATGGATGTTTCCCAGTGATGGGTTGCAGCTGGAAGGGCATCCACTGCGTAAAACATATGCTGGATAAGTTGGCGGTTCATTCCGCTGTGGCGACCCCAGATTAATAAAGGGACTAAGCCGAAAAGAAAATTAACTATGCATATAATGAATACGACTACTAATAATAAAATGCAAATTGTCATGAATAAACTGACTGCAACAGAGCTGGTTTCCATCAAAGCTCCCCAAGGTGAAGAAGGCATGGAAGGAGGAAGTGATTTTTATATTTATGTAGAAAAAAACTCATTTTTTAACATTTCAATCCTTTAATTTATTTATTTTTTTCATATTTAAAGATATTTGTGTATTGCTGTACATCCCTGTTTGTGTTTTAAGCAATGTGTACATGTGTTTTGGACCCGGATTATAATTTATTTAATAATAAAAACTCTACGCTGGACTTTAGAGCAGCTTTTAGTTGGTTAATGGTGTGGCCTTTTTCAGTTCCTCAAAATAGCAATGCGCCAACATTACATTTTAACACACCTCCTTTTCAGACCAACACGCCCATGGGTCCACAAAGTGGTGCAAATGGATTTGCTATTTAAACACCATGGTCTGTAAATAGCAAAAAAACACTTCCCTATTATCTTAAGCAGGTGAAAACTCTAATGGCAGACTGCTGCTTCTCACTCAGGGCTGTTTATGCTAATGATGGAGAGATCGTCACTAATGGGCGGGGCTTTCCCCCTCTGATGACACGTGCAAAGGGAGAATGTCAATCAAAGTGTTTCTGCAGACTGTTTTTATCAAGTCTGATTATAAAAAATAGAATTAATACACTTTGACCATTAGAGGCCGGCTATATGTACACACTACTGCCACACATTTGTGTTCAAACCTCTTATAAAAGTGATTTTTGCATAATAGGTCCCTATTTAACAATTTTTATGCAATAAAAACATATCTAATTGCATATCTTTTAATTCCAACAATCTTCAGTATATCTTCCTTTGTGTTCAACAGAAGAAAGAAAAGAGAACATGATGACAGAATTTAGATTTTTGTGTGAACTATCCCTTTAAAGATGATCAAGGATGAAATGAAGATTACTTTTCCTTCTTCTCAAAGGTGCGGAGAGCCATTCAGGAGATGGCCTTTCCTGATAAGAGCTTCAACTGGATCCGACACATCGCCATCGCCGGCGTTCTCCTGACAGTCATTAACATGCTGGTCATCTTTGCTCCTAACATCCTGGGCATCTTTGGCATCATTGGTGAGTTTTTCAAGTTAGGGTAATTAGGCGAGTCATTGTATAACAGTGGTTTGTTCTGTAGACAATCGAAAACAAATATTGCTTAAGGGGGCTAATAATATTGACCTTAAAATGGTTGTAAAAAAAATTAAAACTGCTTTTACTCTAGCCAAAATAAAACAAATAAGACTTTCTCCAGAAGAAAAAATATTATAGGAAATACTGTGAAAAATTCCTTGCTCTGTTAAACATCATTTGGGAAATATTTGAAAAAGAAATTCACAGAAGGGCGAATAATTTTGTAGGTGGTCAAAAATGTGCTTTCTGAGAACATGGAAATAGGAGGGAAACAATTCAGTGGTCAAACGGGCATCTGAAACGGCAAAGGAAAGAGTCACGCTGGCGTCAGATGTTAGTGTTGTTTTCTCGGTGTGGTTAAAGGACTCTGGCTCTTGTGTTTTTGGCCTTGAGCTTCAAACGTCACTTCTTTGAACAGAAAATGTTGTGCTGTTAAATCAATATTTTTGTGTTTTATCTTATATTACTGGAGAGAAGGTGAGTGTAAAGGTTTCATTTGGTGGAAAACAAAACAAATCAATGATATGAAATGCTCTTTTAAATGTAAATGTTAATGGTAATGGACTGAAAATGTAACTAAAAGGCTAATATTCTTGGAGAAATATGTTATAAAACATTTTAAGATTTTGCTAAAAAGACAAAGAATGAAATGTAGTAAACGCATTAAAGGTTTTTATCTTATTTCAAAGTTGAACACACATTTATTTATTTCATTTGTAGGTAAAATATTTACTTTTATTTAATTAAATATTTAATTTGATTACTTTTAATTTAGCATGAATAATTATTACATTTTTTATTTTACTTTTTCATTAAATTTAATTTCTTGCTTTTATTTTTCATTTAATTACATTTTATTCAGTTTTTTAAGTTATTAAGTCATAGTAAGTTATTTAATTTCATTGTGTAATTTCATTATTGTTTTTTATTTTTATTTTTACTTGAGGTGCTTCCTAGATTTATCATTCATTCATTCATTCATTCATTTTCCTTCGGCTTAGTCCCTTATTTATCAGGGGTCGCCAAAGCTAAATGAACTGTCAACTATTCCAGTATATTTTTTACTCCGCGGATGCCCTTCTAGCCGCAACCCAATACTGGGAAACATTCATACACACTCATTAACACACTCATACACTAAGGTCAATTTAGTTAATCCAATTCACTTATAGCGCATGTCTTTGGACTGTGGGGGAAACCGGAGCACCCGGAGGAAACCCACGCCAACACAAGGAGAACATGCAAACTCAGCGCAGAAATGCCAACTGGCCCAGCTGGGACACAAACCAGCAACCTTCTTGCTGTGAGGTGACAGTTCTAACCACTGAGCCACCGTGCCGCTCACTTCTCAGATTTAGTTACTAGCTAATATTTTTAAAGATGATTAAATATAGACTATAAATGACCCACAAATCTTACTGTATTGGCCATGAAACAAAACTATATTAAAACAATATTTGCCCAACATAGGCTTTTCATTGAATGTTTTCCATTCTCATGTTCATCAGCAAAGACATCATGCTTAATTGTCATCAGTGTCAGCTTTAATTGTATTCATCTGATTAGCTCATTTACATTTGTCTCGTTTTCCCTCCTCCAGGTGCGACATCCGCTCCGTGTCTGATCTTCATCTTCCCCGCTGTTTTCTACATCCGCATCGTACCCAAGGATAAGGAGCCAATGCGCTCTACTCCCAAAATCTTTGTGAGTTTTGTTTGTATGATTTATTGCTACCCAGAAAGTGCATTTTGAAAACTGTTCACAGACCGCCGCGCTTCGCCAAGGTTTATGCCACTTTATTCCCATTAGTCTCTGATAAACCCCCTGAGCTGTTTTTCCTGCTTCCCATCATAATAGATGAGGATTTACATGAGGATTTTACTCCTACTGAAAACGTCAAACAAACTAAAAGTTGTCACGCTCTCTCTAAAAAAATGGCTAAATTAGTTCACAAATTTATAATTGAATAACTCATTAAATATATTTACTGCAACAGGTTTACATCCATCCTTGGCTAGAACACACATTCATTCATTCATTCATTTTCTTTTCGCCTTAGTCCCTTTATTAATCTGGGGTCGACACAGCGGAATGAACCGCCAACTTATCCAGCATATGTTTTACGCAGCGGATGCCCTTCCAGCTGCAACCCATTACTGGGAAACATCCATACACACTCATACACTACGAACAATTTAGCTTACCCAATTCACCTATACCGCATGGCTTTGGACTTGTGGGGGAAACCGGAGCACCCGGAGGAAACCCACGCAAACACGGGGAGAACATGCAAACACCACACAGAAATGCCAACTGACCCAGCCGGGGCTCAAACCAGCGACCTTCTTGCTGTGAGGCGATTGTGCTACCCACTGCGCCACCGTGATGCCCCTAAAACACACAATTTCTTCATAATATGCATTATAATGTGCATCAGCATCTGAAATGTTTGGTTCAAGGGGCTGAAATCGCTGACTACTCAGTAGGTACTACATTTGAATTAGAATTTACTACACGACCGTTAGAAAAGTATGTTCTATACAGTATGAATGTGAGTGGTATGAATGGAGCTTCGACGTATTACATCCACCATTAGTCATTATCACGTGACCTTTCTGCATCAGTTGCATCGATTCATTCCCATTCATGAATTCTCTCACGGGGCATCATGGGATAGCGTAGCATCCATCGGATGCACACTTCAGAATCTCGCCGGAAGTACTTCTCGCATACTTTTTTTAATACTATGAATTCTGATATACTACCCTGCTCGCATTCTGTTTTTAGCGCACTATATAGTATGGAAGTATGCGATGTCGGACGCAGCACTGGTCTCTTTAAGCCCCACCTTTTTGAGAGTCTATTCTGCTCTGATTGGTCAGATCAGTCTGTTGTGATTGAACAAAAGAGTGCAGCATGTGTCAAAACCCATTTCCATATTTTAGGTTCAGCTCTTCCACAAAGTTTACACCTGATATTAAGATACATCCGGATCACAGGCAGACAAGGGAGACACATTCACATTTAAAGAGTTTTTTCTTTGTCCACTTCTGTCCGAAAGAGTACTATTGCGAGTAAAACAAAGAGGTAAAAAAGTAAAACTATGATGTAAGCATTTTTGTTTGTTTGTTTGTTTACAGTTTTACTGAGTAAATGTTAAAGCAGTGAAATCAATGAAATATCCTTATGAATATGAATTAAATAATTTAGGTTCCTTTATTCCTATTATTATTTCCTTTATTCCTTTTTTTTATTTTTGAATTGTTTAATTTAGAATAAATAAATTATTACATTTTCCCTTTTAATTTCCTACATTTTAAGTTTTAACTATTATTTTATATATTCTTTGAATAATATTTAATTCCTTAAATAATGTTTAATTTAGCATAAATGTCCTTTTTTCCTTAAACATGTCCTTAAATGTTTAATTGAAATGATTATTTGAGTTTTTTTATATGTATATTTTTATAATGTTTAATTTATCATTTTTAATTTTAATAGTTTTTTATTTAGTATAATTTTAAATACATTTTATAGATGGGATTAGACAGGACTGGTTTTCACCATGCGAAAAGTCCAATCATGTGATACTCTATTCGGTGACTGGAATTGCATGCATGCATGTTGTTTTGCATAAAAATAAAATACAAAATCAGCCAATGAAAACAGTAGGCTGGCATTATGCAAATGTGTTACAACCATATGTAAAGTTGTCACAGATAGAACTGCTTCTTTTTTTAGGCAACAATAATTCCATCTATAATAGTGTGGAAAATCTGACAAACTAAAACATCATGGGACACTTTAGTTTGTCTAGAAAACCAGCAACAGTTTTGGTTACTAACAGTAATGTTTTCTATTGTTTTACATTTCTTCCAGGCTGCCTGTTTCGCTGGATTGGGGGTGTTGTTTATGATAATGAGCTTGAGCTTCATCATCATTGATTGGACAACGGGCAGCGGCAGTGCACTCGGCGGGCACTAGGGGACAAACTAATGAATGTGTGTGTTTGTATGAGAGTGTGCGGCGGACGTTTGGTAATGATTTATTTGTATCCGTATTTGTCTGACACAGAGGATGCTCTATCTCGCGGTGGGAAGGGAAAGTTGTGGGGGACCCGAAGCAAAAATCCCAATTTCCACAGATGACAATAATTCGGAAAAAAAGTCCAATATACTATATTTGTGTCAGTTTGGAATGATTATTTTTTATTTATTGAAGGGTTAACGCATCCTCACCTCCTGTAGATCCTGTAGAAATATGCTTTTATTGCTCAGATTTGCTATACATTCTTTTTCATTCACTTTCTGTTTTATCAATCCAGAGCTTTTACACTTGACACAACCACAAGCACTGTAGAAACACACGACTGTAAAAAGCGATTAGCTGACTTTACTCAAACCGAGTAAATCTGTTGCCTTGAAATGATTAAATGTGTGTAAATTAAACGTGCGTCTTTAACAGAAAAATCTAATCAAAGTTAAATTAAAGATCAAATCAAATTAAAAAAACGAATTAAATTATGACTAAAATCATTCAAATTGTTAAAATAAAAAAACAAATAAAATCATACTGAAGAAAATAAAAAATTAGAAGAATTAAAATTATGCTAAATAAAAAAACTTCAACTTAAATTAAATTACGACTTACAAAATACATTTTCAAAAAACATGAAATAATCATTTAAAATGTATGAAATTAAAAGAAAACAAATCATTTATGCTGTATTAAACTATTTAAAAAATTGGATTGAATAAAACTTACAAATTAAACACTATTAAAAGAAATATAAAAACATACTAATAAAATTAAATGTAAGAAATTAAAAGGAAAAGAAATGTATTTATGCCAAGTTAAACGATCAAAAATAAAATATTTTGGGATAAATAAAACATACAAATTAACTATTAACTATTAAAACAATGTAAAAAGATATTACATCACAATTGTGAAGAGCGAGTAAATGATTACAGAAATTCCATTTTTGGGTGAATTGTCCCTTTAAGTAAAGTTACTTATTGGTTTTTACAGTACATAATAATACTTTTAACTCACAAAATGATGTTTGCTGTTTGTTCAAACTACTTTAAAACGAGTTGAAACAACACAATTCTTGATTTTTTTTGGCACAACTTAATTGTTTTATGTTCAATCCACTTAAATGTGCAAAAACTCATAAGCTAACTTAATTCCTTCATGTTGTTTCAACACAAATTGATTGCGTGGAACCCACTGTAAAAAATGCTGGGCTCCACGCAATCCCTTCGTCATCCCAATGCAAATCGATCAAGTTAGCTTAATGTTTTTTTACTATTTTAAGTAAATTGAACATAGAACAGTTAAGCTGTCCCACTAAAAAACTAAATAAAACTCAGGAATCATGTTGTTTTAGCTCATGTTAAACTAGTAGCTCGAACAAGCAGCAAACATTTGAGGGTAGATTTGTGAAATGACAGCAAATGCATTGTACAATAATGACCCGTATATCAAATTTGTACATCTTTCTAGTAGAATGAAGTGAGTTAATTTAGTAAACATTAGTCTGTCTCTCCCCAGTGGGCTTTGGACAATCAACTAGTCACATTTCTTCTTATTCTTTCAGCATACTACACTAAAAAAACAACTAAGTTGACTCAACCTAAAATTTAAAGGCAACAAACTTCAGGACATTTTTGAGTTGATTCAACTTTCAACCCAACTACTTCACTTGACTCGATTTAAGTTGAGTAAAGTCAAAAATGTCCTGAAGTTTGATGCCTTAATTGTTTTTTACAGTGTAGTTTTCAGGTCAAGCGAGAGTGCGTTTTATAATACACTGTAAAAAGCTATTGCTTAAAAAAGTAAGTAAACCCATTGCCTTAAAAGTGACAAGTTGATTTTACTTACAAAATGTAAAGTATTTCTGTTGCAACTCATAAAAATTAAGTTAAGTGAACTTAATCGTTTTAAGTATGCACATAGTTCATTAACTTAATCATTTTAAGGCAGAGTTTACTAAGTCAACTAATCGCTTTTTACAGTGTGCTACACAATTTCCATGTGCCAAAACGAATGATCTATATAATCAAGCATATTTTCTGTTTTCCTTATGTATTAACAGTATACTTGGCATTCGTGCCTTGATCACAGAGATTTGAACGGCGAAAAACATATTTATTTGTATGTAGCGAATATATTTTGCAGTTCACTGGATGAGTATTAGTCTATATTCTAGTGTTAATACAATAAACGTGTCCTTAATGGTTTTTGTTTATACTGATACTGCCTGCGTACTCGAACATTATACGTTAAGGACATCGTAAATCTATTATATCTTTTGAAATAAACGCAATCTGCCTTGTATTAGAATCCCATAGTAGATATTTAGAAAAATGCTGACGTCATTTTTTTCTTACCATGGATGACTAAGCAGCATTCTTCAAAATATCTTCTTTTGCATCATATTAAAGGGATAGATGACCCAAAAATCAGGTTCCTCATGTGGTTTCTTTCTTCTGTTGAATGCAAAAGAAGATATTTTGAAGAATGCTGCTTAGTCATCCATTGTAAGAAAAAAAATGACTATGGAAGACAGCATTTTTCTAAATATCTACTATTTGTGTTTAACAGAAAGACGAAACTCAAACAGGATCAAACAAGTGAATGATGAGTAATTTTTGGGTGTACTGTCTCTTTAAGCACTTCACCGCAGTGAAGTTGAAGTGATTTAGTTTGGAAGCTGCTCTCGGATGGTGTCTCGCATGGAAACGGTTGTAAATGTTTTATTTTTTCACATCTGTGTGTTTGACGTGTCTTTTCTTGTACTTGTGGACCCTGTTTTGCTATTAACAGTATAGTTTTTATTCTTGGTTTTCAGTATTTGTTCTTGCTCAGTGGTTCATGTGATGCTTTCAAAACCGTAAGGTGTTCATATTCTGCCAAATGATCATGCTGTGCAATCCTAGTGTACAATAATATCATGTGCCTTAGGTTAGTAGTGGCGGATATCGGTAAGCATGTGAGCAAACGTGAGGTGTTTTTTTCCCCTCACACACTAATGACGGATTCATTTGGAATATACAAACCTGACCTGACATTGTAGTGTTGTTTGTACTGTTGATAAAAAACAAACTGAACTTTATGATGGAGATTAAAGTACAACGTCAGTCGGCAAATGTCACTACACTGTAAAAAATGACCGTAAATGAGCAGTTTTGTGTATTTTGTGATGCATGTTTTTATTTTTCCCCATTTATTTATGCTTTTGAATTGCATTATGGGAGTTTGATCTTTTTTCCAACAACTTTTAACCATGAAAGGTTGAAAAAAGTGACTTTTACTAACCTTTTTAATAGTTTAAAGTGATATATTGGCTGAGTTGGTGTTGTATGTTGCATACAAAACCCTTGTAATAAACTGCAAGTACATTTTCTGTTATTTTATTTCTCTCTATATTATTTCAAACGATTAAAATGTCAATAAAAGTCACGTAGTTAAACTGTAGAGTCGAATTTTCAGCATCAGAAGATCCCATAAAGCAATTCACAACCCTAAATAAACGGAAACCACTTGTGAATCACAAAATACGCTTAACTGATTTGTTTGCCAGCGTATTTAACATTTCAGTGATGTGTTACAGTATGCGAATCCTGCTTTATGTTCATGAAACTGATTGTTTGATTATAAATTGTAGTTTGTGAAGTATTATGCTGTCTAAATATTCTAAAGGAAAGTGCCTCGTATTGCAACCATCTACCTTAGATGCTCTGTAGATACTACCTATCTTTTGTTTTTGCATTATAGGTGTTGGTTAAATAGACCTCAGACTTTATTATTCTATTTTATTTTTTAAATCATGGTGACAGTGAATTCTGAATTGTAATTTTATTATTATACTTTATTTTAAAAAGTAGTTTTAGTTATAGCCTTGCTGTCTGTCTTTTATATTTCCTTCAACCAAAGGTGACTGAGCATAAATTCATGGGTAATGAATATTGATTATTCTATATTGGGATTCATATGGTGTGTAATGCAAACAATCTGGTACAAATAATCTGGAATTTTTCCCTTCATGGTTTTATTTGACATTATTTACACCTATTTAATCAATTCAGTCGGGTTCATTTGATGGATTGTTTAGTGCATTCGTGTATATGTATATAAATGTGAACCGCTTTTATTTGTGATGCATATTTAGCTTGTATAGTGTAAATAGCAGAACCACTTTGACAATAAAAAGCTGTTTTTAAACCTGTATGTGATTTTGGTATTTACTATTACAACGTTGATCGGAAATACGCTGGTGAGCTGAAGTTTATTAAGATGTTAGAATATTCATTCATTCATTCATTCATTCATTCATTTTTAACCGCTTTTCTGGGGCCGGGTCGCGGGGCAGCAGTCTTAGAGAACCCCAGACTTCCCTCTCCCCAGACACTTCCTCCAGCTCCTCCGGGGGGATCCTGAGGCGTTCCCAGGCCAGCCGAGAGACATAGTCCCTCCAGCGTGTCCTGGGTCTTCCCCGAGGCCTCCTCCCGGTGGGACATGCCTGGAACACCTCCCTAGGTAGGCGTCCAGGAGGCATCCGAAACAGATGCCCAAGCCACCTCAGCTGACTTCTCTCGATGCGGAGGAGCAGCGGCTCTACTCCGAGCTCCTCCCGGGAGACAGCTTGTTAGAATATTGTGATTCGTTTTTCTAACCCTTGAGGGCGATACTTGCAGATCAACATAGCAAATGCCAGATATAATTAAATGCAAATGTAGATATATAAATGCACTATTAAAGTTTTTTTTTCTTAACCTACAAATGTTCTTCTCAACATTTTAAACGTTTTCTCTGGTTATTTTAAGCACTCAAGAGGAGTTCAAGAACAAACGCGCTGTCAAGAGTCGTTCGCTTGAATCGGTTCTTTTCGAGTGATTCTTTTGAACTGATTTGCGCAAGGTCTGCTAAATCCTCTTCGTCAACTTTTGAGGTAAGTGTCATGTTAGAAACCTAAATGTAATCCAATCCAACGTGTAGCTTTAATGATAAGCAATTTCTAACTAAAATATATATATATTAAGTCAAAAACAAATGAAAACTTACTGACATCTACACTAAAAACGCCGGGTTCAACTCTGACCTCTGGACTTTACTAGAACATGTTAAGCTGCTTTGACACATTCTACATTGTAAAAAGCGCTATATAAATACACTTGAATTAAATTGAATGTTCTAGGGGGGAAAGGAACTAATTCAACTGGTGGGTTCATTTTTTGAATTAAATTATTCATTCATTCATTTCCTTTTCGGCTTAGTCCCTTTATTAATCTGGGGTCGCCACAGCGGAATGAACCGCCAACTTATCCAGCATATGTTTTATGCAGCGGATGCCCTTCCAGCTGCAACCCATCACTGGGAAACATCCATACACTCACATACACTACGGACAATTTAGCTTACCCAATTCACCTGTACCGCATGTCTTTGGAATTGTGGGGGAAACCGGAGCACCCGGAGGAAACCCACGCCAACACAGGGAGAACATGCAAACTCCACACAGAAACGCCAACTGACCCAGCCGAGGCTCGAACCAGCGACCTTCTTGCTGTGAGGCGATTGTGCTACCCACTGAGCCACCGTGCTGCCCTTAATTAAATAAATAGGACCAAATTTAACCTAATCTTTGGGTTTGTCCATATTTACCCAATTTGGGTTTAAATAACCCAGCATTTCTTAGTGTCTGGTGTTTTTCCTAACACCATTAGACCATTACTTTTTATAAACAAATACAATTAAAATGTAAAGAAAGGAATTAAAGCTTATATGTAAATTAATACCACGTTATATGTACATTTATTTGGAGGCTTTTTTTTACACTTTGAAGAGTAGCCTATACAATTTATGACATTAAATGTAATTATTTATGAGGTAAGAGAAAAATATGTCAATCATTCATTCATTTTCATTTCGGCTTAGTCCCTTTATTAATCTGGGGTCGCCACAGCGGAATGAACCGCCAACTTATCCAGCATATGTTTTACGCAGCGGATGCCCTTCCAGCTGCAACCCACAGGGAAACATCCATACACTCATTCACACTCATACACTACGGACAATTTAGCTTACCCAATTCACCTATAGCGCATGTCTTTGGACTTATGGGGGAAACCGGAGCATCCGGAGGAAACCCACGCCAACACAGGGAGAACATGCAAACTCCACACAGAAATGCCAACTGACCCAGCTGAGGCTCGAACCAGCGACCTTCTTGCTGTGAGGCGATTGTGCTACCCACTGCACCACCGTGAGGCCCCCAAATGTATGTTAGGGGAAAATATTAAATAACATTTACAAAAATAGAAAAAAATCAAGAGAAACAAAAAATATAGACAATTGTGCTGAAATGTTGTAGTTTGTAATTCTTTTTGCAATATTTAGCATGAATTTAAATGTATTATCTTTCCATTTCTAAAGATGTTCTGCGACTAAAATATTATTTTAATAAATATATCTGTTCAATAAATCTGTTTTGTTCAAATGCACCAATATATATGACCCATATTCACTGAGAAATGGATACAAATATTCATTTTCAAAATGGGGTGTACTCGTTTATGCTGAGCACTGTATAGCTGAATCGTTTTAAAAAAATTCATTGAGTCGTTTGACCAAACCGATTCGCTTAAAACGAATGAAACACCCCAGTCATAACTAGCTGGCAGAGAAAGAGCCGAAAACTACTGCATTTCCCACAATTCATGCGCAGTTGTCGGTCAGTGGGTGGGCGCTGCACGCTTCGGCTTTTTCACATTCTTCAGCTCTGTTTATTCCTCAGAAGAAAGCAGTGCGAGCAGAGCCGAGCAGCGCGCTGAATGTTCTCACTTACTACATTCACAATCTCCCTGCAGCAGGAGGAGCGACATGCAGGACGCTTGAATAAAACAACTAAAATTAGCAGAGCTCTTTAACGGCACGATTTGTCACCGCTTGGATGCAATTGTGCGTTGAGAAGAAAGATTTAACGGCAGCAAATGATTTTTAATCCAGGATCTGTGAGCGGCAGATGAACGCGCCGACGTCGCGGCTGCTCTTCGATCTGAAAGGAGGCGCTAAAGGAAGTGATTGACCGATTGATCTGATGGGAAACTGAACTGCAACTTTTTAATCGCGTCTCTCTAAACACGTTCTGATTGATGGAGAAGCACAGGCCGGGGACTGTCGGAATCAAAGCCTTTCAGTTGTAACACTTTATAGCTCGTCTGTCGCGTCTTTCTAGTTTAGCGTTCTTTGGCGGAGCGGACGATTTCTTTGAAGTTTGACGCGCGCACGCTTCCATCATGGGCTGCACGGTGAGCGCGGAGGACAAGGCGGCCGCAGAGAGATCAAAGATGATCGACAAAAACCTGCGGGAGGATGGAGAGAAGGCGGCGAGGGAGGTGAAGCTGCTCCTGCTCGGTAAGTCACTGCACGTCGTGTGTGACTGTGTGTGTATTTTCAGCAGCTTTGATATTCGTCACGCTTCCATAAAAACGACATGCCAGTACTTTTGCTTCTCGTTCAGACAGAGCTGATGGATCTGTTTGCTAGGGTGAGCTTATGATGTGTTGCAGATACAGCAGCATCCGGCTGATACAGCAGTGCTTGATGTTGTTTACACAGGAGATCATAGCCTATGTTTGTAACGTGAGAAAAAAACATCATATTTGAAGCGTTTAGATACTGTAGTGTTGTTACACTATTTACTCAAGACATGTTCTCGTATGTGATTTTTAACAGTAGTCACTGAAGCACATTGAAGTGTTGGGGTTGTGTGTGTGTGTGTGTGTGTGTGTGTGTGTGTGTGTGAATATCTCATGCTAGTACTATGGTAAATAAAATACCACAGTGTTGATGATAACATTGAGATTGTAGTGTAGTTGCGTGATACTCAAAGCAGGGTACTTCCTATATGAAAGTACTGCGTGTAGGACTCCATGAAATACATTTAATTATTTTCACAAAGTGTATTTTACTGTTTTAATTAGATTTTTTGTACTGTTTTTATTTTTGTGGAATCCTTTTAACCCTTAGTAGGACACTCTTTGAAATATTCATGAAAAACCCTGTGTCAGTGTTACTGGGACTTTTATAAAAATGTTTTAAAAATCTATTGTGATCGATGTCAGTTTGTCTGAGAAAGGGTTAATGGATGAAGTTATTATTCTTATTTAAAAAAAAAAACTAATTCACGTCTAATTAATACACATCTTGAAGCTTACTTTACAGTAATTTACTTTAGAGTTTTGTTTGCAAAAATATTTTTTAGGAACATTATGAAATGAGTTTTATTTCTTTTCTCAGTTTCTGTTTTGTTTAAATTAAATCCTGGAAGAGCTTTTGTGTGATTATTCACTTTAATTATTGCTTTTTCGCATTTTTAAAATTTCAATTCTGATTATTATTTTTGTTTTCAGAAGAACATCACTGTTACAAAAATCTGATTGCCTTAAGTTTGAGTCAAATGAAGCATATTACGAGTCCTTTTTAACTTAAATTACATTATACTGACTTAAAACTATTCAACTTAAAACATTCTGTTTGAAACTTGTTACATTAACTGTATAGTAAGTTAAGTAAATCTATTTGTCCAATATTTCCTTCCATCCATCCATCTGTCCATCCAATATTCCATCCATACATCTATTTGTCCAATATTTTTTCCTCCATCCATCCATTCATCCATTCATCTAATATTTCCTCCATCCATCTAATATTTTGTTCATCCATCCATCCAATATTTCCTTCATACATCAGTCCATCCATCCAATATTTTGTTAATCCGTCTATCCAATATTTCTTTCATCAGTCCATCCAATATTTCCTTCATCCATCTGTCTAATATTTCCTTCATCCATCCATCCATCTATCATCCATACGTCCAATATTTCCTTCATCTATCCATCCATCCATCCATCCATCCAATATTTCCTTCATCCATCCATCCATGTGTCCAATATTTTCTTCAACCATCCATCCATCCAACATTTTGTTCATCCATCCAATATTTCTTCCATCCATCCGTCCATCCAATATTTCCTTAATCCATCCATCTAATATTTCCTTAATCCGTCCATCCAATATTTCCTTCATCCATCCATCTAATATTTCTTTCATCCATCCATCATCTAATATTTCCTCCATCCATCAGTCCAATATTTCCTTCTTCCATCCATCCATCCAATATTTCCTTCATCCATCAATTAATCCATCCAATATTTTGTTCATCCATCCATCTAATATTTCCTTCATCCATCCATCTAATATTTCCTTCATCCATCAATTCATCCATCCAATATTGTTAATCCATCCAATATTTCCATCCATCCATCCATCTAATATTTCCTTCATCCATCCATCCTTCCATCTAATATTTCATCCATCCATCCATCCATCCAATATTTCCTTCATCCATTAATTCATCCATCCAATATTTCCTTCTTCCATCCAATATTTCCTTCATCCATTAATTCATCCATCCAATATTTCCTTCATCCATCCAATATTTCCTTCATCCGTCCAATATTTCCTTCCTCTATTCATCCATCCGTCCAATATTTCATCCATCCATCCATCCACACACACACACACACACACACACACACACACACACACACACACAC
>CAIGQW010054109.1:2212999-2266832 GCA_903798125.1 Danio choprae
ACACATGCACACTTTCACACACACACATGCACACTTTCACACACACATGCACACTTTCACACACACACATGCGCACTTTCACACACACATGCACACTTTCACACACACACATGCACACTTTCGCACACACATGCACACTTTCACACTCACATTTACACACTCACTTACACACATACACACACATGCAGACACATACACGCCCACACATACACGCATGCACACTTCACACACTTACACACAGACGCATACACATACTTACACAGGTTTCAGTGTCCTTAAACATTTTCCAAAATATAGGTTTATAGGTTGCCTATCGTGCTGTGTATGACTGTGTATGTGACTAATAAAATTAGATTTTGAAGTCATACTTAAAGGTGCTGTATGAAAGTTTTTGACTCTTCTACAGCATAAAAATATGTTTGCAGATATTTCAGAAACATGCTAAGTGAACACTTGTTTATCTGAAAAACAATGCTGAAGTCAGATATTCCGCTTTCAAAATCTGCTTTGTTTTGATTCTTTTAACCCGCCCACTGCCAGTTTAGCCAATTATATTTCAGCACCCCGGGTTGCCTTGGTGGAAAACAGCACGTTTCATTCATTCATTTCGAAATGCGACCTCCGGTGGACAGTAGCAGACTCTGAAATGAGACGCAGATTCAGAGTTCCACATGAGGTTATTAATTAGCAAATAATATAAATATTACGAGCGTAAACATTAGGTGAGCAGGTTACACTGTAACCCCGTGTCCTAACAACACGCTACGTGAGGAGATTTGCAGTGATGAGCAATTGGGCTGTTTGCAGCAGACGAAACACGACAGAAATGTAAATACAGCCATTCAGAAGCACAGAATATGCACTCACTCACGAAATGGTAAGGTCTATAATCGAATGAATATATATTAAACCTCTTTAACATTATTAAATGTAGATGCTGATTCACGTATATGTGTTGGTTTGTCACAGTTCTAAAGTTCAATTTCAAAGGGTTTATTTTATTTTCAAGACCTGAGGTGAACTATCTGCTGCTGCTTTCAGTAGTGTGGCAATAAATGTCATGTAAAATGGCATTCAAACTCACATTTAACACTCAATAAAGCACACGAGGTGTACCTGAGGGGATCATTGTCATAGTTTTCTGTTGTTCAGCTGCAAGAAATATGATGACTAAGCCGAAGGAAAACGAATGAATGGAACTATAATTAACCTTATTGTTTTGTTGTGTTGTGTTCTCTCCTCAGGATGGTGTCTATTCGTTTCAGTGGGTTTTACACAAGACATGCTAGACTGCCTTCAAACACTTATCAGAATCGTAATGTGTTTTTTTTTATTTGTGACAACCCGAAATGGACAAATCATGAACAAGGAAAAGAGAAACTTCACCCAGTTCCAGCACACCACCCTTCTTTCCTGAACCTCGTTTTTAAATCGGTTCTCAATGTGTACATATTTAATTTTCAGCCCAACGATGAGTGGAGAGTCAGGATTATAATTTGTTTTCTGTTTGTTTCTATTGAGCTTTTAGGTTTTGTTTTTCGACAGCAGGGTCGGGTGAACACTTCTTTATGGATGTGCTAATTTTATCGAACTCAAACTGCTTCTTTTGTAAAGTAAATGTGAGCACAGAAAGAAAACGAGACATCTCTCTTTTTGTAAAACGCCAGCACTGAATCCTCATCCCAGACTTCAATCTGTATATCGTTGCATGACGGACCATCTGAACCTGCTCGAAAAAGCTCCAAAAACACGGCGTGACGTCCCTTCACACTCTCTATAGCTTCATCTCTGTCCACTAACGTGTAAATATATATTATGTCCGCCCTCACTTTTCCCTGTCCTCGTCGCTGTACACCATCTTTCTTTTTTTGGCGCGATGTCTCTGCCTTGTTTTCACTGTCTGTAGATCATAGGGCTGTTTTTATTCACGCTATCAAATGGAAAGTGTACAAGTGTTGAGCACATTTTAAGAGCTAAATAATAATAAAAACTTAGACTACAGTCTTTGGGTTATTATCTGAATACCTTATTTCGTTGGAAATAAAAGTTGATATGTAAGATAGACCTGTGCTCTTTGTGTATCTTTTGTTTTGTCTCGGCGATGTGTGCTCTCGTGTGTAATTTTTATGCTGTTTTGTATTCATGTTCATTATTGACTTCTGCAGTGTCCTCTTATGACCGCGTGATGGCGCTGGAGAACCAAAGAATGATTTATCCGGCCAAACTAATTCATAAGACACTGATAAATAAAGCCATTTAATAACCCACAAAATAAAAAGCTAAAACTGCCATTTGGGAAAATGTAGGATTTTTTTAGGCCAAAATAATCCTTAGGAAAGTCATGTTATGGTTCAGTGGTGATTGAAATCTTGCGGTCCAGTTAATTGAATATTTGTAGTTCATAACGTATTACAGTTTTTCCTCAGTCGCTTTGCTGCATTTCTCACAATGCTATTTACATTCGCACAACAGTTAATGCAAGTCATTTGTCATTGATGTCATTTGTGCACATCATAGTAGCAGTTTCTCATTCCTTCCAACTAATTGCAAATGCTTTGGGACGTGCATCAATTGCCTTCATACAACTCTCTGCTGTTTTATAACATTATCATTTGCTTATGTCATGTCAGTCAAAATTAACTAATCTTGTGAATGCTGAACAGTCATTTCATATTAAACGAATAGTCCTAATTTCATTACTTGAGTCATTACATACAAAAATGTTGAACTAGTTGTCAAAATCTGTCAAGCAAAGTTTATTAAAAAAAACTTTCTGAAAATGTCTTCTAAATTGAACAATTTCATAAATGATTTACAGACCTATGCATGTTGTAGGTTCAGTTCCAATATGCAATATTGTTTACAGCTCTACCCAAAGGAAGTGTATGCTTGTTGTAAATAGGGTGTATGTATTCTTTTGCACAATGCTGCGAATAAATTAGAATTGCAAAGAGCATATGCAGTAAAGGGCCTCACAGTGGCGCAGTGGGTAGCACGGTCGCCTGACAGCAAGAAGGTCGCTGGTTCGAGCCTCGGCTGGGTCAGTTGGCGTTTCTGTGTGGAGTTTGCATGTTCTCCCTGTGTTGGCGTGGGTTTCCTCCGGGTGCTCCGGTTTCCCCCACAAGTCCAAAGACATCCGGTATAGGGGAATTGGGTAGACTAAAATTGTCCGTAGTGTATGACTGTGAATGGGTGTGAATGGATGTTTCCCAGAGATGGGTTGCAGCTGGAAGGGCATCCGCTGCGTAAAACAATTGCTGGATAAGTTGCCGGTTCATTCCGCTGTGGCGACCCCAGATTAATAAAGGTACTAAGCCGAAAAGAAAATGAATGAATATGCAGTAAAAATGTGAAACATACATATTCAGTGTCTTGTACTCAGATACCTCACTAAATGCAGTAATGTCTAACTTTACTGTACTTTTCAAATGGCTTTGCAAATAGTATATTTTCAGAAGTGTCACCAAAATCTGACTTTTTTTGCATTGGAAAACATTTACAAAGTAAATTGTCATAATGAAAACATGACAAAGCCATTGGACTATCTTGTTCATAAACAATGGTGTCAGGACTTTTCATCCTGATGACACTGACACTTTCATTGACGTGAATACTTGCTTTTGAGGAATGAGCTATATCCATTTTGAGCAAGTGACACGCTTTTGCAGGTTATCAACTAGGTTTTGCAGTTTGTACTAATTGTTTTGAGAACTGCATCAACTGTTGTGCAAATGTAAATAGTGTTGTGAGAAATGCACCAAAGCAACTGAGAAAAACTGTAAAAGTTTTAATAATAAAAAACATGACGTGTTTATTTTGCATAGCTTTTTCCCCCCATTTGTTTTTGTATTTTTTTATTCCGATAAAAATGTATATTTGGTATTATAAAACACACATACACAAAATATCTCATGTGTAAATTACAGATTTAATCTGATTTATATAAAAGATATAATAATATTTAATAAGTATAATAGTTTATTTTATTATCATCAATGCACAAACGCTTTACAAAAGCTACATTAACGTCTGTTTTTCGATCTGCTTTTTATTTTATTTTGAAATTATTTTTTTGTATTATAAAATATCATAATTAAAACTATTTAATGTCATTATTTTCTAAAGTAATATTTTTATATGATGCGTCCAAAATGTGTTGTTGTTATTATAATTAACATTTTACAACGACGTCTATTATATTCTATGGGACAATAAATGGAAAACAAATGAAACCTTAGATTGAAGTGCTACAATTATTATTATTCATTCATTCATTCATTTTCATTTCGGCTTAGTCCTTCCAGCTGCAACCCATCTCTGGGAAACATCCATACACACCCATTCACACTCATACACTACGGACAATTTAGCTTACCTAATTCACCTATACCGCATGTCTTTGGACTTGTGGGGGAAACCGGAGCACCCGGAGGAAACCCACGCCAACACAGGGAGAACATGCAAACTCCACACAGAAATGCCAACTGACCCAGCCGAGGCTCGAACCTTCTTGCTGTGAGGCGAACATGCTACCCGCTGCGCCACTGTGAGGCCCTATTATTATTATTATTATTATTATTATTATTTTTTACGCGGCTGAATTAATCAGTCCTGCAGATCTCAGGTTTTATTTTGTTTTATTTTTTTATTAACATTTTCTCTCAAGAATACAGATGTGAAGAACGGCTGTGATGAACAAAGAGCCAGGAGTTGGGAATAATGCCAAACAACATATCAGTAGTAAGTATAACCAAAAGATGAAAAAATGAATTAATTAATAAACAAATTAATTAATACATAAATTGCAAAATATACTAAACCATGTGCATGAAAACAAAAAAAGCCAAGGAATTCACAGTATAAATACCATCAATACAAATGACATAAAAGCATCAAAAGAAAGAACATGCATTCAATGTTTTAGTTGCCTTTTTGTTAGAAGAGGAAGAGAGAGACTTAATATAATCCTTGATGTTTATTTGAAAATAATATTCATAACATAACATAACCTTGCATTTGTGAATGAAATATTTTGCTAGCAAGATTATTAAGTTGCAAAGAAAATGAACATCTTCATATGGCTTCTCGAAGGTAAAACGTCCAAATAAAACATATTTAAAGCAAAGCTCAAAATCATCATGTTGTAGAAAAACGTGTACTCTAGCTTTATATACAGTATATAAAGCAAATATGACTTTAATAGTAGTAACAGTATCAAATGACTAATGTCTGATTTGTTTTAAAGACACAAATGACATAAAAACGTAAAACAAACATACATTCAATGTTTTAGTTGCCTTTTTGTTAGAAGAGAAAGAGGTAGACTAAATCCTTGATGTTTATTTGAAAATGAGGGGTGATATTCATAACATAACCTTGCATTTGTGAATGAAATATTTTGCTAGCAAGATTATTAAGTTTCAAAGAAAATGAACATCTTCATATGGCTTCTCGAAGGTAAAACGTCCAAATAAAACGTCTTTAAAGCAAAGCTCAAAATCATCATATATGAAATTTACAATAAACCGGCAGATATCTTTCCTTGTATGAATACAATGCCAAAAAAGATGCACAACAGTTTCTGATTGTGAGTCACAAAAGGTACAGCTCTCATCTATACCCATTTTGAACCATGACACAAGAAAGGTTTTATCACGATAGTATTGACGAATAAGCTTAAATGAGATCTCTTTCACCTTATTTACCAGAAGATATCTTTTAAGGAGTGTCCAAACCTTTTTCCACCCAATATCCTCCACTTGCCTGTTCCACTTTGAAACCGCATGAGGAGTTGGAACGTATTCACTGAGGGAAAAGTTATTTTCCTGCTGGTCTCAGGTGTGAAGCGCTTCTTCACACGTTTTCACTTCACGCTTTATGATTGGATGACAGTCTGACGCGCGCCGCTGATTGGCTGAGACCGTGCTGACAGGAAACTGACGGCGCGCTCAAAAGCACTCAGCGCCGCTCTGTGCAAAGCAAACTCACACTGTCTGACTGAAAGCAGCAGCAGGACACGCGTCTGTTAATGCTGTGCTGGACTGCTTTATACATCTGGGAGATATTATTTTTTGGGGACAATTTGGTAAGTGTCTCAGACGCTCTTAGGTAGCGATAGACTCAATTTTGCAGTATTTAAAAGGATGTTAATGTTGCACGTATCTTTATTTTCAGGGAAAAGTGAAAAGTATTTCAAGGTGGACTAACAGCGGAAAATAAACAAACATGGTGAGTGTTCTGCTTTTGCTTGACTTCTTTATTTGGACACGATATTCGTCTGTAAAGATGCATATTTGTATAACAGTTGTGTATGTAGACATCAAAGGAAACAAGCATAGAAAACGTGTACTCTAACTTTAAAATGCAGTATATAAAGCAAAAACTGACTTTATTAGTAGTAAAGATAACGAGACATCTCTTTTTTTGTAGAAAACTTGTATTCTAGCTTTTAAATGCAGTATATAAAGCAAAAAAAATACTTTATTAGTAGTAAAGAAAACGAGACATCTCTTTTTTTTTTTAGAAAAACATGTACTCTAGCTTTATATACAGTATATAAAGCAAATATTACTTTAATAGTAGAAATAGTATCAAATGACTAATGTCTGATTCGTTTTAAAGATAGTTTGCTGCAACTTTTACAAAGATTTACTGTAGTATAATATAAATAAGCTAAAACAAAACCATTATTGAGTTTGAACAAAACAATTTAGAGGTCCAAAACAATCAAATTAAATTTGATAAACCTAATAAGTTAACTTAATTCCTTCATGTTACCCCAACACAAATCGATTGTGTGGAATCCAGCATTTTATTTACAGTGTATACTTTGTGTTGTGGTAACATGAAATTATATTACAAATGAAAACAAATGCTCAGAAAGTAAATCCTATTTGGGGATATTATTGTTCGAACAACCATTGTGAAACTACAACAACAACATTATTATTATTATTATTATTATACAATTGTTAGTTTCTAAGCACTTCAATTTTAATTCAACTGGCATTTTAGTGGAAGTCCTTTGTTCAGACGCTGCATTAATATTCAGTAATAACTCCAATATTAATCTGGCATTGTCTGGTGCCTCCCTCAGGCATAATAAACTGTCTTCTACTGTAATCTGGGTAGTGAAATTAAATGTAGATTTTCAGCAGTGATGGAGGTTAACCACCACCCAACTTCTATGCATTTTTCATGGCCTCTGGCAACCGCTGGCTCTTCTCACACACACACACACACACACACACACACAAACACACACACACACAGCCAAATGGCTAAGATCTCACAGCTGTGATAACAGCATTGGTCCTATAGCTCTCCTCAAACCCGTCTGCAGTTTAAGAGCTGCTTCACGTAGATGGGTGTTTTTTCAAAAGCATTCCTGTAAAATTCCAAATGCTTAACCGCTACGGCAGACGTGGAAGTGAAAGTAATGTAAATGATTTGAGAGCAGGGGATGTTATCGCTGGAAAACGGGGACTTTCTGGTGGTTGAAAGATGTGGACCCTGAACTGATTGAAATCTCTTGATCTGGCCAGGCCTGGTGGAGGGGAGTCTTTTGATGTTGATTTAAAGAATTAAGGATGGAATTCTGTGGGTCGAGACATTCCGGAGGTTTTAAAGCAGAGATGTACTTTTGAAAACCATGTTAACTAAACGGAGTAGTTTTTGTTTTAATTATTACTTAATATGCATTTACACTAAGAAAATGGGTACAAAAAGATACACGTTCACATTGGCACTTAGACACACTTTTGTAACACTTTGGTGCTTTTTAGATATTCAATAAATATCTTCATTGTGCAAACATGTATATTATTATTGTTGTTGTTGTTGTTGTTGTTGTTTTATATTTATTTATTAGTATTATTGTTGTTTATATTTTATTTATATACAATATTATTATTATTATTATTATTGATGTTTTATATTTTATTTATAAATTATTATTATTATTATTATTATTTTATGTTTATTATTATTATTATTGTTGTTGTTGTTGTTGTTATTGTTGTTATTATTATTATTATTATTATTATTATTATTATTGTTGTTTTATATTTTATTTATTATTTTTTTATTACATTTTGTTGAAGTACTAAATTGATTAACTTCTTAATCTTAAGACCTATTTTAGAAAAATCTAATAAAGCTGACAAAATGCCTAAATGAGGCAATACTTTAAATACAAAACAAACTAAAATGAACATTTACATTAAAGTGACTTTTATAAATTTATAGTTAAGCAATATTTACAAAAAATTAAGTATTTGCAAAACTATTAAAACATTAATTCATTTGAAATCAGAAATTAATAAAATAAAACTCCTAAGTGTTTTCCTTTCTGATCTTGCTTTTTCCTGCATTTTTATCTAGTTCTGCGTTACTGACATGATTCCTCATTTTAAGTGAAGTACTGTAACTGTGAATAGCTGTGTATTGAATCCTCTGGAATAGATTGATAAACACAATTAGCCTGATCTCAGTTCATCTTCTGTGAACTCAAGCCAACATGGTGCTGTATTGTCCCAAAGAATGACATCATCTCCTCTCTGACCACAACAATCAGTGCATTAATCATGGCGTTGAGGCGAAGTGTGGCGCTGCAGGAAGGGTTTCCCGTTCCCACAATCGCACGGATGCGTCTGCATGGATCATACTCTGACTCCTCTCTTGTGTGTGTTTGCTTCTCTCCCACTCACGTTGACTAATACATCTGGATTCAACTCTGGACTGAAGGGAAAATCTGTCAACTTGTTTGCTTCTTGGGTTGTTTAGATGATAATAGTTCTTGGACATGTCAATTTGGCAAAGAATAAGCAGCTTATATTTAGAACATTTATGAAGAACAGACTCTTATTTACAGTGCAGAACCACGATACAGTGCAGGGTTATACATAAAGCAAAAACATAAATCATTAATAAACTCCTTTTTTTCTCTCTCATGGCAACAGTTCAATTTAAGCTTGTTTATTTTTATTATTATTATTATTATTATTATTATTATTATTATTATTTTTAGTCCATTCAACTTTTAAGAACTATAAAAAAAAAGTCAAATTAAAATGAATCGAAAAAACACATACTAAAACTTTCATTCATTTTCTTTTCGGCTTAGTCCCTTTATTAATCTGGGGTCACCACAGCAAAATGAACCGCCAACTTATCCAGCATATGTTTTACACAGCGGATGCCCTTCCAGGTGCAACCCATCTCTGGGAAACATCCACACACACTCATACACTACGGACAATTTAGCCTACCCAATTCACCTGTACAGCATGTCTTTGGACTGTGGGGGGAAACCGGAGCACCCGGAGGAAACCCACACAAACACAGGGAGAACATGCAAACTCCACACAGAAATGCCAACTGACCCAGCCGAGGCTCGAACCAGCGACCTTCTTGCTGTGAGGCAATCATGCTACTCACTGCGCCACCGTGCAGCCCCAACTTTTAAAACTTCTAAAATGAAAACAATTAAAAATGTTTAAAAATGAAACTTCTGTAATTTCTGCAACCTGAACTAAACTAAAACTGAAAATACATTTAAAAATAGTGTATTTAAAAATTACAAAATTTACAAAAATTATGTATAAAATTAAATTTTAAATGACAAACCTAAAATTCCTGAAATAAAAAAACCTGAAAATACAATATTGATAGATCAATATATTGAGAAAAAACCAACAATTCCCAAAGAGATCTAATATCTATACATATCATCATATTATCAAACATAATAATAATAATAATAATAATTAAATGTGTCTTAAATTGTGTGTGAAGGCTGCAAAAATAAACTGTACTATGATGGTAAAACCATGAAAAATGCATCCTACTGATGATCAGTGTGTTACCTCAGAATTAGCAGAAGTGCACATCAAATAAGAGTGGTCCGGCTGCAGACCAGGTGCACATGCAAGCTGAGACTGCATGCAATGCTTTTAATGGGTACACTTGGCATTGATGCATCAGCTTGCATGTGAAAGTCTGCAGCCAGATACTATTTCTTCTAGTCAAATACTGTACACTAAAGTTGGTTTGTGTAGTCCAACTACTAACTATTTCCTTTTTTTCCCCTTTCTCCAGCTGTGTGTTCGCAATTCAGGCGAGTGTTTCCGGGACCAGATGCGGCACATGATGCGTTCTCTGCAGGACCTGAAGCAGATCCGGGAGCCCGACGATCAATCCAAATGCTCTTACGTGACTCGAGCCCGTCAGAAGAGGATTAAACAGCGAGAGCAGCTCAGTCGCCTGCGGATCTCCGACGTTAGCGACACGAGCACCTACGATTCGGCCTGCTGTCTGGCCAGTCCATTAGAAGAAGAGGAAGACCATGCTGAACGTTTGGCTCAAGGCTCTCCAAGCAGCCTCAAGAGCCTGGACTTTGATTCTGGTTATTCTGAAGCATCATGGCAGGATGAAGGTGTGGTGTTGAGGAGAACCAGGAATGTTCGTGTTTCGTCATCTGCATGCGTTCGCACTAATCGAATCCGGCCCAAATCCACATCGGACGCATGTTTGGAGCGTTGGACGTCATTTGAGGAGAGTGACCCAACGGATTGGACGACGTCTCTGTTAACCAGAGGCCGGAATAGGCAACCGCTGGTACTGGGGGACAACAGTTTTGCAGATCTGATCAAAAACTGGATGGATCTTCCTGAATGTCCTGATTCTGCAGAACTGAAGCCCAGTCGCAAAACCGCCTTTTTGGTGAACATGCGACGGAAAATCGCAGGCATTTCTAAAGGACTCGAGGAGAGAAGATCTGCTGAGGCGTGCGCTAAACGCATGTCTTGTCCTGTGGGATTTAAACCCCCCAAACCCTTCTTTCACCAGTCGCACACCAGTTTGCACCCAATGGGAAGAGACTTTTACCAGTTCAGCTCAGTCATGAAGTCTGGGAGCCGACAGCCAATCATATGCAATGATATCACTGGCTACATCTGACGCGTGCTCGTGAAGATGCACGGGGGATTATTCCGGAAAGTGTTTTAAGTTGTTCTGTGTTAATAAATATTGCAATAAATGTTTTTATTTAATTTATATTCTTATCCTTTTGTTCTTTTAATTGTAAAAATAATGCAACTGATGGCATCTTTAATGATGCTTGATGGTAAAGAGAACACTGTGAATTCAGTCCCGTTAAAGAATTAATAACTATCTATTTCCACCTGGTCAGCTCATGTGTTTTCTCATTGGATGGTTATATCTGATTTGTGAAACGGTTTACGTTTGGCTACATAAATGTGTCTTAGCTAAACGAATAAAAATCCAATCCTCAAATCGTGCGCTATATGCAAATTTAACCTATGACTAGGGCCAGACATCTGCTGAATTTTTTTTATTAATTCATTTTAATTCTAAGATAAATCTGACATTAAAATAAAGGATCACCTGTCGAGACTTGTTGCTCTGATAAATCAAAGGCAATAGAAACTCCACCAGTGTTCAACAGTTTAATTTATTAAAGTCTTCAAAGCAGTAATTCATCATCTTGAGATTTTTTCTGAATGCTAACTGACAATAGGCCTGTCCCAATAATCAATATATCGACTTATCGTGCAACACTTGTAGATGACCTCAATAATCTTTGCCATTGCAATATATATTTACAAATTCACAAATAACATTAATGACATTTTACTTTCTACCTCACCAGTGTCAAAGTTTATAGTTGGACATTTACCTAATAGGACATTTAATAGAATATATAATAGCATAAAATGATCTCAAAATGACAAAAATATTGCTTATCGCAACAATTTCTGTGACAATATATCAAACGACAAGGATTCCTTATCGTTACAGGCCTAACTGACAATACTCATATTCATCATTTCTAAGCATGGCATTTTCATCCCATTATTTTCATGTATCGTGTGAATTATTTTAATGACAACTATAGATCAAGTTAAATCGGAGGCTTGCAACCAGAATAAGAAAAGCCAGCTGTCAGGTCTGCTGTAATGTGATTAAGTCTGAACGTACACAAAGGCGATTCGATTAAGTCAAGCAGAAGCAGCTCTGGAATTGTTTTCATTCATGATAATAATAGCGAAGCGAGGGGTGGATGGTCAAGATGCATAACAAAAGTATGAAGGCGGGAATTAACAAACCACAGGGGGCAAACACACAGGAGACATCGTGTGTTAAAAGAAAAAAACTGAAGAGCTCCTTTAAAACAATGTAAGGATCACATCGGAGAGTCTTCACAAACTTTCAATCTTACAGTATACAGCCTCAGAAAGAGTTGGCAGGATAATATTCTAGTCGATTTTAATTGATATTATAGAGATTCCTTCAACAAAAAAAACTAATTCACAATATGGTTTCATTTGTTAATATTAGTTAACGATTCTTTTGTGAACAGCATTTATTAATCCTACCATTTCTAATGCACATTTAAAACTGACTCACATTAACAAACAGTAATTATTGCTCACTGTATGTTTATATTAGTTCATTATTGTCATTAGTGATGATCTAATTGAACAAAAAAAGACCTTGCAGTAGTGTGTAAGCATACTGACATTATGTTGTTGTACTTTTTAATGTAAGGTGCCATTTGTTAATGCATTAACATGACGACAATGAACATTTGTTACAGTATTTATTAATGTTAATGAATGCAACATTAATAGTTAAAGGTGCACTAAGCCATATTAGAAACTGTCTCAGACACACACATGCCGATCAGCATTAAGGGGCGTGTCTAGTAAGGATAGTGGAAATATTTAAAAAAGGGGGCGGGGTCTTATTGGTGGATTTTCTGCAGGTTTCAACATGTTTACGAGTTCTTAAAACCCTTTTTAAGACCATTATGAATGAAATTTTAGACTTACACGAGGCAAAATGCTAAGGATTTTTACTAATGGCTAGTGGAAAAAATGGAATTTAGTTATTTCTTAGCCACACTTTTTAAGGTGTAAAACCATTCATGCATTAATTTTCATTTCGGCTTAGTCCCTTTATTAATCTGGGGTCGCCACAGCGGAATGAACCGCCAACTTATCCAGCATATGTTTTACGCAGCGGATGCCCTTCCATCTGCAACCCATCTCTGGGAAACATCCATACACACTCATTCACACTCATACACTACGGACAATTTAGCTTACCCAATTCACCTGTACCGCATGTCTTTGGACTTGTGGGGGAAACCGGAGCACCCGGAGGAAACCCACGCCAACACGGGGAGAACATGCAAACTCCACACAGAAACGCCAGCTGACCCAGCCGAGGCTCGAACCAGCGACCTTCTTGCTGTGAGGCAAATGTGCTATCTTTTTTCAAAAGAGGGCGGAGCTACAAACGCCGATGTGTCAGCATAGTGGCAGATTCAAAAACAAGACTAATGCCCTATGCTAACGAGGTAGAGATCATCACTAATGGGCGGGGCTTTCCCCTTCTGATGACTTGTACAAAGGGAGAATGTCAATCAGAGTGTTTCTGCAGACTGTTTTTATCAAGTGTGATTATAAAAAATACAATTAATACATTTTTACCACCAGAAGCTGGCTATATCCACACACTCTTGCTACACAACTGTGTTTAAACACCTTATAAAACTGACTTTTGCATAATAGGTCCCCTTTAAAACCAACAACACTATATTTCAGTGACATTTGAAGACCTTGCAGACACCATGTGTATAGACATTTGTTTTGGTCACAAACTTTGCTTAGTGCACCTTTAATTTTAGCTCAGTTATGTTAATATTAACAAATGCAACTTTTGATTTGATAGTATATTAGTAAAAAACAAAAAAGAGATACAATATATATATATATATTTATATTTATATATATATATATATATATATATATATATACCCAAAAGAAAAACCTCATTACATTTTATAATTTAATTTCTGCAGTGTATGAATTGATGAAGTAATCACAGAGAGATTAAGAGTGTGTATGAATGTGATTTAGTGGTCTCCAGCTTCACCTGAGCAGGTATCTGATCGGCGGGACGGTCAGACAGTCTTCATCCTCTTCAAATGAGGGAATGATCTCCAACATCTGCTGGTGATCCGCAACTTCATGCTTGGTTGCAAGGCGCACCAAATCACTAATGCTGCATAAATGATCAATGGAAAAAAGGCAAATCATCAGCATGCTTCTTTACATAAGATAATGGTGCAAAAGGATCCCTGCTGTGAATGAATGTACGAGCGTGTTTATTATTGTAAGGGTGTGGTATAGACTGTGAGTCGTAATTAGAGAGGAACAGGAAGGTCACAGTTATGCTCAAGTGACTATCTCAAGCGCTACCCGGATAAAGAATATCTGTAAATGAGCAGTTTTCTGTATTTTGTGATTCATGTTTTTATTTTTCCCTGTTTATTTATGCTTTTGAATTGCATTATGGGAGCTTCATCTTTCTTCCAATAACTTTTAACCTTGAACATTTGTCTTTTATTAACATTTTTAATAGTTTGCTGTGATATATTGTCTGGGTTGGTGTTGTATGTTACGCTACAATAACCTTGTAATAAACTGCCAGTACATTTTTTGTTATTTTACAGACTTATTTCTCTGTATATTATAATATTTTAAATATCAACATCCCATAATGCAATTCACAAGCGTAAATAAACAGAATTAATAAACACTTGTGAATCATAAAATATGGAGAACGTTCATTAAAAGATTTATTTTGGGGGTTTTACAGTGCAGCTTACTAAACAGCGCACAATAAACTTTAGTGCATGTTGTGTGCATAGCAAAGAAACATATGCACTTCAATCACTGTCTTGCACTTCAATCACCGCCTGGTTCGGCTCAGCTGCCAAAACCGACCTCCGCAGACTACATCGAATAGTCCGGACAGCTGAACGAATCACTGGCACTACCCTTCCTACACTTCAAGAACTGTACTCTTCCAGAGTGAGTAAAAGTGCTTACAAAATCACTCCGGACCCCTCACACCCAGCGCACTTCCTGTTTGAACTGTTACCGTCTGGTCGGCGCTACAGAGCACCAAGCACAAAAACAGCCAGACACAGGAAAAGTTTCTTTCCTCAGGCCATCTACCTCATGAACAGTTCAATATTCCCCTACTGTGCAATAAACGTGCAGTACTTTCTCATACGCACTCGTACAGCACCTTATAACAATTTACAGTGCAATACTTTCTCTACGCATTTATACACAGCACCTTATAACTTGTATATTTATAACAAATCTGTACATACAATTCATCATCCAGAGCTTTTGACTGATTGCATCTCTGTTTAATGTTTGTCGTCTTCTTCATATTTATTTCGTGTTGTCACTGGTCACTTTATGTACACTGGAAGCTTCTGTAGCCAAAGCAAATTCCTTGTGTGTGTGTGTAAGCCCACTTGGCTATAAAACCCATTCTGACTCTGAACATATGTTGTTTTTCAAATTTGTGAAAATAATAGAAACATTTAGCAGCAAAAGCGTTGTTAATAATTGTAATCAAAACTTAATTAACCACTACACTTACAGCATCTATTATAAACAAGTTTTATTCTTAGCATTTACTAGTACATTTTACAGATCAAAGTCATAGCTGTTCAAATAAATAAATAAATAAATAAATAAATAAAACACTACTACGACGATTGTCATTTGGAAGTTACTTTAATATATATATTAAGTGAATTGCATTGTGATAAAGTAAACATTAACTATGTTTCCATCCATTAATTCATTCATTTTCTTTTCGGCTTAGTCCCTTTATTAATCTGGGGTCGCCACAGCGGAATGAACCACCAACTTATCCAGCATATGTCTTACGCAGCGGATGCCCTTCCAGCTGCAACCCATCACTGGGAAACATCCATACACACTTATTCACACTCATACACTACGGACAATTTAGCTTACCCAATTCACCTATACAGCATTTGGACTCATGGTGGAAACCAGAGCACCCGGAGGAAACCCACGCGAACTCGGGGAGAACATGCAAACTGAACACAGAAATGCCAACTGACCCAGCCGAGGCTCGAACCAGAGACCTGTGAGGCGATTGTGCTACCCACTGTGCCACTGTGCAGCCCTTGTTTCCATCCAAAGATGCTTATTAAATTTATGTGCAAAACTGGAATAGAGCATAAAAGACAAGTGAATGAAGCAGCGTTTCCAAAAGAGAACAAAATCATCACTTCCTGATTAACTGGCACCAAATATCAAATGTGAAAACGGAATTCGCTGCGGTAGGAGAAGCTGCGTGAATCTTTTCTTTATTTAATAAATGACCTGCGCCTTAGAAGACAATCCCGAGACGCAATGAGCGCGTGGTGGCGTTTGAAGGTGTTAGACGTGGAGCACAGACGCTCTTAACAGTTCTGGAGGTCATTAATAATATAATAACACTAATACTGAAATGGTTACGGCCTTTTAGAATGACCAAAAAATCATTTCAAATGCTTTACAATGTGTTCAGCCTGCTGGTTTGTCCATTCACACAGTTTTATCACCCCATGATCTCTTATAAGTAAATCACATGACTTTTTTTTAATGCGCATACTGGGATTTGTTCAGTAAAAGTGTTTCCATCGTAGTTTATGCACATTTTTTTCCTATCGAATAAAAAGTTTATCCTACTCAGTTATGCGCATTTGCATTTTCAAAGTTGATGCGCATCTTGGCGTTCCCATCAACCATTTTTTTATGCGCATATCCAAAATGCATGTATGTTTTGTGAATACTGTACATTTTGCACAAAGAACATTTGTATATAATGCAAGATATTCACACAATAGTAATATATGCATCTAGATAAAAAGCAGGAAGGAGCTAAACTTGGGGTAATAAACATATTTATTTTTGCCTCTTAATTTGTCCTCTGAGACTAATTTCGTCTGCGACAGGAAGAGCTTGAGAAAAGCTTGATATCCATCAACAGACTGATGTTGGATGCAGAAGGAGGGAGTGAAGGGTTAATGAAGGTGCGAGGTTTCAAATGACAGCTCTGCTGGAAGCCCGAGACCATGCTTTAGGAAAATCCCCATCATCCCAAAAATAAACATTAAGGGAGCAAAAAAAAAAGTCTCAAAGTCTCTCAGTCTAGACTAATCTAATGACATGTAACTCTCAGGCTGATAATATACAGGTAATCATACAATATACTAAATATTTAGATTGATTGCTGCAATGATGCCGTTTTTTGTTCCCTAAAAAACATTCTTTAAAAAAAGTTACACTTTATAATAAGGTTTCATTAGTTCATGTATTTACGAACGTGAATAAATAATGAACAATACTTGTACAGGATTGATTAATCCTACCCTTGTTAATTAACAGTTTCCATATTTTCTGATTCGCAACTGTTTATTTAAGGTTGTGAATTGCATTATGGGATGCTGATCTCTGCTCTGTCGACTTTTGATGTTGAAAATTCAACTCTGCAGTTTAACAAAGTGACTTTTATTGACATTTTAGTCATTTATTATTGACATTTTATTTGAAATAATATAATGTATAAGAAGCACGATCGCCTCACAGCAAGAAGGTCGCTGGTTCGAGCCTCGGCTGGGTCAGTTGGCATTTCTGTGTGGAGTTTGCATGTTCTCCTCGTGTTGGCGTGGGTTTCGTCCAAGTGCTCCGGTTTCCCCCACAAGTCCAAAGACATGCGCTATAGGTGAATTGGGTAAGCTAAATTGTCCGTAGTGTATGCGTGTGAATGAGTGTGTATGGATGTTTCCCAGTGGTGGGTTACAGCTGGAAGGGCATCCGCTGCATAAAACATATGCTGGATAAGTTGGCGGTTCATTCCGTTGTGGCGACCCCAGATTAATAAAGGGATTAAGCCAAAAATGAATGAATGAATGAATGAATGAATAATGTATAAGATATAATATACGAGAAATATGGGTTTAAAATAACAGAAAATGTACTTGCAGTTTATTACAAGATTGTTGTAGTTTAATATCCAACACCAACCCAGACAATATAGCACTGCAAACTATTAATAAAAGCTAATAAAACTTTTTGGAACTTTTCTAGGTTAAAAGTTGTTGGAAGAAAGATCAAGGTCCCATAATGCAAATGACCAATACCTATATTATTAAGAAGCAGCTAATTAGTAGTTTATTAAGCTAGTAGTGTTTGTTAATACCATGAATTGTGACTTAAACTAAAGAGTTAGAACCTTTTGTGGACGAAACTACTTTTAATTACTACACTACTTTTATTGCAGAGGTTTCTATAAATGTTAAAGTTCTGACTGTAATAAAGAAAAACCATGGAAATATCTTAAAAGCAGCTGAACGTCAGCATACACACCTCAGCTTCATGCGATCGCTATGATTGGAGAGATCACTGTACAACACAGCGGGTCCATAATACAAGCCGCTGATCTTCAGCTTATGCTTCTCCTGAAATTAAATACACACACATATTCAGTTAGTTCAATCACATCCAGAATCACATTAGAATGTATTTTTACATCTAGAATGTGTGATTGTTAGGAGATTTGCTGCTACAGTTTGCTGCGACTGATTGATTTCTATGTACTTGGAACTAAGTCAAAATCATTAGCCCTCCTGTGAAATTTGTATCATCTTTTAAATATTTCTCAAGTGATGTTTAAAGGAAGGCGCCACGGTGGCGCAGTAGGTTTTGCTGTCGCCTCACAGCAAGAAGGTTGCTGGTTCAAGCCTCGGCTGGGTCAGTTGGTGTTTCTGTGTGGAGTTTGCATGTTCTCCCAGTGTTCGTGTGGGTTTTCCCCACAGTCCAAAGACATGTGCTATAGGTGAATTTGGTTAGCTAAGTTGTCTGTGTGTGAATGAGAGTGTATGGATGTTTCCCAGTGATGGGTTGCAGCTGGAAGGGCATCCACTGTGTAAAACATATGCTGGATATTTGGCTTCATTCTACTGTGATTAAAAAAGGGACTAAGCCGAAAATGAATGAATGAATGAACAAATGTTTAAAGGAGCAAGGACATTTTTCACAGTATTTACTTTAATATTTTTTTCTTCTCAAGAAATTTTTATTTCTTTTAGTTTAGTTGGAATAAAAGCAGTTTTTAATTATTTTTAAACAATTTTTAAGCCATATATTTTGCTTATAATATCATGCTTCTTATAATAATAAGAAATTATTATTTGTCTGATTGGCTACAGGACAAACAACTGTTGTCCAATGACTTGCCTATTTAAGCAAATCAGGCTAGTTAACCTAATTAACATAGTTAAGGATCTAAATTGCACTTTAAGCTAAATACTTACAGAAAAAGTATCTAGTTATTAGAAATGAGTTATTAAAACTATTGTGTTTAAAAGTCTAATCTCTGTTAAAAACATTTGGAAAATATGTTTAAAGGAATTCAAATGCAATCATTAATAATAGGGCTAATAATTTTGACTTCAACTGTATATTGGATTGCATTGGATGCATTGGATTGTTTAAAACTTAGTGGGAAGACATTCATAGTGTCACAAATGATTTATTCAAATGCTGATTTTGTACTTTAAATCCACTCATCTTGAAAAGTATCATGGTTTACAAAAAACATATTAAATGCTGCAAATCTGTTTCAACACTGAATAATGAGAAATGTTTCTTAAGCATCAAATAAGCATATTATAATGATTAAAACTAATTATGTGACAAGATATAAGTAATAATGCTGAAAATTCAGCCTTTCAATTAAAACTATTAACTCAAACTGTTATTCTAATATTTAAAATTAGTTGAACAGTACATTTGTTACAGTATTTATACTACTACAGCTACAACTAATATTAATCATTTATACTAATACTACTAATAATATTGTAATATGTTCAAATCAGTTATATACTATATTGTCTGTATGCAGTTTTGTTTGAACACACAGCATTGCTACAGTATTTATATTAATATTTATACTAATAAATACTATAATTTATAATACTAATATTCTAATCCCCCCCCATTCTTGATGGTGTGAGTGTGAATGGTGTCTGATGTCTGTAAGTGTCTGCTGTTGACAGTGTGTGTGCTTTAACCTCGATGTGTTTCAGCAGTTCCTCCAAGGTCATTTCCTCCTGACCCTCACGACAGCCCTGCACCGGGAAATCGTCCCAGAGAGAGTAACGCTGACCCGCGACCTGCCGACAGACATGACACACCAGCTCTGAAACACACACTTGACAGACAGTCACACTCTCTATAGTCTAACTAACTAGTTTTCCTCTGCGTCTACTTCATTGGGCTGACTGAGGGTACATGTGGCTGATACTCATCTTGTTGACTCTGCTGGAACATCTGCAGATCGGGTTCTGCTCCAGGTCAGAGGTCATTTAGCAACGGCAAAAGAAAATGGGTGGAATATATACATGCATTATAATGTTTGAACTGATTTTGGATACGATAGATACAGTGGGTGGATGGATGGATGGATGGAACGAAAGATAGAATGATAGAACTATAGATGGATAGATAGAAAGACAGACAGACAGGACAGACGGATAGGCGGATGGATGGATGGATGGATAGGTAGATGGATAGATGAATGGATGGATAGATGTATGTATGGATGGATGGAAGGGGGGATGGATAGATGCATGGATGGGTAGATGCATGGATGGATGGATGGATAGAATGAAAGGTAGATAGAGCGATGGATGATTGGAACGATAGATAGATAGAATGATGGATGGATGGATGGATAGAAAGAACCATAGATAGAACGATGGATGGATGGATGGGTGGATGGATAGAACGATAGATAGAACGATGGATGCATGGATGGATAGAACGATGGATGCATGGATGGATAGAACGATGGATGGATGGATGGATGGATGGAAAGAATGATAGATGGAACGATGGATGGATGGGTGAATGGATAGATAGAACGATAGATAGATAGAACAATGGATGGATGGATGGATAGAAAGAACCATAGATAGATGGATGGATGGATGGATGGATGGGTGGATGGATAGATAGAACGATAGATAAATAGAACAATGGATGGATGGATGGATCGATAGAATGATGGATGGATGGATGGATGGATAGAACGATTGATAGATGAATGGATGTATGGATGGATGCATGGATGGATGGAAGGATGGATGGGTGAACAGATAAAATGATGAATGGATGGGTGGATGGATAGATAGGACTATAAATAGATAGAACGATGGATAGAACAATGGATGGATGGATGGATGGATGGATGGATGGATGGATGGATGGGTGAACAGATAGAACTGTGATGGATGGATGGATGGATGGATGGGTGAATGGACAGATAGGACGATGGATGGATGGATGAATGGATGGATGGATGGGTGGATGAATGGACGGATAGGACGATGGATGGATCATTGGATGGATGGATTTATGGATGGATGAATGATGGATGGATGGATGGATAGATAGATAGAACCTAGCTCATAAATTTTAAAAGAAAATTCAAATACTTCTTCATCAGTGCAAGTTTTCTTGCCTGAAGTGTAAAGCATATTAAAGTAAGGAGTGAAAATATGACGCCTGCCATAGAAAGAGGAAGTGCAGCGCTGCTCCATGTCTTGACTTGATCTCGCTGACAGCACTTTAAACACACTGCATGTACAAGTATGCATAAATGTTCACCTAAAAATACACTGCTCTCGTGTCATCAAATACAGCCCTAAATATAGCTTCCAAAGCCAGACCTCAAATTCCTCCTGCAGCAAATCATCTGTGCTTTTACTGTGTACACCTTATATTCTTACTGTACAGCACCATGCTGCATTTGTTTCTAATTTAATTATGTCTCAAAAAAAACACTGGGTGTGTATTTTACCCATATCAGAAGTATAAAATCAGGTTGCATCCAGTCCTGATTTTAAAATTGCTATTTCCTTTTGCAACTTTGTCGTGTACAAACATCACAGTCATCAGCGCATATACTGGTGAGGGAAAGTCCTGTGAAAGTGAAGTGAGGGTGGAGGAGATCCTGCGTCTTCAGTAAAAGCACTGTAATGTGGTGTGTGTCGCCGCAGCATGACAAATTGATTGGTTTTCAAATTACTGTGGTTGAAAACATATGCTAGCTTTACTATTTACAGGACTGTGCAGGAAACCTGACCCCTATCACTTCTGGACAGCAATGTCTTTCCCTGGCTATACATTTCTAAAGAGTCGGCACATTAATTACACTATTTTATCCACTGGTTTAAACATTTTTGTTAAAACTTACTAAGACAACTTAGAGTTAGATTAATGTTCAAAAATGTTTGGACCGATATATATTTTTAATAATGCTTAACAGATTTATCTAAGGGATCAGCTGTCTTTTTAAAGATTTTTTTTACAACGTCTGAAAAAAAATGTTAAAAGAAATGTTATATTATGCAGCGCATCTATTTTCAACATATTTTGAGTAGCAGGTAAGTGCACAAAGTTATCTTTCTCACACACACACGTTTGTTTTTGTAAATTGTGGGGACATTACATCGATTTCCATTGTTTTTATACTGTACTGTATTTTCTATTGCCCTAACCCCATCGTACCCCTAAACCCAACCCTCACAGGGCTCATTCTGTGTGATTTATAAGCTTTTTGAGAAATGAGTACATCAGCAATGTCCTATTTCACCACCTTCTTGTAATACCTGTGTCATTCTTATGTCATTATACAGTTTTGTGTCCTGATATGTCACAAAAACACGTAAAGACACACATACACACTATACTCCATATAGCTCCAAAGCAAGAAATGAATGTGTTTTTGCACTGCAACTGATGATCAACAGAAAAGATTTGACCTCTTCCCAACAGGGAAAACCACCAACAATAAAGAATACATAACAATATGATGTCACGGCTTTGCAATCAAAAAACGTGAAGTCAATGGGGCAGAAACAGCGCCAAGAATAATGAAAGGGTAGTCAATTTGCTCAGAGTGTAGTGTTGAGTTTTTGAAAATGTTCAAAGCATTTGCCCCAAAAATATGTGTCCAAATAAGATTCACTAAGATGTCACTAAAAATCATTTCAAATTAAGACTCAAAATCACCTCAAAGTGGATGAAAATATCCCCAACAGCGCACAAGAGTTAAGTGAAGTTTATTTATAAACTAATTTGGAGAGGATCACATTCTTATGATTGCTGCGGCTAGTCCGGCATTAACCAATTCATGATTCACCAATCAGACGATTCCTAAGCCACTATAAATACCCTAAGTTTCATATCATGGCCATCTTCATTTTGAAGAATCCCCCTTCCACCCCTCTCCTCCTTTCCTAGATGGGTGGCACGGTGGTCCAGTGGTTCGCACTGTTGCCTTACAGCAAGAACGTCACTGGTTCCTTACCAAGCCAGCCGATGTTTCTGTGTGGAGTTTACACGTTCTCCCCGTGCTCACGTGGGTTTCCGCCGGGTTCCCCGGTTTCCTCCCACCGTCCAAAAACATGCAACTTAAGTTAATTGACTAATCCAAATCGGCATCATAGACATGCTTCTAGTAAGTAGTCATCTCAAGAGCAATCACTATCTGTTCATTGATGGATGGACTACTATGGTGCTACTACAGCAGGGGAGTTCTCGAGATCTACCTGAGCTCAAACTCCCCTCTCGCCCTTCAAACGGGAGGGAGCCCCGGGCTCGAGGATCTATATGCTCAGGGCTCCCTCCCGGGACAGCATGCCAAACAAGCTTTACAACCAATCATCAGCTAAGTGTGAACTCTTGAAATAATATATAATAAAAGACAACAAAGGTTTGAAAATGACAAGATACAAGACATCTTAAACAGCTACAGTAGCTTTACTATCATCTCCTAATTAAAAGAAAACCAGACGAGAATGGATAAATCTCAGTTTTCATACCATCACCACTTGTTTGCTCACTGGGACTTTTAAGGCGTAGATTTATGTGAACTATAGAAACACTCTGGGCAGTGCAGATGAAATCATTTGTACTTTTGCAATGCAGCACTGTATATCTTTCACAGAGCTTTCACTGTTTCTGTTGCTAAAGTCCACCGAGGACGAAACTATGAAGTCCTGAGCCAAACATGTGAGCTCATTGCTTCTCAAAACGCGGAGACCTGCCAACATTCTCATCTGTTCTTCATAAACCCCATCACAGGCCGCATTGTAAACGCAGCATTTTCTCCACTCGACATGTGTCTCTGCAGAAACAAATGTAGAAGGGAATGCACAACTGTTCAGCAACATGCAGTATAAATGCATTTACAAATTACAAACCCCAAATCAGAAAGAGTTAAGACAGTATGGAAAACGCAATGGTAACTTGCACTTCTGTGGTGGCACCATTAATGCTGAAAGAGATTTTGGAGCACAATATGCTGCCCTCTTTTCCAGGGATGCCCATACATATTTCAGCAAGACAATGCAAAACCACATTCTGCACACATTATAAAGTCCTGGCTGCAGAGGAAGATGATACAGGTACTTGACTGGCCTGCCTGCAGTCCTGAGCTGTCTCCAATAGAGAATGTGTGGCGCATTTTGAAGCGCAAAATGCGACAACGAAGATCCTGTACTGTGGCCCACCTTAAGACTTGTTTGAAGGAAAAATGGGACAAAATTACACCTAAAACACTTCATCACTTGGTGTCTTCAGTCCCTAAAAATCTTTTAAGTGTTGTGAAAAGGAATAGCAACATTACAAAGTGGTAAATGTTTACTCTTCCCACTTTTATTGAAATGTGTTGCAAGAACCAACGTTGGAATACGTGTTTACACTATAAATAATGTTTGTTGTATTTTAGAAATCACTACTTTCTTTTATTATTTGCGTTTTCCATACGATCCCAACTTTTTCTGATTTTGGGTTGTATGAAAAAAGCTAATGTGGGTGACTCCTGTATATGCACAATGCTAGCACTTGTATCTAGTGATGGACAAACTACAGTAAGCTGATAGCGACTGCTCAATGTGGCCTGTGACACAATAGTCGATTCTCAGAGACAGGAAACCTGACGCAAACGGGTGCAGCATGATAAGTCGGCCCTTCCTGTGGAGTAAAAATGGAATCAGCTCACGTCCACCATAAGGTTCGGGGCAGAAAGAATCATCGCCAAAAGTATAACAATGGACTTATTCTCATAACCTATACAGCTGCAACTGTTTTTGGAGTTTTTCAGTCCCTAGACACTCGGGAGGTTTTCGATGCAGTTAGTGCATAAAATGGGCTATTGTTAAGGAACTAACCCTTCTTTAACACTCATAAAATAAAGCTACAAAAAAGAGTTTTTGCAATGAATGCAATAGAAGAAGGAAGATTTTTTGGTTGCTTTCAGAAAGAAATGCAGTGATATGAAATTTTTTTTAAGGGCCTCACAGTGGCACAGTGGGTAGCACGTTCGCCTCACAGCAAGAAGGTCGCTGGTTCGAGCCTGGGCTGGGTCAGTTGGTGTTTCTGTGTGGAGTTTGCATGTTCTCCCTGTGTTGGCGTGGGTTTCCTCCGGGTGCTCCGGTTTCCCCCACAAGTCCAAAGACATGCGGTATAGGTGAATTGGATAGACTAAATTGTCCATAGTGTATGAGTGTGAATGGGTGTGTATGGATGTTTCCCAGAGATGGGTTGCAGCTGGAAGGGCATCCGCAGCGTAAAACATGTGCTGGATAAGTTGGCGGTTCATTCCGCTGTGGCGACCCCAAATTAATAAAGGGACTAAGCCGGAATGAAAATGAATGAATGAATGAATGAAAAGTTTGGCTGATTTTGATAAGTGATAAATCTTTAACTCTATAACTCTTGCTCAACACTCTTATATATTTTGCAGTAAATGCCTTAGAGAAAATGGTCACACTTTATTTTAATGTACAATTGATGCTATTAACTAACCTTTAACAAACCATTAACTAAGACATTTAGCTTAATAAATGACTAATTAGCTGCTTATTACTAGTTAGTAAGGTAGAGTTAAGGTTAGGGTTAGGTTATGGTTAGAGTTAAGTTGTGGTTAGAGTTAGGATATGGTTAGGTTAGGCTTAGGGTTAGGTTAGGCTATGGTTATGGTTAGAGGTAGGTTAGGTTATGGCTATGGTTGGAATTAGGTTAGGGTTAGGTTATGGTTAGGTTAAGGTTAGGTTATGGTTAGGTTATGGTTAAAGTTAGGTTATGGTTAAAGTTAGGTTATGGTTAGAGTTAGGATATGGTTAGGGATAGGTTAAGTTATGGGTTAGGGTTATATTAGGGATGTAAAGTGCTGTTACAAACAGTTAATATCTTAATAATATGCAGGCAACAAGATAGAAGTAAATGGTGTGAATTGTTACTTAAACTAAAGTGTTACCAAAAAAAACAAAAACATTTTTGGATCCACAAAGAACCTTGTACACCAATATGAACATTTTGGCAGCTTAAAATAACCTATCTTTGGAAGAAAATTGTAGGGCAGATAAGTTGAAATCTTGAAATGAATTTTTCGGTACCTGATTACAATACCAATACGTAAACAAATGCTGTGATAACTAGATTTGTTTTAATACCTTATCTGCAGAAGCCAATTCAATTACAAGGAAAAATCTACATCTTTCTTTTCCCAAAACCTTTTTTTAGTGGAAAAACTCCTATACAAAATCTCAGAAGTGGTTCAACTGAAAATGATCCATACTTTATGTTCTTATAACATTAAAACAGTATATTCATATACATTTATATACCGATATGGTCACCGATATATCTTGCATAACTACTTTCATATTTATATGTAAAATATTTGTTTTTTTAAAAACACTTTTTGTCAGTGTGAAAGCATGCTAATAATCTACACAAAGCATTTTTTGCTATAAATGATCTTTGGTACAATGGAAAAGTTCCCACCACCCTGCATCTTTACTTTCAGTGAACAGCACTTTAAAAGAAAAAAAATCCTCAGAGGGAAAAAAGATGTAAATTATTTAAATAAAACGTTTTTCAGCTATAAATTATCTTTGGTACAATGAAAAAGTTACACACTCAAAATTTTATTACTATACTGTACTGAACAAATATGTAGTTCCTTAAAGAACCTTTCAGCAATAAGTTTAAAAACTAAACTGAATCGTAATAGTCTAGTGGAGATATAGGGGCTGTTCATTTTATGAGTAAAGATAAGTCTAGTCATCTTTCTGAGTGTGCTAATGGAAATACTGTGGGATGCTTGAGAAATTACAATTTGTCTTATGATTCATTTTTGAAATTCCAAACTTGAACGTGTCGAATCACTCACAATATAGTCCAGTATTTGTCAAAAAAGGCGTAACAGAGGAAACACAAGGCCCCGGACAAACAGATGAACAATCCATTTCCTCTGGTGCAGTTTAACTGTGTTGCTACAGTATAAAAACCATCAGCTGATTTGCCCATGCAATGTCTTTAACGTCATGCCGAGGGAATTCGAGCGGTGAAATGAGTCCTCTGACGCAACTGGTGTCTCCTAAAGTCAATATGTGGCCCGAGGGGGAAAATATGGCAGCCAGCTGATCCACAGAGTATAGAAAAAACACATTACCAGGCACTAGATTGCAATTTTGCTGAGATCATTTAAGTTTTTTTTCTTGAGCTAAAGATTTAAAAAAATTATGAATGGTCCATGTTTTTGCCTGTAAATAATGATGATGATGATAATTAATATAATTAATAATAATAATAATAATAATAATAATAATAATAATAATAATAATAATAATAATAAGTGGAGAAAATCTATGCATGGAAAATTTCAGGAGCATTTTCTAAACTAAAAAATTCAATACAGTTTAAAAATGTATGTTTTTGCCAGTAAATAATAATAATAATAATAATAATAATAATAATAATAATAATAATAATAATAATAATAATAACAACAATAATAATAGTAATAATAATAATAATAATAATAATAAAATAACAAAAATAATAATAATAAAATAACAAAAAATAATAATAAAAATAAATAAATAATAATAAGTAGAGAAAATCTATGTATGAAAAATTTCAGGAGCATTTTATGAACTAATAATTTCAATACAGTTTAAAAATTTATGTTTTTGCCAGTAAATACTACTATTACTACTACTACTACTACTACTACTACTACTAATAATAATAATAATAATAATAATAATAAATAATAATAAGTGGAAAAATCTATGCATGGAAAATTTCAGGAGCATTTTATAAATTAAAACATTCAGTACAGTTCAGAATTTAGGATCAGGATAGGAACACTTTAATTCAGGATGAAGACATTACATTAAATGCTTAAAAAAGTTATATCGATACAAATTTTTATTTTAATTCATAAAAAATAAAGCCTCTGACTCTGTTTTAACGGTCTAGGCGCAGAGTCTAAAGCTCATGGCGCAAAAGCATTAAGAGTGTGTCCGAATCCACTTTTGCTATTTAAGGACGGAAAAATACACTCTTCACCTCGGCGTATGGTCTAACAGGGTTGTGCTTTTTCTCTTAATGAGTTATGGGTGTGTTTGAGCATAACTTGCATTAAACCAATCAGAGTCTTATCTCTCATTTCCTTTAAGAGTCAGATGCGTCACGCCATGGCGCATTTGCTGTTTACATGGCGGACTTTGTAAGTGGGAAAAACTGAACGCTTCACTAGCAAGAAAACAGTTAAACAGAGCATCTGCAGCATGAGGATAAAGAACAAGCCTCCTCCATTCGGCCTCTTTACTTTCTCTTAACTTCATTACTTTTGTGAATAAGGAAACAGTGGAAACTCACTCTACATCCATCAGCCTATATATTTAATTTAGTTTGTTAAGCGCAAAGATTTGTTTCAAAACTATTTCTAAATTCAGTTCTGATTTCCAGCAAAGGAATAAATGAACAATAATAACAAAGTGTGGTAAAAAAATGGTGATTTGGTGATGGAGACGTCTCCAAAACCCAACAGGAGGACAAATCTAAACTTGTTTTTATTAAAACAAATATAAATATGCATATGGCCTCACGGTGGCGCAGTGGGTAGCACGATCGCCTCACAGCAAGAAGGTCGCTGGTTCGAGCCTTGGCTGGGTCAGTTGGGGTTTCTGTGTGGAGTTTGCATGTTCTCCCCGTGTTGGCGTGGGTTTCCTCCGGGTGCTCCGGTTTCCCCCACAAGTCCAAAGACATGCGGTACAGGTGAATTGGGTAAGCTAAATTGTCCGTAGTGTATGTGTGTGAATGAGTGTGAATGGATGTTTCCCAGTGATGGGTTGCAGCTGGAAGGGCATATGCTGGATATGTTGGCGGTTGTGGCGACCCCAGATTAATAAAGGGACTAAGCCGAAATGAAAATGAATGAATGAATGAATGAATATGCATATTATAAATAATACTGCTAATAATAACATTATACAAAAACAAATAGTCATGAATAAATTTTTTAAAAAAGCCCCCCGAGATGAAGAAGGCATGGAGGCAGTGGTTTGTATAGTTATGTAGAAAATAATAATGTTTGTAATATTTTAATCCTTTAATTTTTTTTTTCATTTGTAAAGATATTTGCGTATTGCTGTACATCCTGCGTGTATTAAGCAATGTGTAAGCGAGGCGTACAACTAACGCACTCTGCGCTTTAGACCTGCTTTCAGCTGAAAGTAGTTCCTCACAATAGCAACGCGCCAACAACGCGCCTTAACACACCTCCTTTCTAGACTGGAACACCCATGAGTCCACAAAGCAGCGCAAATGGATTTACTATTTAACAACGTGGTGCAAAACGGGAAAATTAGGGTTGTGTTGGTCTGAAAACAGCAACAAATCGCATCAAACATGTCTTGGTGTATGATAGGGTCCACTGACTTTAAGTATTGCAAATGCTCTTCTTTTCAGCTTTCTATTTATTTAGCAAAGATGAAGATTTATGATAAGAACCAATGCTTTTAAGCAGCAAATCAGAATATTTCAGAAGGAGCATTTGACACTGAAGGTTGGAGTAATGGTGCAGAAAATTCAGCTTGGGATAAAAGGGATAAATTACATTAACATATATTAAAATAGAAAGATATTTCATATCTAATAAATGCAGCCGTGATGTTTCTAACTCTCAAAATATGGTAAAAACCTTAAAATGTATATGTATGTTTTATCTTGCACCCAAAAAAATACAAATGAATGCATAAAAGGGGGTCAAATGAAGCATTGCCTTGTGTTTAAGGATGACGTTCTTTCAGCTGTTTGCTTCAAGTCTCTTTTACAAACAAAAAAGACTGATTGCTTTACTCTGGTGAAGGGGCTTCAGAAAAAGTGGAAGAGTTGAAAGTGTGTCTGTCGTTAGGAAATGATTATTGATCAGTTTTACAGGAGCCCCCCGGGGAGAACAACTGAGGGACAGATGGCCATCAAGCAAAACTACTCTGAAGGATCCTTCTTGATTTTTGACCACAAAAAGAAACAAGATGTCAGAGTGATGCATTTAAAACACACACAATGAGTCCCCCCCCCAAAAAAAGTATTCGGATCCTTATGTCACACTTAAAATGTATGAATGTTAGTGCATTTGATGATTAAAATGTAATAAAATCAAAGCAATCATGTGCATGTTCAAGAACGATGCACAATTCAGAAGCAAAATACTGACACAAATCCAATAAAAACACCAAAACACCACTTGGTTGAGCAAAAGTAAGGGAGAAAGTGAAATCAGGTAATGCCGCTAGTGCTTTTAGACATTTTAGGTGTTCACAGAGAATTATATCTAGGCCATAATACACAGGTGAAAAACAAAATAAGTTTTTCAAGCATCAAGCGAGCAACAGTTTTGATGCTTTGCATAAACTCTTATTTTGGAAACACTTTATAATAACTACACACTATGAATCCTTTATTAAGCAAAAGTTAATTCATTGTTTGTTAAGTATTAACTCTACATTAATAGATGTTTTAGGGGAACTATTCCTTTTTAAACAGTCACAAACTTTTTAAGGCCACTATTTACAGCCAAGCCTCCCAGATTGAATATACATCAGTCCTTTCTCCTTTTAATCTCCGTAAACTCATGCATGTCCCCTGCTTGAACAGAGCGGGGTAACAAAGACAGGAGAGGGTGACAGCATGGCAGGCCGTCTCCAGAGGGTTTGACACTTACACTCCAACTATAGTCCTCTTTACAATAGGCCCATTGACGTGTTAAAGAGTAAACAGAAGTCTGGATCATTGTCCTGCCTGACGGCTCGTGCCAGAAGGACTCAGTCAATGGAGTTTGCTTGCTACAAATGCTGCATTTTTTTCTGAGCATCTCTTTGACTGAGACACTCACATCTGAATGGTGTTTTTTTTTTTACTTACTTGAATTGCGTTATGTCACCTTATTTTAGGCAAACATAGTTCATGAGGACAATTCATTTTGAACCATTTCTGTCTACACTGTTAAAAATGGTGGGTTCCACACAATTCCTTCATGCAGTGTCAAAGCAAATCGATTAAGTTAACCTTTTATTCATTCATTTTCTTTTCGGCTTAGTCCCTTTATTAATCTGGGGTCGCCACAGTGGAATGAACCGCCAACTTATCCAGCATATGTTTTACGCAGCGGATGCCCTTCCAGCTGCAACCCATCACTGTGAAACATCCACACACACTCATTCACACACATACACTACTGACAATTTAGCTTACCCAATTCACCATACCGCATGTCTTTGGAATTGTGGGGGAAACCGGAGCACCCGGAGGAAACCCACGCCAACACAGGGAGAACATGCAAACTCCACACAGAAATGTCAACTGACCCAGCCGATGCTCGAACCAGCGACCTTCTTGCTGTGAGGCGATCGTGCTACCCACTGCTCCACCGTGAGGCCTGCATAATGTTTCAAAATTAAATAAAATACTGAATTCCCCATTTGGTGTGAACATTATCAACAATGTCAGTATCTCCTCTTGTTTACAAGTGGGCAGAATGTTTTTTTAAAGAAATTGGGAAAACTCTGTTTATAAAATACCCATGTACGAGTGGACATGGCCTAAGTTAACTTAATATTTTACAACTTTAAACGAATTGAACATAAAACAAATCTCAAGAACAAGCTCATTTTAAACAGGCAGTTTGAACAAGCAACAACAAACCATTTGTTGAGTGTATAGTGGTAAATAAAGCTCATATTGCACTGTGCTGAAAGGGTATACTTCTCTTCGGTGTAATCACTGCTCTCATAAATGCAGAAGACTAATTGTTGTTGTCACAAAAGCAGGCGACTACATGCTTTTTACACTTTCTTTTTCATTGTTCAGCTCAGTAGTGCAAGTAAAGAGTCTGCTGATTGTGATCAATAATTGTTTGGGTGGACGTCAATATTATTGATCGGCTCCTATTAGATGAGCAGGGGTCATGGGTGGCAGCGTGTTGTGTAATGTAATGGGATTATATTAAGCTGGACAGACTTGGGAACAGCAAGGACAGCTGTTCATCTCAATTCACAGATGCTTTACAAGAATTACCAGGGTGGTATAATGGTACAGTGAGGCTTTCAAGATGGTGATATCAGGAAAAAGTTACCAACATTATGGTATTCTTGAGGGCCTCACAGTGGCGCAGTGGGTAGCACGTTCGCCTCACAGCAAGAAGGTCACTGATCGCTGGTTCGAGCCTCGGCTGGGTCAGTTGGCCTTTCTGTGTGGAGTTTGCATGTTCTCCCTGTGTTGGCGTGGGTTTCCTCCGGGTGCTCCGGTTTCCCCCACAAGTCCAAAGACATGCGGTATAGGTGAATTGGGTAAGCTAAATTGTCCGTAGTGCATGAGTGTGAATGGGTGTGTATGGATGTTTCCCAGAGATGGGTTGCAGCTGGAAGGGCATCCGCTGCGTAAAACATATGCTGGATAAGTTGGCGGTTCATTCCGCTGTGGCGACCCCAGATTAATAAAGGGACTATGCCGAAATGAAAATGAATGAATGAATGAATGGTATTCTTGAAAGTGTCACGAAAGATTACTGGAGCATGTTTTACAAGAACGATTATTTTAAATGAGCCTTTTAATTTGCGCACAAATTTACTAGCTATGTCTGAGTGGAAATGTCAAAGTACCTCAAATAAAAAAAATAAAAAAAGATATTTTAAAAAGTAGTAAATCAAATAGAGGGTGGCACGGTGGCTCAGTGGTTAGCACTGTCGCCTCACAGCAAGAAGTTCGCTGGTTCGAGTCCCGGCTGGATCAGTTGGCATTTCCGTGTTGGCGTGGGTTTCCTCCGGGTGCTCCGGTTTCCCACACAGTCCAAACACATGCACTATAGGTAAATTTAATAAACTAAATTGGCCGTAGTGTACGAGTGTGTGTGTGTGAATGGGAGAGTGTATGGGTGTTTCTTAGTGCTAGGTTGCGGCTGGAAGGGCATCCACTGTGTAAAACATATGCTGAATAGTTGGCGATTCATTCCGCTGTGGCAACCCCTAATTAATAAAGGGACTAAGCCGAAGGAAAATGAATGAATGAATAAATCAAATAGATTATTAGAGTAACAACTAAATCATAAGTCCAACCCACTCAAAAAGTTTTTTTTCCACTTAATTTTCCAGTGCCTTGGACTTATGATTTCGTTGTTTATCTTTTTGAATCCCTTAATCCAAACAGCACCGACACACTTTTGCTTAGATTACTAGAGTACTTTTACAAAAAAATGTATAAATAAATACAATGCAAGTCTTTCTACTTTACAATGCAATGTTAAATACAGTAAGTAACTTGCCATTACTTTGTAATTATTAGTCAAATATACTAGATTGTTTTTCAGTACACTGTGAATTTTGTTTATCATAAAACATTATTCACTGGAGTACATACACTACCGGTCAAATGTTTGGGGTCAGTATGATTTTTACATGTTTTAAAATAAGCTTCTCCCGCTCACCAAGGCTGCATTTATTTAATCAAAAATACAGTACAAATTGTAAAAGTGTGAAATGTTATTGCACTATAAAATAAGTGTTCAACAGTAGTTTATCATTTAATTTAATCATTTATTCCAGTGATTTTAAAGATGAATTTTCAGCTTCATTCCTCCAGTCTTCAGAGTCACATGATCCTTCAGAAATCACTCAATATTACTTATTATTATTCATTCATTCTTTTCGGCTTAGCCCCTTTATTTATCAGGGGTCGCCACAGTAGAATGAACCGCAAACTATTCCAGCATATGTTTTACGCAGCGGATGCCCTTCCAGCTGCAACCCATCACTGGGAAACACCCATACACTCATTCAAACACATACACTACGGACAATTTAGCTTACCCAATTCACCTGTACCGCATGTCTTTGGACTTTGGGGGAAATCGGAGCCCCATCAAGTTGAGGAGTTGTGGAGTTTGCATGTTCTCCCCGTGTTGGTGTGGGTTTCCTCCGGGTGCTCCGGTTTCCCCAACAGTCTATATGTGCTTTAGGTGAATTGAATAAACTAAACTGGCCATAGTGTATGAGAGTGTGTGTGTGTGTGTGTGTGTGTGTGTGTGTGTGTGAATGAGTGTGTATAGGTGTTTCCCAGTACTCGGTTGCGGCTGGAAGGACATCCGCTGAGTAAAACATATGCCGAAATAGTTGGCAGTTCATTCGGCTGTGGCGACCCCTGATGAATAAAGGGACTAAGCTAAAGGAAAAAGAATGAATGAATGAATAAGCTCTATCAGGTGCACCATAAAACCGGGAGATAAAAATAGGAACAGAAGTGCATGACAAAAAATTCATGATGCACACCTCCATGATTACTTTAAACAGCACAGAGGCCATAATTACACCAAATGGTGCTAATGTTTGTCATGACCTGAACTGAGAAGACAGACAGACACATAGAGAGACAGACAGGACAGGCATTTGTGTTTGAGTGAGAGTTCTGCTTATTTTGAAGAGCAGATGTTTACATTTACAAATCGCACCTCGTATGCAATGGAAAGGTCATGAAATACAACCTAGATTAATACATATCTGTTTACACGCGTTTTTGACCTACGTGCACATAACTGACAGATAATATGTGAAATACTGAAACTAGGAACAAAAGCAATGATAGCGTAAAAAAACAAACCACGGTTGAATTCTGTTCCCCTAACTCACGAGATACAGTTCTGCTTTCCATGCTAATGATGTTTTGTTTAAGATAGACTCCACCAGACAGCGCTTAATAATACTTCTTTTGTTCCAAAACGAACGTGATCTTTCCAGACGTACTGTAAATATGCACGGGTAGGAAACAACAACTGAACAGCGGACGAAGCAACACATGGTCTTTTCCATTTATGAGAGACAGCAGCTGCTCCGAATACAGATCTACGCAAGCCGATGGAAGTCAGTGTGAGGGTCATTAAAACACATGCAGCTCTCAATGACATGAGCATGCTTTAAATTAAACCAAAATAAAAAAATAGAGTAAACGTAAAAAAAGACAAAAAGACTTCCCTCATAAGCAAAGCAAATTCTGTTGACAACACATAGTAAAATAATACTAATAAAACAAAAACAATAATAAAGTTGAATCTTCAATTGAATATGTTGATTAAAGTGACCTAAAAATGCAAAATCGGGAATGGTGAGTGTACATCTACTATTTGCTAGCTTAATATAGACAAAGACTATAGACTACACAAAACACGTCACTCGTATAGTTTCAATATAGGTCAATATGGTGAATTAAGCCCCGCCTTCTAGTACAAGAGCCAATCAGTGATCGCTATAGACTGATGATTCTCCAGGGGAAGGGGCTGGGACCAAATGTGAATTTCTGCAGATTTTGTGTGATTCGAACGTTGTGAAATGAAAAGTGAAAGACGTTTCAAAGATGGCCGCCAAGAGAATTGTCTTGCCTTAAAGGTATTTGATATAGATTACTGGCCTTGTGCATAATTCACCAGTGCATGTGATTCTAAAGTTAAATATTTGTCTTCATGTCAATGAAGCACTTTATACCACACAGTGGTGTGAAAAAGTGTTTGCCTTACTCTTTTTTTTTTTTTCATTTTTGTCACACTTTAAGGTTTAAGATCATCAAACTAATTTAAAGATTAGTCAAAGATAACACAAGTAAACACATCACATAGTTTTTAAATGAAGGTTTTTCATTATTAAGGGAAAACATAACACAAAACTACATAACCCTGTGTAAAAAAAAAAGTGTTGAAGACTTTGGAGTGGCCTAGTCAAAGTCCTGACCTGAATCCAATTGAGATCCTGTAGCATGACCTCAAGCTCGAAAACCCAATTCTGCAATTCTGAAAACAATTCTGCAAGGATAAACGGGCCAAAATTTCACAATGCTGTAACAGACTCATTGCAAGTTATTGAAAATGCTTGATTGCAGTTGTTGCTGCTAATGGTGGCCCAACCTGTAATTAGGTTTAGGGGCAAAGACTTTTTCAAATAGGGCTATGCAGTTTTTAATTTTGCTTTCCCTTAATAATAAAAACATTCTTTTAAAAACCACATGATGCGTTTACTTGTGTAATCTTTGATTAAAATTTAAATTAGTTTGATGATCTGAAACATTAAAGTGTGACAAACATGCAAAAAAGAATAAGAAATTAGTAAGGGGGCAAATACTTTTTCACAGCACAGTATGTACTTTATACAATACAATTTACTGTATTGTTTGGGATCTGTAAAACATATCAAACAGACAAGGAAGGTACGCCTTAGTATTAATATGGTATATAAAATATAACACAGCATTCTGACGAATTCCAGTTATCTGATAGAACAGTGAATTTGGCTGAAAGGAAACACTCTCCATTTCCTCATCGGATTATTTTTGCAGATTACATCTTTTCGTTTATAGTCGGGGAATGAATCAAGACACCATCAACTATGGTTTGTTTCCATGCCTTGAACATTTCTCAAACGCTTTCCCAGTGATCAACATAATATGTAACATGAAAACACTGCTAATAAAAATGTTACTTTAAATAAATCAATGTGAAATATAGCTATAAAAAGACTCAGACGAGGTCATATTTTTCCTCCTGCATGTCCTTTTGCATACCTGTACAGTAGCTATAGTTTAATCACAGTGAAATCATGAATTTTACTAGAATCTGTTATTATGGAGCATATGAAGTCTGAAAAGTAATATATTTAAATAGTAACATGCACAAAGAACATTAAAGAAATAAGTGTGATATTGACCAAACTTCTGCAGTTTTCACAGTCTAGCTCTGTCAATTACACATTCTGTGGCTTTTATGGTCTTGCTTGGATTTGGATTCCTTGAGGATATGTTTGCATGGAAACCATCTTAATTGAATAAGTGTTTTCATGTGTCTTTTAGTTTTATGGTCACATTCCTCCAGCTGAGCTTCATTAAATGGCATTGCACTGCACTGTGTTGATGAAGATGAACTTTGTAGACGCAAACAAAGTGTGCAGTAGACTAAACAGGCTGCTTACTTAGCCCTCGAAAAGCATTAATACCGCATTCTACTGATAACACAAAGATCATATCGATGTGCAACAAAACTCTGAACTCATTAAACAGACCTAAGGAACACATAATTGGTGATGTTGTATACAAATTATAGCATAATTCATTGATGCATGTTATTTTGAGGGCTGAGAAGCAATGGCGATGACAGAATGAATTGCACATGCCATAAAAGCTTCATCTAACTGCAGTTTGTAAGTCTGGAACAGAGATTGGCTCAATGAAATAAATAAGCAAGAAAAAATTAATAATAGAACAAAATCTGTGAGTCTCCTGATTAGATTTCTGATTGGTCAATCATTCATTCATTCATTCATTCATTCATTCATTCTTTTTCTTTTCGGCTTAGTCCCTTTATGAATCTGGGGTCGCCACAGTGGAATGAACTTATCCAGCATATGTTTTACGCAGCGGATGCCCTTCCAGCCGCAACCCATCACTGGGAAACATCCATACACATTCATCCACACACATACACTACGGACAATTTAGCTTACTTAATTATACTATACTTAATTATACCTATACCGCATGTCTTTGGACTTGAGGGGGTAAGCGGAGCACCCGGAGGAATCCCACGCGAACATGGGGAGAATATGCAAACTCCACACAGAAATGCCAACTGACCCAGCCAAGGCTCGAACCAGCGACCTTCTTGCTGTGAGGCGATTTTGCTACCCACTGCGCCACCACGTCGCCCATTGGTCAATCAGTGCAACTGATATTCATATTGCATTGTATATAATTATGAATGCAGGCGATATGTCTCGTTAATCTATTAATTATTTGCAAGCACTTTTTACAGGCAATAGATTTTATGCATTTGTATAAAACCTATTTGTGTTTTACCAAATACTGCTCTTAGAATATAACACAGAAACAATACGTGACCCTTAAGTTGCATGTGTATATTTGAGGGAATAGCCAAAAAATACATTCAAAATACATGAGTGAAATAAATTTACTTTATGCCAAAATCATTAGAATATTACGTATAAATTGTGTAATTTACCTATGGTAAATATACCAAAACTATTTTTTCTTCACTGGAAAAAAAAGTTGACAACTTAAAATGAAGTCAAGTGCAGTATTCGGGTTAAAAGTTGAGTTAACTGAAAAAAATTGCCTAAACAATTGAGTCAACTCAGTTGTTGCCTTACAAAAGTTGAGTCAACTTTTCTTTTCTTTTTTTTACATCTAAGAACTTAATTAGTTCAATTATTAAATAAATATTGTCTCATCCTAACAAACCATACATGAATGGAATGCATATTTATTAAGCTTTCAGACATGTATCAATTTTATAAATTTGACCCTTATTAGGGACCGAGCACCGGAACGGTGCGTAGGCCCTATTGGAATTCCGCTGTTTCTTCTTCTTCTTCTTCTTCTTCTTCTTCTTCTTCTTCTTCTTCTCCGGAATGAATCGCGATTTTGAGGGTCTAAACATGCTCGAAAACTCACCAAACTTTGCACACGCCCCAGAAGTGGTGAAAATTTACATTCATTATAGGTTTCGGAAGTGGGTGTGTCAAAATGACTCGACAGCGCCACCTATACACATTTGACGGACTAGCCCCCGAGCTACGTTTCACGCACACGTACGAAAGTTGGCACACACTTCAAACATGCCAAAACCTACCAAAAAGTCTCTTAAAGCAAAATCTCAAACCCAACAGGAAGTCGGATATTTTTAACTTCCTCTGGCGAAAAAGTGCAGTTTTTGCCATTTCCAGGCGTGGTATTTGAACTCCTCCTCCTAGGGAATTCATCAGATCAACACCAGAATGGGATATTGTGAACTAAAGGCTTTGGCGATGTTAAATTGCGAAGATCTAGAGTTTTCGTCAAAGGGCGTGTCCGTGGCGGCCTCTCAAACTTTGACGCTTCGCCACGAAACAGGAAGTTGTTATAACTCAGGCATACATTGTCTGATCTGATTCACAATCCATATGTTTGATAACAGTCCTGACCTGAACACGTTTACATGACAATAACCAGATACAGATATAGCGCCACCTGCTGGCAACAGGAAGTGACATGTTTTACAGTGTAACAAACTCCTCCTACAAATTTTATCACACTGAATCCATGTTCCGTTAGTTTAGTCCAAAGGCCTTTGTGATGTTAAATTGTGCAGATGTAGAGTTTTCGTCAAGGGGCGTGTCCATGGCGGACTGAGAAAGTGTGATGCTTCGCCATGGAGGAGGAAGCACTTATAACTCAACCAAACAATATCTGATCTGCCTGAAAATGCACAGGTTCGATGAGATTTCTCTCCTTAACACATCTACATGCCAATATTGAGTCTCAGTCATAGCGCCACCTGCTGACAGAAGGAAGTTTGGCATAAATCTGTGATTTTCTCAGGTATTTTAATATATATCGACTTAAATTATTATTATCCGCTGTTCTCTGTCATCCTGAGGTCACCGGGCGGCGGTGAGCCCGGCTGCGAGGTCCCTTTCATCGCTGCTTGCAGCTTTAATAACTGGTTTTGAGATCCCAGTTACTTATAGTAACTTAAAGATAAACTGAGCATGGTTTTACCTGTGGTTGACATGATCTAAATTCTATGAAAGTAGAAATGCAATAAAGTCAACAAAGTGTTGAGAAGTTTAAAATATTTCAAACATTATTAAGCCGGGTCAGTTGGCGTTTGTGTGTGGAGATTGCATGTTCTCCCCGTGTTGGCGCTCGTTTCCTCCGGGTGCTCCGGTTTCCCCCACAAGTCCAAAGACATGTTCCGTAGTGTATGTGTGAATGAGGGTGTGTGGATGTTTCCCAGTGATGGGTTGCAGCTGGAAAGGGCATCCGCTGCGTGAAGCGTATGCTGGATAAGTTGGCGGTTCATTCCGCTGTGGGGCCCCTTAGATTAATAAAGGGACTAAGCCGAAAAGAAAATGAATGAATGAATTATTAAATTTCATGCTCAATGATGCCCTAGACCGTTGCTCTAGTAATCTCTCTTCTTTTCCCATCAGGTACACACATGGTTTCTCAGTCAAAGATTGGCTAATCCAAAGCAGAACTTTCCCATCTAATTTAACGACTGATTCCAGAACCGCTGCTGCACATGGAGGGAGAATTATGGGAAAGCTCCTCTTTCCTGCACTCAACACTGCGGGTAATGAAAATAACGTGGCCTGTGGTCTGATTGATCTCAACTACCAATTCAAAATCACTGCTGGGAGAAAAAAGTTGAGAGCCAAAGAACTGTAAGTGTGCTGGGAGCACTGGTGGTGATGGGTGTATTTGGTGACAGAGTCTGATCTGTATAGGTAAACCATATACTTGGTAAACCATGCAAAATATGTTTGCAGGCTGCACAGAAGTATTACCATAGCTTTAAGGAGTGCTAGCTAACATCTCATAGGAAAGGGTTTGAGTCCCAGCTGGGTCAGTTGGCATTTCTGTGTGGAGTTTGCATGTTCTCCTCGTGTTGGTGTGGGTTTCCTCCGGGTGCTCCGGGTTCCCCAATAGTCCAAACGCATTATAAGTGAATTGAATAAACTAAATTGCCCGTAGTGTATGAGTGTGTGTGTATATGCGAGAGTGTATTTCCCAGTACTGGGTTGCAGCTGGAAGGGCATCCGCTGCGTAAAACATATGCCGGAATAGTTAATGGTTCATTCCGCTGTGGGGACCCCTGATGGATAGGGGACTAAGCCGAAGGAAAGTGAATAAATGAATTTAATGCAACACAAAAAAGTCATACTGGAAAATATGGTCAAACATTTTCACTCAAAATACATTCAAACATAGCAAAAATTGAGCTATTGATACAAAACAGTCCATATTGTTTCAAAAACATAGCATTAAAAATAAAGTCATAAAACATTTTTTCCCAAGGCAATATGTGAGAATATATGACTTGAAATTGTATTTGTTTGATCCAACAACTCAGAAAAACTGGTAGAAGAAAATTAGTTTCATAACCTGGTGCATTGTATTTCCTTAGTTTGGTTCGTTTAGCTATATATGAATGAATGTACAGTTTATTTTAAAATTATTAGCCCTCCTGCTTAAGTATTTCTCAAGTAACGTTTAACAGAGCAAAGACATTTTCACAGTACTTCCTATAATATTTTTTCTTCTAGGGAAAGTCTTATTTCTTTTAGTTTGCTTGAAACCAAATCAGTTTTTAAATATTTTTAAATCAATTTTAAGGTCGGTATTATTAATATATTATTAAATATATATTTTTTGATTGGCAGAAATATATATATATATATATAAATTTATTAGAAATTAGTTATTGAAATGATTTCTTCTCTCTGTTAAACAGCACTTGGGAAATATATATTTTTAAATAATTCAAATCTAATCATTTTGACTGTAGCAGTCACACTTGGATACGCACGTCATGATTTTGCCAAGTACGATGCGATCCTAGAACATAATTTTTGTTGGAAAATGTAATCCATACCTATTCCCTACCCCTAAACCCAACCATAACTGTAAATTATTCCCAAAATCAGAAGGGAAAAATATCTGGATAACAATCATGTAGAAGCGCATAAACCTAACTGTAAGCCTAAACTTAATATAAACGGTAAACATATCCCTTAATTCTGATTGGCTGATTGGAATGTTGTTCCAGGATCAACACAGATGCTAATTCAGGAACATGTCCTACTGGTGAAATCAGGTTGGTGCTTGGATCCACACTAAAGTAATCTTTCTGAGATGAACGAGGTGGTCTCGGCCCAATTAAAAACTTTTTGGTGGGTTTTGAAGTGATGTCTAGTAAAGGTACAAATCAAGAAGAAATAAAACTAAACAATAGCTAATTATGAACAAAGCAAATTTTCAATAGATCTGAAGGGCGTACTCTCACTAGGCACAGTTGCTTTGAACCGGGCCGAAGCGCGGTTGTCCCCCTTCCCTCTTCCCCGATGGCCTGCACTCACATTGCATCCGAACCTGAGCACGTTTACGTCATCGATGATGCGACTGTTCAATTTAACAGGAAAAGAAGCACTCAGCACAGTGGACATTGCTTTTGTTATATTGTTTTGTTTTATTTTTAGTCGTTTGGGATGCAGTGACAGTCAAATATTTAGCCGAACAGATCCACAACTTTTGACACTTATAAGTTATTATAAAATCCTCGTGCAGCAGGTATTTGGAGGTTTGCTGAGGGTGCAGCTGACGTGCAGCGAGGGGTTTGTATCTTTAATAAACTATGACAGTTTGTGTTCATTGAAAAGTAAGAATGATTAATATTTTATATGAAACAGTCCCTTAAAAGTGACATCTTGTTTTCAGTTTCGGTTTCAGGCACGCTTTGCACTCACACAACAAGCGCACCGCGCCAGAGCCCAACCGAACCGTGCTCAAGCACACCTCTTCCAACCGGGCTAGGGCTGGCCAACTGAACCGCGTCTGAGCCCGATTCGGAGCACTGACACTTGTCAAACGAACCGGGAAATGCGCCCGGGGGCGGTTCGGATAGCATAGTGTAAGTAAGCCTGAAATCTCCCTTTAGATTTAAGGAGACCATCTGAAAGATCTTTAACTGGTTAACCTGGGTGAAAAAAACAGCATGCCACAATAAAACTGCTTTCCAACAATCCGTCCATTTTTCCCCCACCAGGAATAGTTCATATGATTTAACCCTCTTGGTGTGGTCTTGTGATGGCAGGCCAGAATCCAGTGCATGACTCTACTACAGTACATGTGCCATATGAAGTATGACTTAATGACTTCACCATGCAGGCATATGGAAAGTATGCAGAATGCTGCTACTTCTAAAGCAATTGCTTTAGACGGCCACACACATTTTTTGGCAGTCATTCTGGTGCATGTCTAAGAAAAATTACCATTGTGTCTGAATGAACACCAGAGAGATGTCTGAACTCGTTCAGCCATACAACTGTACAACGAAGAGTTTTGAAGATCAGAAAAGCATAAAATCAGTTAAAGATCAAAGCTAAAATACTGACGTCAAAACGTTTTTACAATTTTAATTATGACTCTTAGTATGAGAGTTGGGGGCTGCATGGTGGCGCAGTGAGTAGCACGATCGCCTCACAGCAAGAAGGTCACTGGTTCGAGCCTTGGCTGGGTCAGTTGGCATTTCTGTGTGGAGTTTGCATGTTCTTCCCGTTTTTGCGTGGGTTTTCTCCGGGTGCTCCGGTTACCCCCACAAGTCCAAAGACATGCGGTACAGGTGAATTGGGTAAGCTAAATTGTCCATAGTGTATGTGTGTGAATGGGTGTGTGTGGATGTTTCCCAGAGATGGGTTGCGGCTGGAAGGGCATCCGCTGCGTAAAACATATGCTGGATAAGTTGGCGGTTCATTCCGCTGTGGCGACCCCAGATTAATAAAGGGACTAAGCCGAAAAGTAAATGAATGAATGAATGAATGATGCAAAAATGAGTTCATCTGAATATGTTAGAAAAAAAAATAATGAAATGATATTTTGATAGAGGAAAAATCAAGAGAACCAAAAATAAAATGTATTTAATTCAGTTTAACAACACCTCATTTAAATTTAAACCCATTATCTTTCTATTTCCAAACAAGTTAGCGGACCAAGCTATTATTTTAATTAATATAACTGTTTAATATGCTGTTATGTTTAAATGTAGTAAAATATATGGTCTATTTCAGTATATTTCACTGAGAAATCAATACAAATATACACTTTTCAAAGATGGCGTACTCATTTATGCTGTGCACTGTGCATTACCAATTCATTTCAGACTATTTAACATGTATGCAATGCATTAAACATGTGTATTGCTCTCTTTAACCCTTTATCAAGTCATCATCATGTAAAGTGGTTAAAGCTTTAAGACCAATCACAGTTTAGCTCTATAGTATGTGCTGACTATGCAAGTGAGTGCACTCCACAGTAAACAGAGTGAAGGAATGAACAAGTGAAAACTCCACAATGTTTGAGAACAAAGCCGTGAAGAGAAGCTTTGGGTTGAGCAGATGGGCTTCCAAAGCTTGACTTCTCCCCCAAAGCACCTTCTTTCTTACTCGTGCGCTCTCTAAGAAGCTGTGAATGATTAAAGGACTAAAAAGGCAGTCGCACTGGAGCTCAAGGAAATCTGGTTCTAATCGAGGAGTTTCCTGCGATGGCAGGAAATAGCTGTCATTTCTGCAGGGTTTTCTTTCTGCCACCTCAGCCTTTTCCTCTTTTTCCTTCTCTTTCTCTTTTCAGCCAGTCGTATAATCAAAAATGGCCAAATAAGGTGACCAACGGGTCATGTCCAAATAAATAGCGTATGATCTCCATTCCAGAAAACACAACTTTATGTAAGTGTGAGAGCAAGAGATTATTTTGTGCTCATTATAATAACATGGACATTTTTTGACTGTTGCACTTATTCTTGCTCTTTTCAGCTACAGTGCTCAGCATAAATGAGTAGATATCAATCTCATTCATTTTCCATCTGCTTAGTCCCTTTATTCATCAGGGGTCGCCACAGCGGAATGAACCGCCAACTATTCCAGCATATGTTTTACACAGCGGATGCCCTTCCAGCTGCAACCCAGTACTGGGAAACACCCACACCCACTCCAACACACACACACACACAGACACACACACACACACACACACTACGGCCAATTTAGTTGATTCAATTCACCTATAGCGCATGTGTTTGGACTGTGGGGGAAACCGGAGCATACAGAGGAAACGCACGAGAACACAGAGGAGAACATGCAAACTCCACACAGAAATACCAACTGACTCAGCTAGGACTCGAACCAGCGACCTTCTTGCTGTGAGGCGACAGTGCTAACCACTGAGCCACCGTGTCGCCCCATATCAATATCAGCATATCAAAATTAGGTTAAATCAACTTGACAGTTCCAAGTTACAATGGATTTACTCACTTGTTTAAGTAAAGTAAATAATCATTTTTTACAGTAAAAATCCTACAAAGATACATTAATGAATAGAAAAGTCCAAAACAGCAATCTTCATTTTTAAATAAAAATGTTTAAATGAGTTAATGAGCATGGTATGCTACTGTATACATGAGATATTTGTGTATAAGATTAGTCAGTACCAAAGCCAAAACTGGAATAATCTAACAAAATAACTTAAATCATGATGCCAAAAGTAGCACACCTGAATATGTTAGAGAAAATTCATCCATTCATTTTCTTTTCGGCTTAGTTCCTTTAATAATCTGGGGTCGCCACAGCGGAATGAACTGCCATTTTATCCAGCATATGTTTTACGCAGTGGATGCCCTTCCAGCTGCAACCCATCACTGAGAAACATCCATACACACTCATAGACTACTAACAATTTCGCTTACTCAATTCACCTATAGCGCATGTCTTTGGACTTGTGGCAGAAACTGGTGCACCCGGAGGAAACCCACGCAAACATGGGGAGAACATGCAAACTCCACACAGAAACGCCAACTGACCCAGCCGGGGCTCGAACCAGCGACCTTCTTGCTGTGAGGCAATTGTGCTACCCACTGCGCCACCGTGCTGCCCCTGTTAGAGAAAATATTAAATACAATTTCACAAAAGAGGAAAAATCAAGAGGACCACGAATAAATCATATTTAATTTAGTTGAAGTTTTGTATTTTGGGCTCGCTTTAATAGTTAATCTACACAAACGTTGACATTTGTGGATGTTGCACCTATTTTCGCTCTTTTCAGCATTTCAGCTACAGTGCTCAGCATAAATAAGTAGAAAAATGTCTACTTTATCCATTTTTCAGTGAACAAAGCCAATATATTGTGCTGCATTTAAACAAAACAGTTTTATTAAACAGCTATATCCATTAAAACAAGAGTTTGGTCAGGACACATCTTTAGGAATTGAAAGATAATGCATGTAAATTTAAACAAGCTTTTTGACATAAATAACCTGCACCCCAGAGCAATATTAAAATCCACAACCAAATCCCTTTTAGAGAAAGTAAAGATGAACACTAGTATGACAATAATCTTTCCATATGTTCCATCACTTGTTGTCAATGAAGAGAAATAATATTTTAGGTAAAACCCGACACAATCTACTTGAAAAATTCTATATTTCTATTGAGTAGTTTCAGATGATTATATGTTAGTACTTTCACAGAGTAAAGATGCATTCGAATCTAATTCAATTATGTTTTTTGTACTTTATCACAGAATTAAAAAACAATGCATCTTGGTTTTTCAAAATTATAAGCATGAAACGAAGAAAAATGATTGATAAAGAATCTAAAAGAGACTTAAGAATATACACTGTTGTCAGCGCCAGTAGCCTAGTGGTTAAGTGCGCCGACATATAGCACCATGGTGCTCATGGTGACCCGAGTTCGATTCCCGGCTCAAAGTCCTTTGCCGACCCTTCCCCTCTCTCTGCTCCCCACACTTTCCTGTCTGTAACCTCCACTGTTCTATCCAAATTAAAGGTGAAAACCCCCTAAAAATACACTGTAAAGAAACCTGTAAATCAGCAATTTTGCATATTTTGTGATTCATGTTTTTAGTTTTCTCCATGTATTTATGCTTTTGAATTGCATTATGGGAGCTTGATCTTTCTTCCAACAACTTTTAACCTTGAAAAGTTCGAAAAAGTGACTTTTATTAACATTTTTAATAGTTTAGAGTGATATACCGTCTGGGTTGGTGTCGTATATTACACTACAAACCTTGTATTTAACTCCCAGTGCATTTTCTGATTTTTTACAGACTTATTTGTTATACATAATATTATTTCAAACTACTAAAATGTCCTTAAAAGTCATTTTGTTAAACTCTAGAGTTGAATTTCTAACATCAAAAGTCGACAGAGCAGAAATCAAGGTCCCATAATGCAATAAATCCCAAAAATAAATATAAAAAACACTTGTGAATCACAAAATACGGCAAACAGATATATTTTTTTTACAGTGTCACTGCTTAAATGTCACAAGAATAAACTAAATATTAAAATAAATGATAGTAGAAAATGTCTTTTTTTATTGTAATGATATTTTAAAATATTACCACTATATATAACTGTATATTTTAATCAAATACATGCTCCTGGGATGACCATCAAAGTCTTGAAGTCTTTCAAATATACAAAAAACTCCACCCATCGCAATCTTTTAAACATTAACGAATCGCATCATGAATCCCTTCAAGTTATGACCTCGATCACTTATCAGCACAAAAATATATCCACTGCAGCTATAAAGCAAGGGAAAGCCTTAAATCATGGTTATCAAAAGCATTAGAAGCACTGCCAGATGCTCGCTTCATCTATAAGGGCCTTCAAATTAACGCCTAGGTGAAAAGCCAAGCTGCCAGAAAAAGATTTATTAACAGAAGCAGGTTCAAACAGGTCCATTAACTTTAATATACAAATACAGTTTATCCCCAAAGGCTGCAGATGGTGGAGCAGAAATGTAGACCCTCAACACTGTAATCTAATCACTCAAACCACTATTGGAGGTGTCATATTTATTTCATAAACAGTAATGCGTAATGATTCATACATCACAACATTAAAGATCACTAGTCCAAAACTTCATTCATTCATTAATTTTCCTTTGGCTTGGTCGCTTATTTATCAGGGGTCGCCACAACAGAATGAACCGCCAACTATTCCGGCATATGCTTTACGCAGCGGATGTTCTTCCAGCTGCAACCTAGCACTGGGAAACACCCATACACTCTCGCACGCACGAACGCACGCACACACGCACGCACGCACGCACGCACGCACGCACACATACATTACGGCCAATTTAGTTTATTCAATTCACCTATAGAACATGCAAACTCCACACAGAAATGCCAACTGGCCCAGCCGAGATTTAATCAAATTAAAATTTCACAGGAGGGCTAATCGTTTTGACTTGACCTGTATGTTTAGCCTCAAAGTATTAGTAAACAAGTCATGGCAACTGCAGCAAATATAAAAAGGTGTTTTGGTACATTTAAGTATAAAAAAAAACTTGAGAGGAACCAGACTCTGAAATCATCAACAGAGACACAAGCACACCAGCATCTAAAAGAAAACACATGCTGCTCTTTCCTACAGGCAACGACAGACACAGTCTCATAAAACGCTCAGAGAAGCTGCTAATGAGGACCTGAAGCAATAACCCCAGGCAGAGCACTTTCTAGACTCACTTCTGATGAAAGCTCATTTTCCAATAGTCACACTCCACATAGATACCTAAATGCTGGGAAACTAAATTACAACAAAACACTGATGCATCATAATCAGAGGGGAAAATTGGCTTTTATCCAGAGGATATATCTGATTATAAAGTTATTAAACGGGCTTTGCATTTCAGATGATAATAAAAGTCGAGATTTTTGTAAATATGTAAATAAATGTGTCTGTAACACACCTTTATCTTCAATTTCTGTCCATTTGAACAGGAATTTCAAACAAGCAATGCTGTTTTTGACTACACTGTAAAACCCAAAAAGTTAAGGTAACTCAAACCATTTGAGGAAACCGATTGCAACAAACCATTTAAGTTCAAAAACGAATGCAAACGAGTACTGTGAACTTAATTCATTTGAGTAAAAGAAGCAATTTGAGCACAGTAAAACCCAATAAATGAAAACAACAAACCAACTGAGTACTGTAAAACTCAACAAGTTAAGGTAACTCAAACCATTTGAGGAAACTGATTGCAACAAACCATTTGAGTTAAACAAAACTAATCTATACGAGTACTGGGAACTTGCTCCTTTTAAGATGAAGTAATGAGGTATTTAATTAACTCATTACCTTCAACACTGAGTTCAAAACTCTTTTCAAATGAGTAGAATTAACTTTCAGGACATTTTGAGTTAGCTACACTCATTTCATTTGATAAAGTTGACTGTTGGGTTTTACAGTGTACTACACTCTAAGAAATGCAGGGTTGTTTTAACCCAATGTTGGGTGAAATATGGACAACCCCAACTGTTCAAAGGTTTGATATACATTTAACTGAATAATTAACCGGATGTTGGGTTTGTCTATATTTGACCCAATGATGACTTAAAACACCCCAGCATTTTTTTACAGTGTAGTAATAGCACTAAATAAACACGAATTAACATCTTGCATCTCATGTAATCAGTCAATCTGCATTTCAATGACTGAAAGACATCCGTAAAAAGCTTGTGAACGATGTCATTACATTTATTTACATTTTAGTCTTGTAGTCATACATTATAGCCGTTTACATTTAGCATTACATTTACCTCAGGCTAGACATTCAGTGTTTACAGCTTGTACTATAAAAGTAAAAGTACAGTACAATAGAGATACTCCCCGTGTTGCCGTGGGTTTCCTCCGGGTGCTCTGGTTTCCCCACAAGTCCAAAGACATGCGCTACAGGTGAATTGGGTTAGCTTATTTGTCCGTAGTGTATGAGTGTGAATAAGTGTGTATGGATGTTCCCCAGTGATGGGTTGCAGCTGGAAGGGCATCCGCTGCGTAAAACATATGCTGGATAAGTCGGCGGTTCATTCCGCTGTGGCGACCCCAGATTAATAAAGGGACTAAGCCGAAAATAAAATGAATGAATGAATAGAGATACTCTAGACAAGTATTTCTCTAAACTGTGCATTATATAAAACCATATGTTTACTGTATTTTTTATTTTTTTTTAAGATTTATTTTTGGCCTTTTTGCCTTTATTAAGTGGATAGGACAGTATTATAGACAGGAAGCGAAGTTGGAGAGAGAGAGGGGGTAGGGACGGGAAATGTCCTCGAGCCGGGATTCGATCACGGGACGCCCTGAAGTGCTACGGCACCATATGTCAGCGCGCTAAGCACTAGGCTATTGCGCCGACTGTTTACTGTATTTTAACCATCACCCTGTGTTAATTTGCATTTCGCATGAGAAACAAGTGATAGAGACCCTAAATTTGAATATTCCTAAACATCCCTTCATTCACAAAATAAAAGTCAGCAATGTGATGGAAACGCACCTAATTGGCATTTTTTGTGAACTTGAAAAAAAGATTCACTTCACATTCAAGAGGGAAACCCTGCTCATGACACTGTTTAATGTTTTTTTAATCTGTCTTGAAAGGAAGTTATGAAAACCACTGTGCAAATTATTAGATTATGATCTTAGAGTATAGAAATATAATTGTATCATTAGATTTCTTAATATAAATCAGCCTTACATGCAACTGACATGTATTATGTTTAGTATGTCTCCAACTATATGACGTTTTATACACTAACTATGATGTTTTTCTGTGTATTAATGTGCTTTCAAAAAAGCTGTATTAAGATCTACAGAAATAAAACAAATACTCTGATCTATTAGGTCCATTTGCTCAGTCCAAGACATGGTATGTGATACACAACAGTCATTCTCTTGACTCAATGATTAATAAACACACGTGTAAAAATAGTGGAAACTCTTAAAGAGGATGTCCTTGAAAGAAAACAGGAAGCTTCGAGCACATCCGTCTGGCCTCCGACAGCATTTTCATTGGCAGTATCACAACTGTATCTTTCTTTCTACAATGTCAAAACAACTTCTTAGTGTGTCTGCCAAATATCCATAATGTATGAAGAGTTCAGATGCAAAAGCTTCTAAGTGTCATCTGAAGTTTACTTCTTAAATGAGCTTTCCTCCTATTTCGCCCTTCCTGTATGTAATTTTAGTATTTTCAAATATTTAATGGCCATGAATAGCTTCTTTTCATTTACTTTAAAGTGGAAAAACTGAACATAAACATAGGAGACATAAATAATGCTCATTTTAGAAGAAAATTTCAAACAGCACACAAATGAAACTCTTCATATACATACATATTTTTGTGGCCATGTGACTTAAATGGTCATTTAAGCAAGCAACTGATTCATTTCCGATCAGTTTGAAAAGATTTTTTCGTTTTCCCTCACTCGCAATCCATATATAATGTTCCCACTGAATGCCATGTGGCTGGAAAAGCACAAGTAGACATTTCCACAGCTCAATTTAATGCATCGACAGCTGACAAAGTCACATATGGCAACTACAGTACCGCCAGCACTGTCTAAACAAAGCTTTCAAATGATGGAAATGATAACCCTAACTTATGCATGTGACAGCATTCAAACAATAACAGTAAATAAAGTGTGCTCCAGCTCATTCTTTACTAGTCTCGTGTGTGGAAATGTCTCTCCACATCCTGGACTTGGAAAAGACTGGTGAATACTGTGCCAATCAGTATGCAAGCAAAACAAAGAGGATGGAAAAAATGAAAGGGAAGAGAAAGAAAAGAAAATCCTCATAGTTTAAACCTGTAGATATATTAATCACAAAAAGCTTTTACTTATTATTATTATTATTATTATTGCGCCTCACGGTGGCGCAGTGGGTAGCACTATCGCCCCACAGCAAGAAGGTCGCTGGTTCGAGCCTCGGCTGGGTCAGTTGGCGTTTCTGTGTGGAGTTTGCATGTTCTCCCTGTGTTTGTGTGGGTTTCCTCCGGGTGCTCCGGTTTCCCCCACAAGTCCAAAGACATGCGGTATAGGTGAATTGGGTAAGCTAAAATTGTCTGTAGTGTATGAGTGTGAATGGGTGTGTATGGATGTTTCCCAGAGATGTGTTGCAGCTGGAAGGGCATCCGCTGCGTAAAACATATGCTGGATAAGTTGGCGGTTCATTCCGCTGTGGCGACCCCAGATTAATAAAGGGACTAAGCCGAAATGAAAATGAATGAATGAATGAATTATTATTATTAGTATTAAGAATGCTAAGTACTATTTTACTACTACCAAAATTATTAGGACTGTCATTGCTGTTTATACACATTTCTTTTTTCATTTCTGTGCTGTTTATGTACTCTGTGTTTACCATATGTTGTATGTTCTGTGTTGTGTTTATTGTTTGTTGTATGTTTTGCACTCATAATAATAAAAAAAAAGGTTTTAAACCACTTATGAATGTGGAAATGTGTACACCATCTTTCAGAAATTTGTCAGTAAATACTTATTTTTTTCTTAAACATTTATTAGCACAAGTAAAAGCGACAGCAAATGCAGTTATGTCCATTCAGGGCATTTTCCTCTCATGGCGCTCCAGCAAAGCTAGCAGTATTGTGAAAGACTCTACTCACCCCTTTCACAGTCTCTTTTAGCTGCTGCTATCAGGAAGAAGGTTTGAAGTATTAAAGCCTGTTCGGCTAGACTACTCAACAGCTTCTTCCCACAGGCTGTTAGAGCCCTCAACTCCAGTCAACTTACCCCCCTCTGAAATCTCCCCATGCATTCCTGAGTATGTCCCATACAGGTGAGTGGGCTTAATAAACCACTTGTGGAAGGACACCCTCTCGTCTCTCTGACTCTTGCACCAGGTTGCACATTTGCACTATAGACACTTTCCTAATCACTCCATGTCTCTTGGAAACACTGCATTTTAAATTGTGCTTCATTCAGGTGAGTGGGCTTGACAAACCACCTGTAGAAACACTCTTCTCTCTTATGCACCTGACACTTTATCTAAACTCCACCTTACAAGGACTGTTTACTATACTATGTTTACTATAAATGTACCACAATCATGTTGCACTGCTTGCTTCAACCTTAAACACCTCTTGCACAATATTAGACCTTAAATACCTTTTTTTGCACAATATCCTGCACAACATTGTTCAGTCTCATGAAAAAGTACTTGCATAGACTGTCTTATGTGTATAGTTTAAGTATTTTATTCTATTTTATAATATATGTTAGTTATGCATAGGTTTTTTTTTAATAATAGCTCTTATGTCCAGTGTTGTGTTTGTATTTATGATTAATCCATGTAGCACCGCTGTCCTGCGAGACACGACATTTCCTTACTCTGTATGTCCACACATGTAGCGGAAGGACAATAAAGCACGACTTGACTTCATAATGTTCAAAAAAAGATTTATCTTTCAAATGAATGCCGTTTCCATTCATCAAAGAATCACAATTTCCACGAAAATATTCAATAGCACAAGCATTTTTAACATTAATATTAATATTACTAATAATAACGTCTTGAGCAGCAAATGTTGATCGGCAGATGTTGTAAATATTATAAAACCGAAAATATATCCTTTTAAAAATGTAAATAATTACTATTGTGTGAACTCTTGTGGCTTTAAAGGTTAGAAGAGCATGCTGTTTGTTAAAGTGATGAACTAAACCGGGATTCTCTCTACTGAAATACTGTCAACATAAACTGACTTCATAAATCCAACAGGTAATTTTTTTTTTTTGACTAGCATAAATAATGACGTTACAAAAATCTTGTTATACAGTACGTTACTTAATATGACATCCATATATGTGGATGCATGTGCTGAAACAATAGAAACGATCACATTAATACCATTAAGTACATTAGAAACCACCAAATCTTACTCATTAAAACCAGTATGTTTTACTTCACCATTGTCTCTAATTCAAGAGTTCACACTTAGATATTGCTTGATAATAATAGCAGGTTTGGCATGCTGTCCCGGGAGAGAACCCTGAGCTCGGAGATAATTGAGCCCAGGACTCCCGCCTGGTAAATAAGCATATAAGGGGGTACGAGATCAGATAGTTCTCGAGAGCTCCCCCTGGTAAATAAG
>CAIGQW010054109.1:2293768-2320202 GCA_903798125.1 Danio choprae
TTATATGCTTATTTAACAGGGGGAGCTCTCGAGAACTATCTGATCTCATACCCCCTTATATGCTTATTTACCAGGCGGGAGCCCTGGGCTCAATTATCTCCGAGCTCAGGGTTCTCTCCCGGGACAGCATGCCAAACCTGCTATTATTATCAAGCAATTGAATTGCTTTTGAAACACCACTGACTGAAGCCATATCCTGGTCAAATCCACTGTGCAACAAAATTCTAGAACAACTCTCACGATCCAAATGCACATTTATAATGACAGTGTAATCTATTAAGGCTCATTCATGCCAAATGTAACAGTGACAATAAAGATAGACTTTTAAAAATAATTCTAAACTGCAAAATCCAAACCACAGCTACTGCATAATGATGACAAATCATGTCATTGGAATCACTAATAAAACTATTTATGTCCAGCTTATGAACAATACAAATATTAAACAGCAGATCAGAATTCGTCCTAATTTAAAAGCATTTAAGTCAGCAGATGTTAAAACTACAGCATGTATTTATAATTAACAGTACAATATCTTGCACTCATGTCAACACTAATGAAGTAGTCTTAACAGCTGTCTTTAAAATGATTATTCTTGGTTTGAACAGGTCTCAAAATGTAATTTACAAATAATTAATGTAATGTAATGTAATGTAATGTAATGTAATGTAATGAGTGTAATGAGGGGGGGGGTGTCTCTCCACACCACCAACAGTGTGCAGCATCCACTTGAATGATGCGATGGCAGCCATAAGACAACGGTGCCAGTGCGTTTACCACACTTTGGTGTTAGAGCCAATTCGGTGGATGGGGATGATTGAGAGACCAGGGACGATGGAGGGAATTTTGGCCAAGGGTTACACCCCTACTCTTTTACAAGAAGTGCCATGGGATTTTTAATGACCACAGTGAGTCAGGACTTAAGTTTAACGTCTCATCCAAAAAGACAGCACTCTCTGACAGTATGGTATCCCCTTCATTTTACTGGGGCATTAGGACCCACACAGACTGCAGGTTGAGCACCCCCTGCTGGCCTGTCTAACGCCATCTCTAACAGCAACCTAGTTCTTCCCATTTGGTCTCCCATCCAGGTACTGACCAGGCTCAGCCCTGTTTAGCTTCAGTGAGTAAACAGTCTTGAGCTGCAGGGTGACATGGCTGTGTAATTAAATACCCCTAAATATTATAAATACCACTAAGAATATGAAATTCTGAGGGTGCCTCACACAGGTGAGTGGGCTTGACAAACCACCTGTAGAAAACACACTCTTTCGTCTCTCTGTCATTTTAACCGACACTTGCACCAGTTTTGTACAATTGCACTAGACACTATCTTATGATCACTCAACATCTAAAAAAAAAAAAGAAAATTGTGCATTTATGAAGTGAGCTTCACATAGGTAGAAACCTGTAGAAACACTCTCTTCTCACCTCAAAGATTTAGCGTTTGCATAAAAAGATTTATGCACATCTCAAAAGCTATATTTCAAAAACCCTGGTCTCGAATTATGTCTTCATAAACTGATCCTCCCCGCCAACCTGGTTTCACCAAGTAGGACATGATCCTGGATTAACATCTATGTTGATCCTGGAACAACATTCCAATCAGCCAATCAGAATTAAGGAATAGGTTTACCGTTTATGTTAAGTTTAGGCTTACGCACTTCTTCCCGATTGTTATCCAACTATTACTCCCCTCTGATCTTGGGAATAATTTACAGCTATGGTTGGGTTAAGGGGTAGGGAATAGGTATGGATTACATTTTCCCACAAAAATTATGTTCCAGGATCAACATAGATGTTAATCCAGGATCACATCGTGAAAAATCAGTAAAAGACTAGACTCACCTTCACCACCTCCTGAGCTGCCAGACCGCCAATGAAGGCATTGATGGGTGCCAGATCCCCTCTGGCAACCAGAGACAAACTCCTCACCATGTCTTCATCAAGCTCATCAAACTTAGCCTCAGTGCAAAGCTCTTTTGTGATGGTAAGCAGCACTTCAGCATCCGCCTATAGAGGGCAGCAAAAGTCAGAAATTAACTATAGTCTGGCTATGAATTATTACATTTAGAGGTAACATTTAACATTCTATTCTAATTATAACAATTAGAGCTGTATTAAAAAAAAATCCTTTGGGAAATAATGCATTATTGCAAATAAACTATTCTCTCTTGAATCGATTCTGAGCTTAATTTCTAACAGCAGATGGCGCTGTCAGCTTTACAAACAGCTGTACTCTGCTGGCATCCAATTCTTTAAAAATACCACATTAATGAATTTAGGAAAGGTTTAAACGAATGATAAGTGTGTCCGTAGTGAGCTGTGTTTACATTAATCTTGTGACACAAAAGCAAACTTACATGACTCCACTGAACACACAAGTGCCCCTCCTTATGAGTATTTGATTTAAAACTAGCCATAAGGTTTAAAACTAGCCCAGAGAGCAATTTGCTGTTAGAAAAATAGCCTAGAGCACCACCTGCTGTTAAAAACTAACCTAGAGTGCCGTCTACTGTTAAAAGCTAGCCCAGAACACCAATTGCTGTTAAGAACTAGCCTAGAGTGCCATCTGCAGTTAAAAAAATAGCCTAGAGCGCGGCTAGAGTGCCATCTGTTGTTAAAAACTAGCCTAGAGCATGGCTTGAGTGCTATCTGCTGTTAAAAACTAGCCTAGAGCGTGGGTAGAGTGCCATCTGCTGTTAAAAACTCACCTAGAGCATGGCTAGAGCGCCATTTGTTGTTAAAAATTAGCCTAGAGCATGGCTCGAGTGCCATTTGCTGTTAAAAATTAGCCTAGAGTGTGGCTAGAGCGCCATTTGCTGTTAAAAACTAGCCTAGAGCATGGCTCGAGCGCCATTCGCTGTTAAAAACTAGCCTAGAGCGCAGCTAGAGTGCCATCTGCTGATAAAAACTAGCCTAGAGCTTGGCTAGAGCGCCATTTGCTGTTATTAACTCTTCTAGAGCGCAGCAAGAGTGCCATCTGCTCTTAAATACTAGCCTACAGCGGGGCTAGAGCACCATCTGCTGTTAAAAACTAGCCTAGTGAACCATCTGTTATTAAAAACAAAGCTCAGAAACAACATCAACAACAATAATAACAAACAGAGAAGACAACATGCTTCTAACAACTCAACTAATGCCATTTTAAGCTATGCCTGCTTGACCAAATATTTATAAATGTTATGAGAATAACGTTGATATGAAGTTGCATGAAGATGTTTAAAAATGACAAACCTGAGATCTAGGATAGGGTGTCCGGCTGTATTTCTGAGTGAATTTATGCAGGGCTTGAAAGGCCAGGTGAAGAGACAGGTGTCTTTGTTCCTTGCCATAGTCTGTCATCTCCACAAGATCACGATCACAGAGCGCTTCATTCAGAGCCACATTCAGTGGTTTCTGCAAACATTAGAATATATCCTGAATGACGTGCTCTAGTTCTGTATGTTGACACACATCCATATACTGTATCAAGACCTGGTTGCATGAAAGCCCCTAAGGGCATTTTTTTTATTCGATGTTTGATGTAATCTCAACTGAAACATGAAGAGTGGGTGGGAAATAAAGTAGCTCCTCCCCTTTAAAAAAACAGCCAATGGCACAGCTCTGCCAGTGAAAGTGCATCAAATGAAAAGCAAATGAGAAGTGTGAAGGGGGCATCAGATATTAAAGAGCAAAATCATGTCAGATATGATATATCAGCATCAGGTCAAGATTTGATGAGAAACTGAGGTATGAGATGACGTGAAAAAAATTGTTTGGATCAATTTTATATTTTTTTAAATACAAATTGTCACTTTTTTGGAGAACACTAGCTAATAGATATCCTTAAAACTAATAGACTGAAACTAACGGGACCTTTGCCCTTGCCTCAGGGATTTTTGTCCACCTCAAGGACACCCCTGAGTCAAATTACTAATGGACTTTCATGCAACCGGGCCCAGAAACATACTACATCATCATATCAACAGCATCTAAAAATAATTATGCTTACAAAGCTCAAGATTTCAGGCTGTTTGACTTCAGTTGCCACTCCACACTTCACATAGTCGGAAAAGTTTGAAGTGTCACAAATACTGAAAGAGTAGCTGTCTGAAAAAATTTATATTTATATATTGTTATTCACTGATGCGATTAAGCTTTCATTGGTCCTTTTTTATTTTGTTTTAAGCAAATTTGCTATTCATAAATCATCTGACACATACGTACCCCTCACTTTAATCTCAACGGGGCCGTAATTGTTGAGTTCAGTCATGCCTTGAACCTCAGAAAAAGTCACGAACATGCCATCAGTGAACTCGTGGCTTTCCTCATCGGTGCATATTACAACGCCTGGATTCTCCTACAAAGAAAAACAGTAAATGTTGCAACTGCATTTGGCACCTTTGACAAAATAAAAATGAAACGCTGCCATCAGTTCCTCAATGTTTCATCATGAGTGAAGATGCTTTAATGCGGTTCGAAAGATCTGTGCACGTCAATTGATAATTCATTCACTCGAAACATCCCGAAGTTCATAAAGACACACACACACACACACACACACACACACACACACACACACACACACACACACACACACACACACATATATATATATATAGTAAGTCAAAATTATTAGTCCTCTTGTAAATTTTTTGTTATTTTTCAAATATTTCTCAAATGATGTTTAACAGAGCAAGGAATTTTTCACAGTATTTCCTATAATATTTTTTCTTCCAGGGAATGTCTTATTTGTTTTATTTCAACTAGAATAAAAGTAGTTTGTAATTGATTAAAAACCATTTTGGGGCAACACGGTGGCACAGTGGATAGTGCTCTCGCCTCGCAGAAAAAAGGTCACTGGCTTGAGCCTCGGCTGGGTCAGTTGGCATTTCTGTGTGGAGTTTGCATGTTCTCCCCGTGTTTGCGTGGGTTTCCTCCAGGTGCTCGGGTTTCCCCCACAAGTCCAAAGACATGCGCTATAGGTGAATTGGGTAGGCTAAATTGTCCATAGTGTATAAGTGTGAATAGGTGTGTATGGGTGTTCCCCAGTGATGGGTTGCAACTGGAAGGGCATCCGCTGCGTAAAACATATGCTGGATAAGTTGGCAGTTCATTCCGCTGTGGCGACCTCAGATTAATGGAGGGACTAAGCCGAAAAGAAAATGAATGAATGAATAAAAAACATTTTATGGTCAATATTATTAGCACCCTTAAGCAATATTTTTATTCGACTGTCACTCAAATTCTATTGTAGCATGCTAGAAGAGTTTAAAGTACAGTTCCTGTGTTAGATTTTAGTGCGTGATTATATTGTTTAATGTGGGGCTTTAAGGAGGATTTTGTAGTTAAAGTGGGTCGACACGTGTCTGGGATTCCCGGGAAAGTGCTTTTCTAATGAGAGAGAGTTGGCTTGTTCTCGGGTGACCGAAAGTATCCTCTTCTACACCATGCAAAAGTTCATTAAAAAGAGAAGTTTGAACAGTTAAACGCTTACTGACCTTCTTCAGACTGTTACAATATTAACAGATTTCACTGAAGTTTTTACTCGCATTAACATGCAATCATAAAGCTAATAAATATTTAGCATAAACAGAAGCTGAAATTTTCATCCTCAATTAAACTTGAAACATATGGATGCCATTATACATTTTGAAGCGTTAATCTTTTGCTGGAACGGGCAGGACTAAAAACCTTTTTATCTGTATTCTGAAGATGACTGAAAGCATTGCTGATTTTTGAATGACATGAGGGTGAGTATTCCTTTAAGAGGACCGAACTGAAAGTGAAAACGTGACTTATGTCCAGTGTCACCTTGCTGATATGTGATATCATGGCTGAAACTGGAGTCTCTCCATCTGTGTCACTGACTTCAAATGATTCTCCAAAGTCACAGAACAGCTGCCTGCGAACCAAACACAAATATCAGAACAATATTTAGCACTGCTATAAACATTTTCATGTGTTGCATTGATTCATGAGATGCCTCTTACCCACAAAGCCCTCTGGTGTCAGCCACGATAAACTTTATATTGCTTGAGTGACAAAACGCGCCCACACGTAGCTGCTCTTCTAAAGGGGAATTTGTAAGCACCACAACCTACAGCGATAAACACATAGGATGCAAAAAAAGTGAGGAACTAAATTCTTGTATTTCTTTCCTTTCTTTGGATATAAGTTTCAATAAAGAGGTTTAGGCAGCACGGTGGCGCAGTGGGTAGCACAATCGCCTCACAGCAAGAAGGTCGCTGGTTCGAACCCCGGCTGGATCAGTTGGCGTTTCTGTGTGGAGTTTGCATGTTCTCCCCGTGTTTGTGTGGGTTTCCTCCGGGTGCTCCGGTTTCCCCCACAAGTCCAAAGACATGCAGAATAGGTGAATTGGGTAAGCTAAAATTGTCCCTAGTGTATGAGTGTGACTGGGTATGTATGGGTGTTTCTCAGTGATGGGTTGCAGCTGGAAGGGCATCCGCTGCGTAAAACATATGCTGGATAAGTTGGCGGTTCATTCCGCTGTTGTGACACCAGAATAATAAAGGGACTAAGCTGAAAAGAAAATGAATGAATTTGGTTTAACCAATTCAGGGTTAAAACTCTGATTTTATTTATATATTTTTATACTGACATGATACATGATACATACTTCTTGAACTTTAGTACTGTTGTACAGTAAAAGGGTGCAATAATAGCATAGTGTGTAAATTATTATATTTATTAAAATCTTTAATAAACACTAGTTAGGCACTTTTAGAACATGTTTATCCATTTTATTCATTCATTCATTTTCATTTCGGCTTAGTCCCTTTATTAATCTGGGGTCGCCACAGCGGAATGAACCGCCAACTTATCCAGCATATGTTTTACGCAGCGGATGCCCTTCCAGCTGCAACCCATCTCTGGGAAACATCCATACACACCCATTCACACTCATACACTACGGACAATTTAGCTTACCCAATTCACCTATAGCGCATGTCTTTGGACTTGTGTGGGAAACCGGAGCACCCGGAGGAAACCCACGCCAACACGGGGAGAACATGCAAACTCCACACAGAAACGCCAACTGACCCAGCCGAGGCTCGAACCAGCGACCTTCTTGCTGTGAGGCGAACGTGCTATCCACTGCGCCACCGTGAGGCCCTTATCCATTTTATTGAACATAAATTGTAATTTGATGGAAAAAGTGAGAAGAACGAGCTCAGCGAAAGCCATACTCAAACCCATTCAATCACTTCTAGCACTCAATATTATTATTATTACTGTAAATTTGCATTTCATAATAGACGCTCCAAATAATCTTGTTTTCCATTTGTATACACATAACTTTGTATTACCACACTGACAGATAGTTTTACTGAAGTAAAATGCACTAAATTTCACCCCCAAAAGGAAACAAAACTAAATATCTTATATCATATTTTCTTTTATAGAAATTCCATCTAGATTTAAGACTTTTTTTATTATTTGTACTTGACATCGGACATAATACTTATTAAGAAAACCTGCTCCTGCCTAGGTTAGATTCACAAAGTAAATTACCATGCTAACTGACTCTAAGTATGAGTTATCTTCCTTTTAAAAACAAGCTTGACTTACCCTGCTTTCTCGAGTTTGACCTACCTCCCATTGTAAACTGTAAACCCAGAGTTTGCCCCATTTCAGGGTTAATATATTCAAAGTTTTCACTTAAAGGGACAGTTCACCCAAAAATGAAAATTCTGTCATAATTGACCAACCCTTTACTTGTTTCAAACCTTCATGAGTTTCTTTATCCTGTTGAACACAAAAGAAGATATTTTGAAGAATGCTGGAAACCTGTAACCATTGACTTCCAAAAGTATTTGTTTTTTCCTATTATGGAAGTCAATGGTTACAGGTTTTCAACTTTCTTCAAAATATCGTTCAGGTTTTTAACCACTTGAGAGAGAGTAAATGTTCATCTTTGGGACTTTTGAACCTTTATTTATATTACCAACCTGTTTCACTAAGTAGGACATGTTCCTGGGTTAACATCTATGTTGATCCTGGAACAACATTCCAATCAGCCAATCAGAATTAAGGGATAGGTTTACCTTTTATGTTAAGTTTAGGCTTACTGTTAGGTTTATGCACTTCTACATGATTGTTATCCAGCTATTATTCCTCTCTGATTTTGGGAATAATTTACAGTTATGGTTGGGTTTAGGGGTATAGATTACATTTTCCGACAAAAATGATGTTTCAGGATCAACATAGGTGTTAATCCAGTACCGCACTGTACTTGGCAAAATCCTGACGTGCCTTTAACCTCCTGCCTACACCAGGCCTCAGGATCATAACTCACCTGGAACTTGCTAAGGAAGTTCTCATCAAGTTTGTTAGTCGAGGTGGACACTTGAACATAGGCATTCAGACTCGACAGCTGCTTCTCAGAGCACAAAGCCCTGTTCTGACCCAGATCAGCTTCCTTCAGGTAAAACTACACAGAGAAGAAAACGTAAATATTCACACAAGTAATAACATAAAGAGCCCATCAATATCACCATGGATAAATAATTTAAAGGGGACCTATTATGTCCCTTTTTACAAGATGTAAAATAAATCTCTGATGTGCCTAGAGTGTGTATATGAAGTAGCAAATGAACAATGTTTTATAAGTCTTTGAAACTGACCCTTTTGGGCTTTGATCCGAATTGTGCCATTTTGGTGACTGTCGCTTTAAATTCAAAAGAGATTGTGCTTTTTTTCAAAAGTGGGCGGAGCTACAAATGCCTATGTGTCAGCATAGTGGCAGATTCAAAAACAAGATTAACGTCCTACGCTAATGAGGGAGAGATCGTCACTGCAGAATCATCATACGCCTGCATACAAATCAGTAGCTCAGAGCATATTCAAAACATCATCTGACACAATATTGTTTCAATTAAATAAACTACATTATAGCTGCATTAAAGGCTTCATTACCTGAGAGGACAAATCTCTCCACTCCACCAGACCCTCATCCTGAATGGTGACTGTTCTAACTCCAGCCAGGATCACGTTTTTGGCAATCTCCACGCCAAGACCTCGCATTCCAGCAATGAGGACATCAGCCTTTCCCATACGACGCATTGCATCATGGCCAATCACGTACCTGTTGGTACAAAAAAAATTGTCACCATGCATAAATGTCATAAACAATTGATTTCTGAATTCTGCCATTTAAAATGTAATTATTTTGTGACAAAATAAACAAAAAATGTCTAGGAATTTGAAACAAAACTAAAAGAAGCACATAATAAGCATAACAAAAAATAACACACACACACACACACACACACACACACTATATTAAATATTATGATGTTTATTTAACCCTTTTTAGTTAATCTGCTCCTATATTTTATAGCATAATTTGTTTATTTCCTGCTTTTTTCCCATACATGTTTGTGCAAAAACAGAAATGTGTCATATTATGTGACAAATAATACAGCAAAAATAATTAAAAAGCATAACAAATATTCCCACAATGTATAATTTGCACTATGCCTATTTAAATAATACGTCACAATTTTTCAAAAAACAAGTAAACTACTGAAATCTTTAAATCACAATACTTCGAACATCATTTTATTTTACTTATTTATTATATTTGACTTTAAATTAAATTTTATAGTACATACTACCTTATAAAAGTCTGGTCGCCTATCCAAGTTTTAGGAACAACAAATAATAACTGGACTTCTAGTTGATCATTTGGTATCAGAAGTGGCTTATATGAAAGGCAAAGGCCTCTAGATTACGCTTATTTTACCTAAATAAAATATGATCATGCCTTGATTTTTAATTATTTAATTAGGACAGTAAGGTCTGACTTTGCTTAGACAAAAGTCTTGTCATTAAACAGAAATAATGTACAGTATAGAATATAAAGTCAGGGTGCAGTGGAAAAAGAATTAATATTGTGTATGACTCCCATGAGCTTGGAGGACTGCATCCATACATCTCATCCATACATCTCATACATAAAGTCATCTGGAATAGCAAAGAAAGCGTTCTTGCAGGACTCCCAGAGTTCATCAAGACTCTTTGGATTCATCTTCAATGCCTCCTCTGTCATTTTACCCCAGACATGCTCAATAATGTTCATGTCTGGTGACTGGGCTGGCCAATCCTGGAGCACCTTGACCTTCTTTGCTTTCAGGAACTTTGATGTGGAGGTTGAAGTATGAGAAGGTGCACTATCCTGCTGAAGAATCTGCCCTCTCCTGTGGTTTGTAATGTAATGGGCAGCACAAATGTCTTGATACCTCAGGCTGGTGATGTGGCCATCCACTCGGCAGATCTCTCGAACGCCCCCAAACTGAATGTAACCCCAAACCATGATTTTTCCTTCACCAAACTTGACTGATTTCTGAGAGAATCTTGGGTCCATGCGGGTTCAAATAGGCCTTCTGCAGTATTTGTGATGATTGGGATGCAGTTCAACAGACGATTCATCAGAAAAATTTAGAAGTCAAGTTATTATTTGTTGCTCTTAAGACTGGGATCGACGACAAGACTTTTGTCAGGTAGTGTACAGTAAATAGTATGCAAAACATTTCCACTATGCAAAAAAACAAGCTCAGTTACTTTCGCTTTTTTTATCTCTGTGAAAAAATACCAGAAAGAAACTGTTTGGTATGTTCGGTAACTTACAATAAATGCATGATTGTAATTCTTTAAGGTAGTCCAACCTCAAAAAGACAACATCACAAGTTTGTACAAAAACCTTTTGGTATTAAGCTTCAAAATGCACATGCATCATTGCAACCCAGAGAAATATGAGCATTTAATGCCTAAATTAACTTTTTGAAGTAGCAATAACACATTTTTTTTACTGGAAATGCAGTGAGTAAATGCATAAAGTTTCTGCAGCTCTTAATTTATAAATAAGGTTAAAATAACAGAACTTTACACCATTGTGCAGGCGTAACTGCTGATAATCAAATTTACAACGATAACAGACACAGAAATAACACAAATGAAGCCAGAGGTTAAAGATAAACTTTATCAATAACATTTTACAGTGTACTTACAGCTGTCGAGAATATAACCCCTCGTCAATATCTCCTTGTGCCATTTTTCTGTAAGAATATCAAATCAAATCAATCATGATATCCTTTACAAAAACATACAGTCAATATGTACTCCCAATACCATGGTATTTACATGTTACAGTAGCTACGTTTTAACAATACAGTTACAATTATTACGGTGAGAGTACATGTTAGGACCAGTGATACCTGACTGTAAACAATGACACGGATTGGACGTTTTTAAAGATGTATAAGCGGATATAGATGTCAATATTCAATCAATATTTTCCTTACTATTTAACATTACCTTTAAACGGAGCTCGTCGGTTGCTTCCTCCTTTGTCAGAACAGAAAGTAAACTGATTCAGAGAAGAGTGTTTCACTTTCGTTTCTGTTACTGTGTAACCTGTGTTCTCGCGCACATTCTGCCATATTGAGTGAGAAAATGCAATGTTATTGATTGTTTGTTGCATCTCCGAAAGTTCCTGTTTCTTGACGCTGAGATTCCTCAGGTGGTGTAAACATTAGTCCGCATGAGTAACAGAATCTCCACCACACGAGGGCGCCAAACTCCAATGGAAATAACTGAAAGGAAATATATGCCCCTGCCTCAACAGATAAGACGAACCATTTTCACCAGTCTTTCAAATGAAAGTTTCACCTTTTCATTTGTCAGGTGTAGGCTAAAACATTGCCCAATGCCTTTTTTAGTGCAAACCATCCCTGCTGAAAAAAGTTGGTTAGTTTTAGCTGGTTGACTAGGCTAGTTTTAGAGGGGTTTTAGATGGATTTTGGCCACTTCCAGGCTGGTTTTAGATGGGTTTTGGCCACTTCCAGGCCGGTTTTAAATAGGTTTTGGCCACTCCCAGGCTGGTCTTAGTTGGTCAGGCTGAAAGACCACCTGGAATGCCCAGTTAAACCCAGCTTGACCAGCCAAGCTGCTTAGCTGGTCTTAGATAGTTTAAGTTGGACATAGATGGTTTTGGTTGGTCTCCCAGCTAGGCTAGTCATTCCAAATTGTCTCCCTGCCAAAACTAGCCAGGCTGGTTTTGTATCTAAAACCAGTCTGGTTGACCAGCTAAAACCAGCTTAGGATGGTTTAAGCTTTTTTTATTGTTGGTTTTTTTCTAGCAGGGAGGGTTTTTCACAACTGAATCGAACTTTGTGATTTGAAAATATTGTTTCTATTATGAGTTAATCAGTTGTGTTTACTAATATATTAAAACATTTATTATATAAATGTAGGCAAAAAGCTTTGACGATCTCTTTACAGTAGAATGTAGATATTAATGGAAGCACTGTTGGAATGGCCAAAAAAAACCCCAATGTCCATTTCAGCAATAAGTGTTTTATTTGTACAATATCCATTTGATTTATGCATTGAATTTTGTGCCCCAAGATCGATCACTGCATGTAAAAAAAAAAAATGTGTATTTAAATTATTATAAAACTATTGTACTATTATGTTACTTAATGAGCTTGAAAAATAAATGCTTAGTGAGCAACAATTCTGTTGGTGAAAATTTCTTGCTGGTGTCAGAATTCCAGCAAGTAGCTACATATGACCAGACTGGTTCAGCTGATAGCACTCAAATAATAATACAGCCAGGGTGTGCATAAGAGCATCTCTTAACACAGTTTTGACATGTTGGGTAAAAATGTACAATAAGTGTACATAATTATTCATTCATTCATTTTGCCCTGTACATGACTAATGATGTCATATTAATTTAAATATTAGTTCATCATTAATCATGTAAAGTCTTTATTGTAAAGTGTTACCCAACATGTCAAACCTTGTAGCACACCAGTCACACTCCTGTCAGCTGAGAACAGCAAACCGAGGCAGTTCACACGGATTCACAATATAAGGTTGAAAAAAAGGTTACCTGGTGTGATGAGTCTCGATTTCTGCTGCACCATGCAGATGGTAGAGTCAGAATTATGGTCATTATCAACAATAAAGCAAGGGTCCATCCTGTATAAATGATTCAAGTTGTTGGTGTAATGGTGTGGACTCAAAATGGTTTCTTGAACATGTGCTCAAATTCTCAAATGACTTTAATGACATTAAAAGACTCTTTAAGCATCACAGTGCAGCCCCAAAATAAAAATGTATCATAAAAAATAAGTCATTTTAATTTATAATTTGGCACTATATCATTCAAGAATCTAGGCCCATATGTCTAAAACGGACACCTGTATTACAAGTAAGCCTATTTATGATGGCACAATCTTCAGAATAATAATTTTACAAGTAAAGACTTCCTTCATTTGTTTCACAAACTTCTGATCACGGACTCCATATATCAAAGGACTCAGTAATCTTGGCATAATGTTTGTGAACACATAAATACAGAAAGCAATATTAGTTCTCTGCAGAGGAAAAAGAGGAATAATCACGGTGTACATAAAAGGTGTGACATAAGAAAGCATACAAAGCAGTAACTGGACACCATGCAGCAATATCGTACTCCGAGCTTTGTTTGCGGAACCCTTTGAAACGGCCTTTCTGGCAGCGAACAGGACTCTGCAGTATGTGAAACTGATAATTATCCACACCAGTGACATACAGATGACCTGTGAAGCAGTGTTGTGGTCATCGTGAGCTTTTGAAGGGAACATATACGTTGGGTAGCATGGTACAAATGATCTGAAGAAAGATATGGGTTGGGTTACAAGTGAAATCATTATATCTACAACAGAGCGTATAGCTGCTATACCCCACAGCAAGCATAAAAAGACGTAGGTTCTTTGCGGTGTGCAGATCTGAGAATGATGCAGTGGTTTACAGACAGCAATGAACCGTTCGATGGCCATACCGGCCAGATTCAAAGGAGTGATCATGAAAAAAACTTTACCCAGAGACATCAGAATGTAACATAGTGAAGCATTTACAACTGGTGCAATGTAGGTCAACACGTATATCGCCACTGATACACATATCATGAGCATGTCATTGATGACCAGGTGAATGTATAAAACGTATCTGGCGTCTCTTGAAAAAACGTGAGTGGAGAAGAAAGTCACCACTAGCATTCCGTTAATGACATTGACAATAAGAGCAAGAAAAACAATCACGATGTGCTTGGTGATAGCTTCCTGATAGTTATCCACAATCCAGACCGATGTGTTCATTTCTGTTCGAGAAAAAACAAAAATGCACATCATTTATGTGGTTCAATCAGGTATTGAGATTTATTATTTAACACAAAGGTAAACGTTTGTCTATTAGCAATCTCGCAAAATGTCCTAATTTGACTTACCTTGAGCATACCTAGACTGAGAACGCACGAGCTTTAATCGGGCTGCTTTATGTTATGGAAAGGACAGAGATCATGAATATTGAGCATGTTATTCCCAAGGCTAATCTAATATTAGATTTCATGGCACCACTGCAAAATATCAGACTAATAACATCAAGTCTTAAAGGGATAGTTCATCCAAAAATGAAATTGTACTTACCATTTATTCAATTCAATTCCTCTTTATTTCTATAGCATTTTTACAATGTAGATTGTGTCAAAGCAGCTTAACATAGAAGTTCTAGTAAACTGAAACTGTGTCAGTCCAGTTTTCAGAGTTGAAGTTCAGTTTAGTTCAGTTCAGTGTGGTTTTTCACTGCTGAAAGTCCAAACACTGAAGAGCAAATCCCTCGATGCGCAGCTCCACAAGTCCCAAACCAAGCAAGCCAGCGGCGACAGTGGCAAGGAACAAAACCTCACCAATTGACGAAAGTGAAGGGAAAAAACCTCAAGAGAGACCAGGCTCAGTTTACTCTCCCTTAAGTAGTTCCAAACCTTTATTCTGTTTAACACAAAAGAAGATGTTCAGAAGAAAGATGAAACCCTGTTTCCATTGACACTCATAGTAGGAAAAACAAATACTATGGAAGTCAATGGTTACAGGTTTGCAGCATTTTTCAAAATACCTTCTTGAAAGAAAGTCAAACAAGAAAAAGGGTGAGTAGATAATGACTAAATGTTCAGTTTTGAGTGAGCTATCTCTTTAAAGGGGACCAATTATCCAAAATTAACTTAAAAAAAACCCATTTATGTGCATTTATGAAGTGAGCTTCACACAGGTGAGTGGGTTTGACAAACCACCTGTAGAAACACTCTTCTCTATGAAACACTCTCTCCCCTCTCCTTACTCTAGCACTTAATTCTCTGAGCACTTTGTATAATTATGTAATTCAGAAATAAGCTCTTTTCTGCGATTGTTTTAAGACTTTTTATTTAACTGCCTATGGGGCGAAATGATTAGGAATAACAAACAACAGTAAACGGCCAAACTACTTGCTCTACAAACAAGTGTGTTAGTATTAGAGTATTATAAGAAATTAGTATTATAAGAAAATACCAGTTTTCGATATCAAACAGTATAACAAGCCGTTTTTACAGCTAAAAATAAAAGTGAACAAGTCTGGAAATCTTGAGCCAATAGGGTTCAAAGGTGCACCCACTCTCCCATGACTGAAGGAGGTCAATATTAAAAAATATATCATGTTTATTTTTTAAATAATACTGAAAATACACTGTTTCAGATTTCTATTGATGTGACATCACAAGCTACACTCATCGCTGGCGACAATGTCCCCTATTGGGTTAGATCAATCATGAATCTTTCATTCATTTTCCTTCGGCTTAGTCCCTTGTTTATCAGGGGTCACCACCAGTACTGGGAAACACCCATACACCTTCCCATTCACACACACTCATGCACTACGGCCAATTTAGTTTATTCAATTCAACTATCGCGCATACCTTTGTACTGTGGGGGAAACCGGAGCACCTGGAGGAAAACCACGCCAACACAGTGAGAACACGCAAACTCCACACAGAAATGCCAACTGGCCCAGCCAGGACTTGAACCAGCAACGTTCTTGCTGTGAGGCGACAGTGCTAACCACTGAGCCACCGTGTCGCCAATCATGAATCAATAAATTCTAATTAAAAATCAATTCTTATTTGAATCCCTGCATCCAATTAAGAAATTTATTATTAATAAACTATTAACATAATTCATTCCAGAGCATGTGATTTTCTTATGATACATATTAACAGCATAGACTGATGTGATCAGTTAACAAATGTCATAAACAAAAATGCAAACGAATACAGTTATTTCTTAATAAAATCTAGCCAAATGAAAGAGAATCATCATTTTGATGGCCCAATCTTTACAATGAAAACTTTACATGTAAAATATTCCTTCATTTGTTTGACAAACTTCTGGTCACGAACACCATATATCAAAGGGCTCAGTAATCTCGGCATAATATTGGTGAACACAAAAATGCAGAAAGTAATCTTAGTTCTCTGCAGAGGAAAAAGAGGAACAATCACGGTGTACATAAAAGGTGTAACGTAAGAAAGCATACAAAGAATTAACTGGACACCATGCAGCAATATCGTACTCCGAGCTTTGTTTGCTGAACCCTTTGAAACGGCCTTTTTAGCAGCAAACAAAACTCTGAAATAAGTATAAATTACAATTACCCACACCATTAACATATATATGACCTGTGAAGCAGTGGTGTGGTCTTTATGAGCCTTGGAAGGGAACACATATGTTGGGTAGCAAGATATCAATGACCCGAAGAAAGATAATGATTGGGTTAAAAATAGAATAATGATATCTACCATTGAATGTGTAGCTCCCAAACCCCACAGAAAACATATAAATAAATGTGTTCTCTGTGGAGTGCAGATCTGAGAGTGATGCAGTGGTTTACAGACAGCAATGAAGCGCTCGATGGCCATACCGGCCAGATTCAAAGGAGTGATCATGAAAGTGACTCTACCAAGGGTTTCCAGCATACAGCACAATGAAGCGTTTACTACCGGTGAAGCGTAGGTCAACACATACAATGCCACTGATACACATATCATGAGCATGTCATTGATGACCAGGTGAATGTATAAAATATATCTGGAGTCTCTTGAAAATGTTGAATTGGAGAAGAAAGTCACCACTAGCATGCCGTTGATGACATTAATGATAAATCCAAGACAAACAGTCACAATGTTTTTGGCGAGAGCTTCTTCATAGCTATCCACAACCCAGACCGTTGTGTTCATTTCTGGATGAGAAAAGAGGACACTTATTAAAACATGCACATATGCTCATTCACACACATACACTAATGACAATTTAGCTTACTCAATTCACCTATAGCGCATGTCTTTGGACCCAAACACGGGGAGAACATGCAAACTCCACACAGAAATGCCAATTGACCCAGCCGAGGCTCGAACCAGCGAACCTCTTGATGTGAGGCGAGAGCGCTACCCACTGTGCCACCGTGCTGCCGGCTGAGATACATTCATTCATTCATTTTCTTTTCAGCTTAGTCCCTTTATTAATCTGGGGTCACCACAACGGAATGAACCGCCAACTTATCCAGCATATGTTTTACGCAGCGGATGTCCTTCCAGCTGCAACCCATCACTGGGAAACATTCATGCACACCTATTTACACTCATACACTACGGACAATTTAGCCTACCCAATTCACCTGTACTGCATGTACTAAATGCCAATTGACCCAGCCGAGGCTCGAACCAGCGACCCTCTTGATGTGAGGCGAGAGCACTACCCACTGTGCCACTGTGCTGCCGGCTGAGATACAATGATTTAAAAATCTGCGATGAGGGTTACAAATAAATCAAAATTATGAGAAAACAGCCACATTAACTTTTTATCAATGCATATTAATGAACAAAACATAAGTTTTAATATATTTATGGAGCAAAATGTTCTAAATGACTTGTTGAAGTGAAGTTGATCTTTACTTACTGTAATATTCTAATGATTTTTGACATCAAATAAAAATCCAACGTTTTGATTCATACACATATTTTTGACTATTCCTCAAAAATAGCCCTTCAACATAAGACAATATTTGACTAAGATACAACAATTTATTGGGTTAAAAATAAACCAAAATTATGAGAAAACAGCCACATTAACTTTTTATCAATGCATATTAATAATCAAAAAATAAGTTTTGACATATTTATGGAGCAAAATGTACTAAATGACTTTATGGAAGTTGATCTTTACTTACTGTAATATTCTAATGATTTTTGCCATCAAATAAAAATGTCAAGTTTTGACTCATATAGTACATGAAGTTTTAACTATTCCTCAAAAATAGCCATGCAGCATAAGACAGTATTTGGCTAAGATTAAAAAATCTGCAATGAAGGTTAAAAATGTATCAAAATTCTGAGAAAACAGGCAAATTAGGTTTTTATCAATGCATATTAATAATCAAAACATAAGTTCTAATATATTCATGTTTATATGTTAATATATGTTAATATATTCATGTTTAATATATATGCCAAATGTACTAAATGACTTGTTGAAGTGAAGTTGATCTTTACTTACTGTAATATTCGAATGATTTTTGACATCAAATAAACATCAAACGTTTTGATTCATACACATATTTCTGACTAGATCTCCAAAATAGCCGTTATAGACAATATTTGACTAAGATACAACAATTTATTGGGTTAAAAATAAACCACAATTCTGAGAAAACAGCCACATTAACTTTTTATCAATGCATATTAATAATCAAAAAATAAGTTTAATATATTTATGGAGCAAAATAAACTACTAAATGACTTTATGGACGTTGTTCAATACTCATTGTAATGAGAATGACATAAATTAGACTTGTATTATTGTCTCTTCTTCAAAAAAATAGCTGTGCAACATAAGACTGGTTTCGCGGTCCAGGGTCACATATTAAGAATCACTATATATATATTTTTACCCCCATCCTTAATCTATATAAGCTTACCTTTAGCAGGTGAAACAGTTCTGTATTGTAAGCAGAGCTCAAATGAGTTTTATTCATTATTGTGCTCCTTTGTTATTTATGGTTTGCGGAAAGGGCAGAGATCATGAATATTAAGTCTGTAATCTAATATTGGCATTCATTACATCATTGCAAATTACCAGAGTAACCTGACAACAAGTCTGACATCGAGCAAATTGTTTAAGCACAATACTATGAAGCACCTAGATGAGTGTTCTGAGTGGTTGAAAAGTAATAATTTACTTGCCTTTTGTATGCATTGCAGAACTATGAAATCTAATAAAAAAACAGCACATGGTTGATTTTTTTCAGAGGAAAATCAAAGCTCTAATTGTGCAATATGCAACACAGGCTCATTCTGAAAATGTACCCATATATATTTCTGGAGATCGTGAATTATGTAGCCAGAGGTACGTATGGCTGAAATTCGTCTTTAAAACGAACGCTACGGGGTGGTATGACGCCGTTCCTTTTCTCGCATTCCGGCTTACCTCCATATGGACGGCTTTCCCGCTGTTACCAGTTTGTTCAGTGGCTCAGTACAGTATGTCAGTACAGTACAGACAGTACAATACGTCAGCGGACTTGAGACGAAGAGCGGAGTTGACCATGATGACGGGGTTTGAGTCTGGTGAAGAACGGTTCCAGAAAGCAGATAAGACAAAAACACAGCCAAAAAATAAAATAAACAAGTAAATAACAGGGGGTGAATGTGGTAAAATCTGAAAACATGGTAAAAATCAGGGGTTTTCTTTTTCTGGATTGCTTTTGAAAACACTGTCGGTTGCAACCCAGGCTCATTCTGAAAACGTACCTCTATATACATTTCTGGAGACCGCGAAATACGTCCCAGGGGGTAAGTGCAGTTTTTTTTTTTGCAGCTTTTGTTTTCGCAAATCCACCAGAGGCCGCTGTGTGCGTTTTTTTGAGATCTCAAATTTCTCTGGCGAGTGCCATTCATGCCTGCTGTTCTTACGTAAATCCACCAGAGGCCGCTGTTGACTGACTGAAAGACTGACTGACTGACCGATCAACTGACCCACCCTCCTCCTCCCTTAAACCCAACCAATTTTATTGATTGAGCCGCTCAACTACGTCCCTAAACCCAACCAACCATTTTCAAAAGCAATCCAGGAAAAAGAAAAGCCCTTGTCTGACTTTTACCACGTTTTCTGATTTTACCACATTCTCACCCTGTTATTTACTTGATATTTTTTGCCTTCTGTTTTTGTCTTACCTGCTTTCTGGAACCGTTCTTCACTGGACTCAAACCACGTCGTCGTGGTCAACTCCTCTCTGCATCTCAAGTTCGTCGACGTACATGGCGAGCTAACAGGACAAACTGGTAACAGCGGGAAAGCCGTCCATACGGAGGTAAGCAGTCAGCTGGTAAATGCGAAAAGAAACAGCATCATACCACCCCATAGCGTTCGTTTTAAAAATAAAATGCATATGTACCTCTGGCTACATAATTCGTCGTCTCCGGAAATGTATATAGGGCTACGTTTTCAGAATGAGCCTATGTTGGTCGGTTGGGTTTAGTGAAGTGGGTGGGCGCTGGTCAATTGGTGCTTTTGAAAACACTATCGGTTGAGTTTAGAGAAGGAGGAAGGTGGGCCAGTCAATCGGTCAGTCGGTCAGTCAGTCGACAGCGGCCTCTGGTGGATTTACGAGAGAAGAGCAGGCGCGAATGGCACTGGTGAGAGAAATTTGAGATCTCAAAAAGCGTACACAGCGGATTCGTGAAAACAAAAACTGCAAAATAAGTAGCTTGTGGGACGTATTTCGCTCTTTCCAGAAATGTATATGGGGGTACGTAATCAGAATGAGCCTGGGTAATATGGAAGACCCTTAAACGCTAAAAATGTACATTTCACGCTTTTGTAAAAAAAATGTAAATGTTGTAGCTTGACAATGCCATAATAAGTGAGGAATCATGGGAATTGTTGCATTAGCCTCCATAAATAATGAAATCATGAATGAGATAATAGTGAGTGTACTGAAAGTTTTAACATTATGGTTACAAGTATTGCTTATTTGACCTCTCCTCTTGTTCTAAAATCCTCTTGGGTTGTTTGAATTCCCCTTTTTTTTAATGTTGAGTTATTTTTGATGACCTGCAGCAAATGATAATGAATGAGTTTCTTGTTAGATACACTTACTTTAAAAGGCTGCACTTTGTCCATGGTTCCTAAAACTATTTGAGGATAACTAGATATGATGGGCTGGCACGGTGGCTCAGCGGTTAGCACTATCGCCTCACAGCAAGAAGGTCGCTGGTTCAAGTCCCGGCTAGGCCAATTGGCATATCTGTATGGAGTTTGCATGTTCTCCCCGTGTTGGCGTGCGTTTCCTCCGGGTGCTCCAGTTTCCCCCACAGTCCAAACACATGTGCTATAGGTGAATTGAATAAACTAAATTGTCCGTAGTGAATGAGTGTGTGTGTGTGTGTGTGAATGTGAGTGTGTATGGGTGTTTCCCAGTACTGGGTTGCAGCTGGAAGGGCATCCGATGTGTAAAACATATGCTAGAATAGTTGCCGATTCATTCCGCTGTGGCAACCTCTGAAATAGAGACTATGCCGAAGAAAAATGAACGAATAAATCAGATATGACATGTAACACAAAACACAAATGCTGTCTCTGGTTAAAATCTTAATTTAAACATAATTGGAAACATTTTGGGTTAAGTACATCAAAAATATGTTATATGGGGTTTGTGTAATGCACTGTAAAAAATGCAGGGTTCCACACAATTCATTCATGCTGTTCCAACACAAATGGTTTAAGTTAACTTAACAAATTTAAGTGGATTGAACACAAAACAATTAAGTTGTCCCCCCCAAAAAATCTCAGGAATTGTGTTGTTTCAGCTCATTTTAAACAAATAGTTTGAACAAGCAGCAAAATCATTTTTGAGTGTGTGAAAATCATATCAAAGTCATACTGTAAGCATGAAGGCCTACATGCAATTATTGTTAACCTCATTCAAAATGACCAGAAATATAAGTGAAAATGATGCAATAAAATAAAGATTTTGTTATTGTGACATATAAATGAATCATATCCATAGTTTACATGATTAATCACATCTGTTCACTGAAAAATCTACATTTACTGTTAATTTATTTATCCTCATTCAAGATGTAGATAATACACCCCCCCCCCATTCACCCATTCAGCAGGACGTTTAAGAAGTTTTGATATAAAGCAAGTCAATGGATACTTGTGGCTGAACATTACTCAGGTTCATTCAAGTTTTGTGCACTTTATAAGCAACTGTACAGAGTTTCTGCTTGCATTGATGTATTCAAATATCAAATGAAACAATATCTTAATTAAACAGAAAACTGAATACATCAAATTATTGCTATGTGTCCAAACTAAAAATTAAAGGTGTGATGGCACAATCTTTACAATAATAACTTTGAACGTAAAGAATCGCTTCATTTGCTTCATAAACTTCTCGTCTCGGACTCCATATATCAAAGGGCTCAGTAATCTTGGCATAATATTGGTGAACACATAAATACAGAAAGTAATCTTAGTTCTGTAAAGAGGAAAAAGAGGTACAATCACCGTATGCATAAAAGGGTTGATATAGGAAAGCATACAAAGCAGTAACTGGACACCATGCAGCAATATTGTACTCCGAGCTTTGTTTGCTGAACCCTTTGAAATGGCCTTTCTGGCAGTAAATATGACTCTGCAGTATGTGAAACTGATAATTATCCACACCACTGACATATATATGACCTGTGAAGCAGTGTTGTGGTCATCGTGGGCTTTTGAAGGGAACATATACGTTGGGTAGCAAAGTATAAATGATCTGAAAAAAGATATGGGTTGGGTTACAAGTGAAATCATTATATTTATCATAGAACTTATAGCCCCTAAACCCCATAGAAAACATATAAACAAATATGTTCTCTGTGGTGTGCAGATCTGAGAGTGATGCAGTGGTTTACAGATAGCGATGAAGCGTTCGATGGCCATACCGGCCAGATTCAAAGGAGTGATCATGAAAAAAACCTTACCAAGAATCATCAATATGTAACACAATGAAGCATTTACAACTGGTGCAGTATAGGTCAACACGTATAAAATCACTGATACACTTATCATGAGCATGTCATTGATGACCAGGTGAATGTATAAAATGTATCTGGAGTCTCTTGAAAACATTGGATTGGAGAAGAAAGTCAACACTAGCACGCCGTTGATGACGTTAATGATAAAAGCAAGAGAAACAATCACAATGTTTTTGGCGAGGGCTTCTTCATAGCCATCCACAATCCAGATCGTTGTGTTCATTTTCCAGTTCTTTACAAGCAAAGAGCTGAAACAGGAAGAGGAGAAAGTGTGTGAATAGTGGTGCACGACATTAGCTTTTTCTTTCTAAGACGAAGACAGACTTACATTGAAGCACCAGGTTCTGGATTCTGAACTGTGGTCAGTTTGAAGTTCACAGGGGATGTAGTCTGTAGAATGCTTGTTAAATGTATGGTAAAAGCTTGTGTTATATATGTATTCTGAAAAAGGCAGAGATCATGAATATTAAGTGCAGTCATTGCCCTTGGGGCTCTTTAAAGGAGACCTTTTATGCAAAAATCACTTTTATAAGGGGTTTAAACACCGTTGTGTGGCAACAGTCTGTGAATATAACCAGCTTTTAATGGTAAAAAAAATATTAATTGTATTTTTTATAATCACACTTGATAAAAACAGTCTGCAGAAACACTTTGATTGACATTCTCCCTTTGTACGTGTCATCAAAGGGGGAAAGCCCCACCCATTAGTGATGATCTCTACCTCATTAGCGTAGGGCATTAGCCTTGTTTTTGAATCTGCCACTATATTGATACATAGGCGTTTGTAGCTCCGCCCTCTGGCTGAGAGCACAATCTAATTAGAATTTAAAGCGACAGTCACCAGAATTGCACAATTAGCATCAAAGCCTCAAAGGGGCAGTTTCAAAGCGTTATAAAACATTATTTGTGTGGTATTTTGAGCTGAAACTTCCCATACACACTTTAGGGACATCTGAAACATATTTTAAATCGTGTAAAAAGAGACATAATAGGTTTCCTTTAAATTCGACTATCCATGCCAGTGAAATGTTTTCTAATAAAATTAATATCAACCAATACAGTGCAACGAAACATTGGGATTGCAGTCTTATAGATTTATATAAAGCTTCATCTATGATTATATATATTTAGGATTTTTTCTTTTCATTTGTGGTGGTGTTACGGGACCTTTTTACTGCATTGCAAAATGTTTCAGAGAATAATTACTGTGGCAGCATTCGTAAATATCACACTTCTGACATGCCATTGATTGCATCATTTTTATAATCACTGACAATTTTGACATGTTACACAATGGATCTTAGTCAGGCTAACATTATGTTTCATTTTTGACAGGAATGACAATGAGGCTCTGAGGGATATATAGTAATTACACGTTTCTAAAGTAAATGTTAAGTCTGTTGTCCTGAAATTATGTTACCAATAAAAATGCATATTCTTTCTATTCTAGCACATTGTCTAGATTTGTTTTTGTCATTACCCACTTATTTTACCAACTGAGGCATGTCTAACTCCATGTTGGGGCACTATTTTAGCAAACACAGTGAACTAGCGCACAATGACACTGCCTTTTATTTGAGAAACATCGTACAACTTAATAGTTATGATTTATACCACATGAATCATTTTTCACCAGGCCGCTGGTAATTAAACCAGGCATTATTAATTACAAATATTGGAATGTGAACAGCATCATAATCAGACCTAGTTAATAAACATACCTTAATAAAAAAGCTTTGAATTATTACAGTTACACTGTTTTTCAAGAAGTATTGCTCTGAATCCTCTCTATTACACCACTGAGGGCCATATTAGTAATCTGCAGCGGTCAAATAGCACAACTAATAGATCTCAGAAAAGTCCAAGTTTACTTTTTTGCAAGTAGGAATAATTTACTAGTACAAAAAAGTGTGTACATGCAATATCCTGCATGTGACATAGCATATACAGTGCAATCGTTTCAAATTTCCCAACTAAAAATGGTAGCGACCAACATGTCAATTTAAATGTTTTTGCCACAGTGCATGTTTAAAAATCTTGAATAAAACATCTCACAAAAGTGAAGTCAGTTTTGAGTAAAGTTTCAATTCATGCTAGTAACTACTGGCTTATTGCCTGCCTATAAGATATCAACTGTTCATTAGTAGTTATAAAGTATGATCTTATTTTACATCCCCTATCCTACCCAAAACCTGAACCCAACTTCTACCTTTCTACGTATCATTCATTCATTCATTCATTTTCATTTTGGCTTAGTCCCTTTATTAATCTGGGGTCGCCACAGCGGAATGAACCACCAAATTATCCAGCATGTGTTTTACGTAGCGGATGCCCTTCCAGCTGCAACCCATCACTGGGAAACATCCACACACTCTCATTCACACACATACACTACAGACAATTAAGCTTACCCAATTCACCTATAGCGCATGTCTTTGGACTGTGGGGGAAACCGGAGCACCCGGAGGAAACCCACGCCAACACAGGGAGAACATGCAAACTCCACACAGAAACGCCAACTGACCCAGCCGAGGCTCCAACCAGCGACCTTCTTGCTGTGAGGCGAACGTGCTACCCACTGCACCACCGTGAGGCCTTCTACGTATCAATAAAAAGCTAATTAGCAGTTTATTAAGCTGGCAGTGTTAGTACATAGTTTGTTAATACTGTGAATTGTTACCTAAACTAAAGTGATACCAGTTCGTTTACCATTTTCAAAACATAGTGTGATACTTTTTTAGTGTTATTCGATGATATTCATACATTTTCCAATCTGATTTATGTGTCCAAGCACCTTTTGAGTCGCTGTACAGTCACTGATGTTCTCAAATTTCAAACAAATATCGTGATTTAAAAAAGAAATGCAAATAAAGTAAGCATATTGTTTCTTCATAAAATGTATAATCATAATTTTGATGGCAGGATCTTTACAATAACAACTTTACAAGAAAAGTATTCCTTCAATTGTTTTAGAAACCTTTGGTCTCGGATTCCATATATCAAAGGACTGAGCAATCTTGGCACAATACTTGTTAGTAGATAATTAAAGAAAGTGATTTTTGTTCTGTGAACAGGAAAAAAAGGAGTGAGGATCATATCCAAAACCGGAGCAATGTAAGAAAGCATACAAAGAAGTAACTGGACACCATGCAACAATATCGTACTCCGAGCCTTATTTACTGAACCCTTTGAAATGGCTTTTCTGGCAGCGAACAGGACTCTGCAGTATGTATAAATGAGAATTATCCACACCAGTGACATATAGATGACCTGTGAAGCAGTGGTGCGATCCTTGTGTGCTTTGGAAGGAAAGAAACTGACTGGATAGCAAAGTACTGAAGACCTTGAGAAAGAAATAGGTTGGATTGAAAATAAAATAATGATATCTGCCAGAGAAGGAATAACTCCTACAAGCCATAGCAAGCATATAAAGATGTAGGTTCTTTGTGGTGTGCAGATCTGAGAGTGATGCAGTGGTTTACAGATAGCGAT
>CAIGQW010054109.1:2375202-2404246 GCA_903798125.1 Danio choprae
ATATATATATATGCTTTATAAAAGAATGAAAAAAAACTTTACAGACCCTAAACTTTTCAGACAACTGTATATCCATAAATGATTTTTGCTGCTTGTTTAAAATGAGTTGAAACAACATAATTTCAACACAACACAAACATTTTTGGGGTGGACAACGTAATTGTTTTATGTTCAATCCATTCAAATTTGTAAAAATGATTAAGTTAACTTAGTAGATTTGTGTTGAGACAATGTGAAGGAATTGTGTGAACTCTACATTTTTTGCAATGTCTTATATTACTGCAACAACAACAACAAAAAAAGGATTGTGACTTTGAGCTGACGTTTGAGGAAAAGCTGAAAAGCTGTCTAGATTCAATAACTGAAGCATAAATCAAATAGAGCAACATTTTACCACAGAGCTTGTCTTGAAACTGAAGCCCAAACTGATGAATAAGGTCAAAACTCTCCACCAAAAACACGTGATCCTCAAACGGAGGAGACGCCATTGCTCTGAGTGAGGTCATATCGGCTCTGGCCACACCCACGGCGTAGATCTCAATCCCAGACTCCCTGGCGGCGGCTGCTACTTCAGCCACGCGGTCCTGAGGCCGACCGTCCGTCACGATCACAGCCACATGAGGAACATTGGGACGGGCTCCTTCTTCAGCCGAAAAAGCCACGTTCATGGCGTAACGGATGGCCAGGCCAGTCATAGTGCCCTGCGCCAGTGGAATGATTTCGTTGATGGCTTTGACCATCTGCTCTGTCTTGCTGAAGGCTTTGAGGGAAAACACATTCTGGACTTGGCTGGAGTATTGGACCACACCAATTCGTGTCGCCGCTAAACCGATATCCAGCTCGTGGATGATGTCGATCATGAACTTGCGCATAGTCTCGAATTCATGCGGACGAACGCTGCGGGAGCCGTCGATGATGAACACAAGGTCAACCGGGCCTGATTTACACTTCGGTTCACCTGTGGGAAAACAGAAATAAAAACAACACAATGACAATGACAATTCTTGACCCACTATCAGGTAGCACTTTAGTTTAGGTCATAATCCATGGCATTAATAAAACATTTACTAACACCACTAGCTTAATAAACTACTACTTAGCTGTAATAGTTAGTAAGCTTGAAGTTGGGTTTAAGTTTTGGGTCGAATTAGGAATGCAGAATAAGATCTTACTTTATAACTACTAATGAACAGATAATATCTTAATAACAGGCAGGTAATAAGCCTGTAGTCAATAGCATGAACTGTGACCTGAACTAAAGTGTTACTTGTTACTTGTGACCCTGGACCACAAAACCAAAAATGTGTTTTTTAGGAAATGATTTATGTTTTATATGAAACCTAAATAAATAGACTTTCCATTGATGGAGCCTTTATTAGGATAGGATAATATATATAACACGGTCAGCTATTTGAATATCCAAAATCTGAAAGTTTATACAAATTAAATATTAAGAAAATCGCATTTAAAGTTGTCCAAATTAAGTTCTAAGCAATGCACATTACTAATCAAAATTTTGATTTTACATTCTTACAGTAGGAAATTTCTAAAATATCTTTGTGTAACATGACCTTTACTAATAATTTTGGCATAAACGCAAAATAATAATAATAATAATAATAATTTAACCTATACAAAAATATATGCCTATGCAACATAAGACTTTAAAGAGGTTTTGTGGTCCAGGGTCACGTATATGGTAAGTTCATTTACATTGACTACAATATAATTTGTATTTATTTTTTATTTAGGTCATAAATGTCTTGTAATAACCCTCAGTAACACTCCAGGGTTTTTCCAAAGAGTGCCCTATATGGTTAACGTACAAGAAAACTCATGCAAAAATATGTTTTTGTTTTATTGGCATCAGTGGTTCCATAAAGAAACTTTACCATCCATAAAATCTTTCCATTGAACAAAAGGTACTTTAGAGCTCAATTCTGGTTACAGAAGTAAAATGTCCATTCATTTTCTCCATAGAGATATTATTATTAATAATTACTGATTCAAGAGTTTACACTTAGATATTGCTTGATACTAATAGCAGGTTTGGCATGCTGTCCTGGGAGAGAACCCTGAGCTTGGAGATAATTGAGCCCAGGGCTCCCGCCTGGTCAAGTAGCATGTAAGGGGGTCGGAGATCAGGTAGTTTTCAAGAGCTCCCCCTGGTAAAGGAGGAAAAGGGGGAGATAAAGTGGATGGGGGGATTCTTCAAAAACAAAGATAAGGGAAGTAAGGTGAAATAGGCTATTTATTGTAGGTTTGGATTACTCTGATTGGTTTATCGATGATTACAGATGAGAGACCAGCCGCGATCAATCATATCACGTGCTGCTCTCAAAATTACTTTATAAAACTTCATTGAATCTTAAATCACAGGCCTGTTGTGAGGTCTGTGGTGATTAATCAATTGCATATGCTTTTGCTGAGGCTATTTGTTTGCATTAATTAAACTTTTTTATTATTCATTTAGATTTTTATTTGCATTTTGACATGTTTTTGATGTCATTTTGACATCAAGGTGCCTGCTATGTAGTCTCAAACTATAGTCACATTGCAAAAAAAATATCCGTAAATAAGCAGTTTTCCATATTTTGTGATTCATGTTTTTATTTTTCCCATTTATTTATGCTTTTGAATTGGATTTTGGGACCTGGATCTTTCTTTCAGCCGTTTTTAACCTTGAAAAGTTAGAAAAAGTGACTTTTATTGACATATTTAATAGTTTGCAGTGATATATTGTCTGGGTTGGTGTTGTATATTACGCTACAAAAACCTTGTAATAAACTGCCAGCACATTTTCTGTTATTTTACAGATTTATGTCTTTATATATTATTTCTTATTCATTTCAAACTATTAAAACGGCAATTAAAGTCACTTTGTTAAACTGTAGAGTTAAATTTTCAACATCAGAAGTCGGCAGAGCAGAGATCAACATCCCATAATGCAATTTACAACAATAAATGGAAAACACTTGTGAATCCAAAAATTCGGAAACAGATATTTTTTACAGTGAATATATAATCTCAAATATACTTATAATCAAACTATCACTACAGTTTTATAGATAAAAAATATATGTCCGGTACAATGGTTATCTGGTTTGTCAATTACAACTTAATTATTCCACCACAAAATACCACCGTGTAATCGACAGACTCTGAGGTAGTGTCTAGTACCTCAAAGATTGATTTACTGGTGTTATGACGGTGGTTTAACCAACCTGATTTAGGCCTTGCTTCCGTTGCAGCCATTACGGCTAATAGCACACTGACATACACCAACACACGTGTCATGTTTCGTCGACAAAGGCCCAATCTCACCACAAAAACCCCAGTTGCTGTAGGTGGAGAGGAGAAAGAAACAGAAAAATTGCAGGTCAGGGGAAATGTGTGCTTTAAAATGGGAGCCATACATTCCAGTCTGAGCTCGCAATAAAACGGCGACACCAAACAGATGGTCCACAGCAGCCCTTTTTAAACAGCCCATTAACATGGAAGAGTTAATAGACTTTTTTGGGCCGATCGCAGCACCACAGGCTCGGAGTTCAAAAGCTGTGTGAAGTAATTGCTGGAAAATAACAGCGTCTGGGATGTTGGCGTTGTAAACGGCATGCTGTCAGTCACTTTGGCTTTCACAAAGGGATCTGCCTCTCCAAAAAGACTGATAAGGGGTTATCACTATCAGAATGGCGGAGTGTGTCATGGTTTGGCTTGAGTTTTACTGTCTTTGAACCCAACAGCAGATAAACGGGCAGACAGATTAGCGATGTGCTGCAGTCCTATTTGCAGCTTAATTAAAAACAGGATTGCAGCTATATACAGTACAGAGTTATAGGCGATATTCTTTTAAGAATAAATAATAAAAACATAAAATCAGCCATCCTTATGTAATTCTACATCACAGAACTCCGTACGACATGTACATTTGCAACTTCTGAGGTGATATGAAAGCTTTATGTGAGAAACAGACTAGAAGTTAAGACATTATTTACTTATAGTAATTGTGATTGTTCTTAAATCTCATTGTAAGGTTATGCACTAAATAAATGAATTATTTTATTTGCATAAACAGTCTGAATTGGGGGAGAAAAGTGATTAACAACAGTTACTACACTGCAAAAAATGCTTTTCTTACTTATCGAGTTTTTGTCTAAAATAGTTTTATCTAAAAATTCTTAAATCAAGAAGCATTTTCCAGAAAAACTTATTATCTTGTTTATCTTTGACTTTTATTATCTTTGAGTTTTTCCTTAAAACAAGCCATATAATCTGCCAATGGGATAAACATTCCATTCATTCATTTTCTTTTCGGCGTAGTCCCTTTATTAATCTGGTATTAATCTTAGTCCCTTTATTAATCTGGTCTTTATTAATCTGGGGTGTAGCAATTCTTGCTGTGAGGCGACAGTGCTACTCACTGCGCCACTGTACCAATTTTAGCACATTTTGAATAAAATCCTTTAATTCACAAATCGTTTTTATGCTCGATTGAAACGATTTTGGACTTTTTGGACTTATAAAATAAAGGGAGGTGGAAACACACTGTGATGTAGCAAACAATACACCCATGTGACCAATCAACTCCATTCAAAGTCCTTTTAAGGCAAGTCATTTCACCCGACGGCCATTTTTAAAATGCCTTTCGGTCAGTATGCTAGGGCATTCTGTCTGAATGGGGAAACATCAGATTCTCCAAAATTGCTTGCCAAGATTACGATTAAATTTCATATTAGGAACCACCACAAAATTGTATAAAATAAAATAAATAACGACTGTGTCTTTAGTTTCATTTCTAAACATTCCAATCAAATAAAATCTGCAGAAACTCAAGGCTGGTCTGAGCCCCTCCCCCGGAGAATTGTCAGTCTATATCGATCACTGATTGGCTCCTGTACTAGAAGGCGGGGCTTCATTCGCCATATTAACTGTTACACTTTTCCCCATTCAATACTGTACAAGTGACATGTCTTGTGTATTCCATTGTCTTTGCTCTATTACGCTTGCATTGTTTATTGTTGGTTGCCAGGTTCCCAATACTACACACAGCTGCTCTGAGATGGAAAAGCATCAAATGCACAAAGATTTGAAAGATTTACTTCATGTTCAGATGAAAATCTATCTAGTAATCTCTATGAGCAGTGTCCAGCCTAAACCCTGATAAACAGACTGCACATAACTGTCAGTTTCAGTGGCTTACAGGTAAACAGTAGGCTTCAGTCCCCTGTGTGTTAATACAATGGAGCCTTCTGTGCTGTATGTGTACATTAGGCTTTAAGTGTGTGCGTACAAGCTGCGGTGGCCCTTAACTGAACACACACACACATCATACAGGCAGAGAGCCAATAAATTCAGAAGATTAAAGTGGGCATTTAACGTTCACAGAGAATTTAGCACCGGCTTTTGAATGGCTGCCAATGGCATCTTTACAGTGCATTATAGACCAGCTCTTCTAGACATATAAAGAGCTGCTGTTCCAGTCCATTTGCATGCATGTGATAGTTTTGGAGATTATTTCCATTAAATTGGCTTTGAAGTACCACGCAGGCCCTTAATAAAGAGATTTACTGATTTAATGAACAGGTATCCTCCAAGGTTATTAAAGTTATGCACTTTTTATTTTTTTTTTTCATTTTAATACTGTTTAAATTTGTTATAAATTTCAGTTTAGTCTTAGTTTGTTTTATTAATGGTTTTGCTGGTTTTAGTTTAGTTTTTTATTTTGTGAACACATTTCTATTTAGTTTTTATATACAGTATTTAGTTTCAGTTTTAGTAATTCTGGTTTAGCACAGTTAAAAGAAAACATTAGACCAAGTATCGACCAGAGCAGTTTAATGTTTGCACAGCTTATATTAACCTTTGTGCAAACCCTCTTAGTAATAAAAATAAAATAATAATTTGAACAGACACTGTATGTAGATAGAAATGTATGTATGTACTTAAACATGAAGATGAAGAACGATTAAACTGACTGTGTTTGGTTGTAAAAAGATATTTCTCTAAAAAGCCGCAAGTCAGATTTAAAGACGGCCTATTATGCCCATTTTTACAAGATGTAGAATAGGTATCTGATGTCCCTAGATCACTGTAAAGTTTCAGCTCAAAATACCACAGAAATAATGTTTTATAACTCTTTGAAACTGCCCCTTTTAGGCTTTGATCCTAGTTGTGCCATTTGGGTGACTGTCGCTTTAAATTCAACTGAGATTGTGCTCTTTTCTAAAGAGGGCGGAGCTACAAGAGCCTATGTGTCAGCATAGTGGTAGATTCAAAAACAAGACTAATGTCCCATGCTAATGAGGGAGAGATTGTCACTAAAGGGCAGATCTTTCCCCCTCTGATGACATGTACAAAGGAAGAATGTCAATCAAAGTGTTTTTATCAAGTGTGATTATAAATAATAAAATTAATAAATTTTTACCATGAGAAGCTGGCTATATCCACACACTGCTGCCACACAACTGTGTTTAAACACCTTATAAATGTGATTTTTGCATAATAGGTCCCCTTTAATGTTTAAACGTTTAAGATTTAGCAAATTATTATTTTATTTCACGTCGTTTTTCAGTGGCTCTTGTTCGTTTCATTTAGTTTAAGTTTTTCATTTATTATGTATATTCAATGTTATTCAATGTTTTTTTATCAATAGTTTTAGTCTTGGTTTTTTAGTTAACCCCAGGTAGGTAACCCCATATTTCACTATGGCATCTGGAAACATAATCAGTGACTATAGCAAGCTGTGTAAAATCACTTAAGCTCTTCAGCGATAGTAACTTAAAAGCCAGATAGGGTGTCTGTTTTTTTCTCCCCACAAAATATCTACATCTGTGCTAAATGTCACCATGATTCGCTTCTGTTGAGCTTTATGTCTCATTCTGTGTTCACTTGTATCAGAAACTGTTTGGCACGTGGAGGGAGGCGTGAGAATTCAGCACCTGAGTACAGGTCACTATCTCTGAAAACAAACACACATATAGGTTTACAAATACTCCAGTGAGGCTGATAACACAATTACTGGAAATGGGAATGAAGAGGTCTTTTTTACAACAGAGCTCTGACAGGTTGACCATCGTCACATTACGAGAAAAGAGATTAAAATAAAACCAGGCAGCATGATTAACAGTGGAGCGTATGGCACTGTAAAGGACTTTATGAAGTTTGCAAAGTGGCTGATGTACACTTGAACACTATGCAGGACCAAAGGAAAGAAGACAGAGAAACAGGTCAGTGCTGAGAGTTTGGTAACAATGGTGGGCATTCTTTGAGGCTAAATAAATTAAATAATTATTTTACAATATCATATTTTGTTTATTATATAATATGTTTATATAAGAACAAATGATAAAATAGCCATGTTAGTAATCTATAACAAATACTATAATAAATGTTATGTATTATAATATATTGTCATTGATATATTATAATGTCATTACAAATAAATATAATGTTAGGCATTTTTGAAATAAATAACAAGTTATATTTTGATTTCCTCTAGTTTAGGAAATTTTCTTAAAGATTTACAATATAATAATTTTCTAAACAAGAATTCTGTAAAATAAAATAAAATAAAATAAAATAAAATATATATTTTTATTTAATATTTATTATATAACATATCAATTTAATTAGTCAAAAATAAATACAAATAATAATATTTATATTTAAGATTTGCAAAATGTTTCCTGACTATTAAGCAGTTAAATTAATAAAATAAAATAAGTAAATATAATATAACAAGAAATTACTTATAAATATGATTTAAAAAATTAGAAACAATGATAATAATAATAATAATAATAATAATAATAATAATAATAATAATAATAATAATAATAATAATAATAATAATATATTTATTATGTGATTATGGCATTTTATGGCGTTTAAAGCCATAATCACATAATAAATATATTATTATTATTGGTATTATTATTAATATTAATATATTAATATAAACGGACTAAGCCGAAAAGAAAATGAATGAATGAATATATTAATATTATATGATGTAATATATTATATTTAATCATATTAATATATATTATTAAAGAAGCTATTCATCACAGATTTCCTTAGTTTCTGAGATTTAAAAATTAAAACAAAAACTCCAAAGGCTGACAGTGCATGACAGTGAATGTAAAAACACAACAGCAGGTAAGTGAGGAGTCAACATCATTATAAATATGTGAAATATGTGCATGTGAAAGATTAAAAAAATGACAGCACTCCATAAGCAACCTAAACCAACAGCAACAGCAACCTATATCCTCTAGACACAGCAGCACAGAGCAGTGATAAAGGGTGACAGGCAGTAAAAAAAAAGAACGACAGCACATTTCTTCAGTGTGCTGTATATATATCTTTGCAAGTCCGTTTAAGCCTCCCAGTTCCCAACTTTAGCCCAAAGGGATCTCCATGGGGGCAAAGCCTTGCAGTGTAAATATTTCTCTCAGCTTGACATGAAGCACAGGCAGACCAAAGAAAAGTCCAGTGTGAGGGAGCGAGAGAGAAGACAGGAATATTAGACGAGGAAAATGACAAGCGTGGTTTCTTCGGCACAGGATTGACTGACAGCTTCAGAGCACACTTAGATTAACTAACAGCAGCTTCATGTTAAGGTGCGATTGAAAGCAGATGCTTTGTTACTAACCACGGTTTTGCCCTCCAGCCAACCACTGCGCACCTAAAGCTTTAACCCTGGCTGTGTTCCAAAACCTAGTGAGCTCCCTACCTAGACAGCATTGCGGAAATGACGCTCAGCCAAGCAGCTCACTGGGATTTGAGACACAGCCAGTCAGTTTTAATAACTCATTTCTAATAACTGATTTCTTTTATCTTTGCCAATGATGACAGTACATAATATTTGACTAGATTTTTTGAAGATAGTAGAATTCAGCTTAAAGAGCAATTTAAAGGCTTAACTAGGTTAATTAGGTTAATTAGGCAAGTTAGGGTAAATTAGGCAAGTCATTGTATAACGGTGGTTTGTTCTGTAGCCATTTGAAAAATATATTGCTTAAGGGGGCTAATAATATTGACCTTAAAATTGTTTTTAAAAAATTAATTCTAGCCAAAATAAAACAAATAAGACTTTCTCCAGAAGAAAAAAATATTATAGGAAATACTGTGAAAAATTCCTGAATCTGTTAAACATCATTTGTGAAATATTTGAAAAAGAAAGAAAAATTCACAGGGGGGCTAATAATTTTGACTGCAACTCTATATAAAGTGTATGTCATATATGCAACATACATGTCGAAATATTGCAAAAATGGGCACTTTCTTTTTTTTCAACCATTGGAATTACAAAGATGTGCAGTCATATATGAACATATTTATGATTATATTTGTAATTTGCACATATTTCCATGTATCAGATTTCTATTTGGGTATACATATATCTATATTTGGTTTAGTTTAACTCTTAGAGTAGAGTAGGCTATAGTTATTGAAATGTTTAATAAAATGTATCAAATATTACATAAAATAGTAAAATAACAATATAATGGTAAAAATAGTAATAGTAAATAGTAAAAAAAAACAATAAAAGAAGTATCAAATATGCAAGATTAAAACATTGAATGCTGCATTCTGGTCGTATGCTAATGCATTCATCCTTACAAAAAATGAATGAATTAATTGTGCACTTGCAATTAAACACTGTCTAGATTCCCTTTTGTGCATTATTGTCAAATAATGAGCAAAAATAAATAAATATGTTGTAGACAACTTCATAAATCATTAAATGGAAGTAGGATTTGAGAGCATTGCATTGTGGGAGAACGTTTAATTCTATAGCTTACAGAACTAGTATATTATAACTAGTATACACTACTGCATACTAGTGAAATAAATCGATTTATACAGTAGTACGTATAAGTACTACAGTAGTATAAATAGTATACCTTGAATCTTATTAATGAAATAATATTTATTTAATTTTATTTATTTTATTTTATTTTTGTGACAAACATCCATTCTGTTCCACAAGTATGCTTTATTTGTCTCGATAACATTTTATAACCTAATTAAAATAAAAACATATTTCTCTCTCTCTCTTTCTCTCTCTCTCACACACACACACACACACACACACACACACACACACACACACACAATGTACACCATAGTATTACACTATATGGTATTTTTAAAATAATATAAAGGAAACCTCGTGTTTTAATACCCTATAAACTATATTTCCTGAGGGAAAACTACTGTGAAAAAAAAAAAACATCATTTAAAATGTTACCTGAGAAACAAAAAACATCCTCAGCTCATTCACCATGTAGTTCACATTATTATTTTTTACCAGGTCACTCCATGTTGTTAAACCAACAGTTTCATTAGCTTTGCTGCATTTCCCAGCCAACAGGCTAAAACCATTAAACCCAGCACAGATTTTGTCCTCTTAATTTTCCAGGTCTTTCCATCGTGGACTCGACGGACTCTCACCTGTACACATCAGACGCGTGTTTCACTCACCTCAGGTAAAGACACAGGTATATTCTGTCCTCTAGGAGTATCCAAAATACGACAAAAATGACGCAGCAGGGCTTCAGAAAGCTTATTAAGAGTCGAACAGTCCCTTAAGGTGAGTTGTAACCTCTCCAGTCGATTATTCAGGCGTGGAGTGAACAGTCCAGACATTAGCCAGGTATTAAATCTACAGGGCACGTTTAAAATGTAGGTCCCACCCCCGTCCGAAATGGGAAGAGCAGGCAGGATGTGTTTAGGGGGGCTGCAGGAGGGAGAACATTAACGCTTTCTTTCACTCACACCGAGCCTACAGAAATTCCTTGCGGGTTTCATTTAGTCCACGATTGATGCTCGAGCTCTTAAAGTGACATTATTTTCTTTAGCAGTGCAAACAGAACTGACTTTATCAGTGTTTATTCATTTAAAGAGATGCTACGGTAGTTTATCTATAGGCTTTCCATGTAGGCTACTATTAATAACGTCTGCGTTAGGGTGGTCGCCAAACATATAAATAAATGCGTGGGAAATTAAAATGCGATTTGTTAGATGTGAAAGTGTATTTTTAGGTCCTGCAGGCTAGCTGATTGTGCTTTAAGTATGATGCAAAAAACGAGTAGGGTAATATCATGATGTTGTTTACAGACCTGGAAAACAGCCTTTACTTGAACAAGGCTGTTTATTTATTTAATTATTTATTTATTTAATTATTTATTTATTTAATTATTTATTTAATTAATTTGTTTGTTTTTTTGTTAGTTTATTTGTTATTATTTTGTTTATTGCTGTTTTATTTATTACTATTTAGTTTTTTCTGTATTTGTTTGTTTGTTTGTTTGTTTGTTTGTTATTGTTTTGTTTATTGCTGTTTTATTTATTACTATTTTGTTTTATCTTTATTTATTTATTTATTTTATGTATCACTATTTCTTTATTGGGCCTCACAGTGGCACAGTGGGTAGCACGTTCGCCTCACAGCAAGAAGGTCGCTGGTTCGAGCCTCGGCTGGGTCAGTTGGCGTTTCTGTGTGGAGTTTGCATGTTCTCCCCGTGTTGGCGTGGGTTTCCTCCGGGTGCTCCGGTTTCCCCCACAAGTCCAAAGACATGCGGTACAGGTGAATTGGGTAGACTAAATTGTCCGTAGTGTATGAGTGTGAATGAGTGTGTATGGATGTTTCCCAGAGATGGGTTGCGGCTGGAAGGGCATCCGCTGCGTAAAACATATGCTGGATAAGTTGGCGGTTCATTCCGCTGTGGCGACCCCAGATTAATAAAGGGACTAAGCCGAAATGAAAATGAATAAATGAATGAATGAATTTTCTTTATTGCTACTTTGTTTCTAATTTGTTTATATTTATTTATTTATTATGTTTGTTTGTTTGTTTGTTTGTTTATTAATTTGTTTGTTAATATTTTGTTTATTGCTGTTTTATTTATTACTATTTAGTTTTTTCTTTATTTGTTTGTTTGTTTGTTTATTAATTTGTTTGTTAATATTTTGTTTATTGCTATGTTTATTACTATTTTGTTTTATCTGGATTTATTTATTTATTTATTGCTATTTTGTTTATTGCTAATTTATTTATTATCATTTTGTTTTATTTTTATTTATTTATTTATGTATTACAATTTTGTGTATTACTATTTTATTTATAATTTTTATCTTTATTTATTTAAAATTACTTATTTATATATTCATTCATTTTCTTTTCGGCTTAGTCCCTTTATTAATCTGGGGTCGCCACAGCGGAATGAACCGCCAACTTATCCAGCATATGTTTTTACGCAGCGGATGCCCTTCCAGCCGCAACCCATCACTGGGAAACATCCACACACACTCATTCACACACATACACTATGGACAATTTAGCTTACCCAATTCACCTGTACCGCATGTCTTTGGAATTGTGGGGGAAACCGGAGCACCCGGAGGAAACCCACGCCAACACGGGGAGAACATGCAAACTCCACACAGAAATGCCAACTGACCCAGCCGGGGCTTGAACCAGCAACCTTCTTGCTGTGAGGCGATTGTGCTACCCACTGCGCCACCGTGCTGCCCCCTTATTTATATATTATTATGTTAAATGTTTGCTGTGTTTACACATTGTTATTGACAAATCAATTTTAATTAATATGCAAAGTGAAAAATAATAAATATATTGTTTTTTAAAAAGCATGATGTAAAATTAATTAATTGTTTTAAATAGATTAAACATAGCATGATAAACTGCATAAAATTTCATGTCAGCTACAAAATGACTTACAAAAATGCCATCTTAATGCGCTCGAAGTGGGAAATAACATCAGTGTCTACTTTGACCCTGTGTTTTAGTGGAAATGGCTCTAACAAAAACCCCAGCAGACTGACTGAAACAGCCCAAGCTCTGGGATTTTTTGAAAGTTTCAATTTAATTCAATTCAATGTCTGTCTGCTGGGAAGCTGCACATTTATATCCGTGGGGTCCTAATAAGAGGAAATTAAAACTGCCAGAAAATTGCAATGGACAAATAGAAAAGGGTACATCTACTCAAAACATAACTGGGGCAAGATATTATTAATTACATGAATTAAACACAAACAAATGAATACAGCATGAGTGATAATAAGACAAGTTATAAAATGAGTAATAAAAATATTTAAAAGTGGTGGGGAAAATCAGAATAATAATTATCCTGTCATCTTTAACTTTTCAAGTTACATTTGGTTAATATCAGAAAGCTTAGACTAGCATAGCCATCAAGGACAGGCAAAGAGGTTGTTAATGTAATATTAATACGTAAACTGTTACATGGAGTCTTTTAAAGTATCCCCAAAGACTCACTTGCCTATTTGTGAGGAGTATGCAATTTTTTGATCTTTTTTTTATATATATTTACAATGTTTTTGACTATTTGTATATCATTTTGTATAACTAGATGATCCCAACCATTGAGGACTTCGAGGACAATACATACTCTCAATACACAAAAACATAGACATCACCTATATGCTGTAAAATTGCAGGTTAATGATGTCTGTATATATATAATTTATGTTTGATTGCAACTTTAACTTAATTTGGTTGTAATGCAATAATGTGCACCTTTTGTATCGCTGCTTTGAAACAATAATTATTGTAAAAAACAATATACAAATAAACTTGAATTGAATTGAATAACCTCTAGATAGGCTGCACGGTGGCGCAGTGGGTAGCACAATCGCCTCACAGCAAGAAGGTTGCTGGTTTGAGCCCCGGCTGGGTCAGTTGACGTTTCTGTGTGGAGTTTGCATGTTCTCCCCGTGTTTACGTGGGTTTCCTCCGGGTGCTCCGGTTTCCCCCACAAGTCCAAAGACATGCGGTATAGGTGAATTGGGTAAGCTAAATTGTCCGTAGTCTATGAGTGCGAATGGGTGTGTATGGATGTTTCCCAGTGATGGGTTGCAGCTGGAAGGGCATCCGCTGCGTAAAATATATGCTGGATAAGTTGGCGGTTCATTCCGCTGTGGCGACCCCAGATTAATAAAGGGACTAAGCCGAAAAGAAAATGAATGAATGAATGAACCTCTAGATAACATTTTTTATTTCTGCTATCATTGCATCTTTTAAGTGTAAATCACATTGAGAATCAAGTTTTAAAGGTGCTATATAAAAATAAATTATTATTATTATTGTATAAAACCAGAAAGGAACATTTCCATGATATGGCCTTTGTGAAAAGCACAGATTTTAAAGAGTAAATTGCATAAATATGAAGAGGATGCCTCTTTTATACCATTTTTTAAGTTGAAAATAAATGTTTTTGTGCATCATAGGGAGGATCAATCATTCTCCTCATTGCTAAAAGTGACCAGAGACTCAGTGAGGCAATACCTGCAGTTCAGACCTGATCAATCTGTGACCATTTTACATGCCAAAGTTGCCCAGAAGTCTTACGGCAACGAGAAGAGGTAAACAATTCTTTGTGCATTTACATTTTCAATAATCACTTATGCATATTCGAGTATATACATATCAATATAAAACTTCAGGTTATGTCCACACACTGTAAAAATATTCGTAAATTAGCAATTTTGCATATTTTATGATGAATGTTTTCTATTTTTCTGTGTTTATTAATGCTTTTGAATTGCATTATGGGAGCTTGATCTTTCTTCCAACAACTTTCAACTATAAAAAGATAAAAAAGTGACTTTTATGAACATTTGTAATAGTTTAAAGTGCTATATTGTCTGGGTTGGTGTTGTATATTACGGCACCAAACCCTTGTATTAAACTGCCAGTTCATTTTTTGTCATTTCACATTATTTCAAATGACTAAAGTGTCAATAAAAGTCACTTTGTTAAACTGTAGAGTTGAATTTTCAGCATCAAAAGTCGACAGAGCAGAGATCAACATCCCATAATGCAATTCACAACCCTAAATGAACTGAAAACATTGTGAATCACAAAATACAGAAACTGTTTATTGACAGATATGTTTTACAGTATAGTTTTACATGTTTTCATATAGGTTTTTCTGTCCTCCTCCTTGCGTGTACCTTTCTGGACACGGATGGAAAGTCAGACAAGAGCAGCTTAAAGGTCAGTGACCCACGAGAAAACATCTTCATCCTTATTACTGTAACTCAGACTAGTTTTTTTGTGTTTTTTTTGGCACAGCATCAGGTCTGAACGAATCCGCTTGTCGGATTTTTGGTTACATGGGTCTGGACAGCTCCAGTGATCCACGGACAGACAGTTTCAAACTGAGCTTTGAGGAGCAGACAGACAAGAAGGTGAGATATTAGCAAAGCACAGCGATCAAAGAGCAGACCGTCTGTCAGGTGCATGAGAGAACATGACCGCTGTATGTACAGAAAGATTTGGAGATGAATGAGGATTACGTGCAGGTTTATGTAAGGACAGCTGGGAGAACATATAAGAAAATGGGCCTGATTTATAGTTCCTTTATAGGAAGAACATTATCGTGAGAAAGATCTGTTTAAAGGAGACCTATTATGCCAAAATCACTTTTATAAGGGGTTTAAACACAGTTGTATGGAAGCAATGTGTGAATATAACCAGCTTCTAATGGTAAAAAGTTTATATATTTCCTTAATATACTTTGATTGACATTCTCCATTTGTATGTGTCATCAGAAGGGGAAAGCCCCGCCCATTAGTGACCATCTCTCCCTCATTAGCATAGGAGTTTGTCTTGTTTTTGAATCTGCCACTATGCTGACACATAGTCATTTGTAGCTCCGCCCTCTTTTGAAAAGAGCACAATCTCATTTAAATTTAAAGCGACAGTCACCCAAACGGCACAATTAGGATCAAAGCCTAAAAGGGTCAGTTTCAAAGAGTTATAAAACATTATTTGTGGGATATTTTAAGCTGAAACTTCACATACACACTCTAGGGACATCAGAGACTTATTTTACATTTTGTAAAAAGGGTCATTTTCAAAACTAAGTATAAAGAGACCCACATAAAAACATACTGTAGTAATTTGTTATAAAAAATATTTTTGAACAATACTATAGTAAATTCCATTATACTGTATGTGTTATAGTATTTACAACACATTGTTAATGAATGCTACAACCAGCATACTTTGTGAACTGATAAACTGTAATAAATACTGTGGTTTACTTTAGTTTTTACTACAGTGAACTGTGGTGTATTGTAGTGTAATATACCCTTTAGTTGTAGAAAATGAAAACTAAGTTCACAGAAATAAATTACATACAAATGTATTAAAATAAAAAAACACTCATTTAAAATTGTAACATTTAGCATTTTAATTGCATTTTTAGCTAAATAAATGGAGCTTTGGTGAGCACAGAAATCTTGTATAGGTCAACTAACTTTTTTCTGTTTACATTTTTTTCAGATGTTTGCCTGCGCTAAAACCTTGTACATCTCAGATACAGACAAACGGAAGCACTTTCGCCTGCTGCTACATCTGTTCCACAACGGAGGGCAAGAAATCGGCACGTTCAACAGCAGACTCATTAAAGTCATCTCTAAACCATCGCAGAAGAGACAGTCCATGAAAAACGCTGACCGTGAGTCTGCATTAATGTGCAATTCTGGAGGTCTACATTTCAGTTGACACCAGCAACAAACATTCAGTTCTTTTGTAATGGGATATTGCACCAAAAAATGGAAATTCATTTACTTTCCACTTGATCCAAAATGTACTTTGAAGAATTTTGGAAACCGGTAGACATTTACTTCCATTATAAGTTTTTCTACTACATTCATTCATTCATTTTCATTTCGGCTTAGTCCCTTTATTAATCTGGGGTCGCCACAGCGGAATGAATCGCCAACTTGTTTTACGCAGCGGATGCCCTTCCAGCTGCAACCAATCACTGGGAAACATCCACACACTCTCATTCACACACATACACTACGGACGATTTAGTCTACCCAATTCACCTGTACCGCATGTCTTTGGACTTGTGGGGGAAACCAGAGCACCCGGAGGAAACCCACGCCAACACGGGGAGAACATGCAAACTCCACACAGAAACGCCAACTGACACAGCCGAGGCTCGAACCAGCGACCTTCTTGCTGTGAGGCGAACGTGCTACCCACTGCGCCACTGTGAGGCCCTTTTTTCTACTACAGACCTTTATTTTTATTTTTAAAAATATTTTCAATTGTGTTCAACAGAAAAAGCATAGGGCAGCACAGTGGAGCAGTGGGTAGCACAATCGCCTCACAGCAAGAAGGTCGCTGGTTCGAGCCCCGGCTGGGTCAGTTGGCTTTTCTGTGTGGAGTTTGCATGTTCTCCCCGTGTTTGCGTGGGTTTCCTCCGGGTGCTCCGGTTTCCCCCACAAGTCCAAAGACATGCAGTATAGGTGAATTGGGAAAGCTTAATTGTCCATAGTGTGTGAGTGTGAATGGGTGTGTATGGATGTTTCCCAGTGATGGGTTGCAGCTGGAAGGGCATCCGCTGCGTAAAACATATGCTGGATAAGTTGGCGGTTCATTCCGCTGTGGCAACCCCAGATTAATAAAGGGACTAAGCCGAAATGAAAATGAATGAATGAATGAGAAAAAGCATCAAAGCAAACTCAATCGTTTTAACTCACACACTGTAAAAAATGCAGGGCTCCAGACAGTTCATATGCTGTCCCAACACAAATCGATTAAGTTAACTTAACAAATTAAAGTGCATTGAATATAAAAAACTGAAGTTGACCCAATAAAATCTTATGAATTGTGTTATTTCAGCTCATTTTAAATAAGTAGTTTGAATAAGCAGCAAAGATAAGTTTTTAAGTGTGCAATGTTTTTTTGTCTATTGCCAAGACTGGTTTTGTGGTCCGGGGTCACATATGACTCTGACAAAGGGCCATTACATAAACGGGTCAGCCAGTGTAGAAACCGTACCCCTGTAAGTTTGTGTTGGTGTGTTTGCATGTCTTTGTATATGATTGGTGTCACCCAGCAGCCATTGCCAGAGGAGTCAGACGTTTGACCTTTAACCTTCAGATTCTAAAGCACACACTAAAAGGGCATCTTGTGTTGACATTGACTGCTGGATCCACAGAAAGAAAGAAAGAGGCGCTTGACATCTGAAAGCCGCAGTCAAGTGACGGAGAATTCCTCACTGTCCTGTGGGAGAGACTGACAATGAGACAAAGTTCTAGAAAAAGCGCAGACTTTCAGTAGTAGATCAGTCATTCATGTTTGCCGTCTGCATGTATAGATGTCAGTGGGAGTTTGAATTATTGTGGTGTTTCTTTTGTGTGCCTATAGCTTTGGTTTTTCTAAAACTTTCTAAAAATGTGTGTTTGTTTCTCAGTGTGTATCTCCTCAGGCTCAAAAGTGTCGTTGTTTAACCGATTGCGCTCGCAGACGGTCAGCACACGTTACCTGGCGGTGGAAGATGGGGCTTTTGTTGCCAGCGCAAGACAGTGGACAGCTTTTACTGTTAATTTAGGTTTGAATGCAATGCTTTTCTCTTTTATTCCAATTTATATACACATTTTTATTTCAGTCATTCATATACTCTTATGCCAAATGTTTGACCTTACCAGAAAAATGTCTGAAAACCCATTGTCTCCCGTACAGAAGTCTGATATATGGCCACATATGAACAATAGCTAATAAATTTGAATATTATAAGATTATACATATTATATTTGAACACATGTAAATATGTGTAAATCCATTAATTGAAAAAAACGTAAATGGCCATTTTTTAAATATCTGTTTTGAAATATATGTTTATATGCATTTATGACATTTATGACATTTAAATATATATATATATGAATTTTAAACATGTACTAATTTGTAAAATATGTAATTTGCATATATTTATATATATATTATACTTCTATATGGGCTTAAACCCCTCGAAGATGAAACTAAACAGTCCTAGTTGAATCACTGTAAGTTCTGTTAATTTTATTAGGGCTGTTTAGTTTCACCTTGTGAAAAACGTAAGTGGTTTAAGTCAATGTTTTTTCTTGCAATTTTCTAGTAAAGTACAGTATTTGGGTTAAGAGTGTACACATAACACAATGTTTACACCTCTGAGACAACATTAAGTAGAATAACTATAGGGCCAGACAGAATATGTGGGCTTTTTTTGCTATTTTTGTGCAACATTTTGTAAACAAACTACAAACATGGCAGACACGTGAAGTCAAATGTCAATTTGTGGATTATGCAGAATGACTTTGAGTACCTGAAAACTTAACACATAAAATTTTGATAAACAGCGCTAGAGTAGCTCTCATATACAGTAATAAATCCACTAAAAGACAGAAAATATTATTTTACAAATGGTATTGTACATAATTCTTCTAAACATTTGCATATTATTCAGTAATATTACTGAAATTCATATAAAAACTGGATAAATACATATTTATGCACATTTATATAAGTAAAAAAATAGATTAAACGATGGGCTCAAAACTGGGGAGATTTCTGCAGAAGTCTTATTCAGTAAGGGATCAGTAATTGGGGAGATTTCTGCAGATTTCTTATTCAGTCAGGGATTAGTAATAACTGCATGCAAATTATACATTTACAGTTGTGCTCAACCGTTTACATACCCCTTGAAGAATGTGTTAAAATGTGAATAATTCGAGCAAAATAAGAGAGATCATACAAAATGCATGTTCTTTTTGATTTAGTACTGTCCCGAGTAAGATATTTTACATAAAATATGTTTGCATATAGTTCACTACACAAAAATCTAGCTGAAATTATTCAAATAACCCCCTGCAAAACATACCCTTATGTTTACATACCCTTGATTTTCAATACTGTGTGTGGTTTCCTGATGATCTACCAGTGCTTTTTCTGCTTTGTGAACTATATGTAAACATATTTTATGTAAAATATCTTACTCGGGACAGTACTAAATCAAAAAGAACATGCATTTTGTATGATCTCTCTTATTTTGCTCGAATTATTCACATTTTAACAAGTTCTTCAAGGGGTTTGTAAACCTTTGAGCACAACTGTATATGCAGAGGATAAAATAAAAAGGGAATACACTACATATTTACCAGTTCATAATAGGCTTTCTCACAGATTTTCTACAACACCCTTATGGCGTTTTGCGCAAGTATCCATTAATACATAAGCACAGATGCACAGATCAATGCACAGATCCATTACTGTATATTGTAGTGACTAATTCACCGTTCACCACAGTAGCTAAATAAACTCAGACAAATCTAGAAGCGGCTAGCTCAATTGGTCATAAACCATGCAGGACATCCAGCGTAAATAAACTTTCACAAATGCCTCGCTGCATTTGAGAGTAAGATCAGTTTTCCAGTATACTGAAGTTGACATCTCTCAAAAAAAAAAGAAACATAAAATCTAAACGCTCTATTGTAAATGTCAGCAACATGTGTTCAGCAGCTGGTATAAATGCAGCATAAGTGCGTTTAACCCCTGTACGGAACCCAAGACCCAGTCCTGGTCTGAGTGGGGTCTGTTTTTCTTTCTCGCCCCCTACAGCGCTTTACCATAATACTCAATCTGTTTCTTCGCAGTGGAGGAGACGCAGGCTGCGCACAGTGAATACGCCATGTGTGAGAGCTTCATCTGCTACGGCTGTGTGGTTCAGCTGGTCTGCACTGACTCTGGAGTGGCACTGCCACCAATGGTATGCAAATATCAAATGTTTTTGTTTCTCATGCTTTTTTTGCATACACATCATTTAAAAAAAAAAAAAGATCTGAGATACATGCTGCATCCCAATTTGCATACTATTCGTCCTAAATAGTATTTAAAAATAGACAAGGCAAGCCAAGGCAAGTTTATTTATATAGCACATTTCATACACAATGGTAATTCAAAGTGCCTTACATAAACAGAAATAAAAGAGAGAAGTATAAGAAAATAAAAACAAATCATAAAAGTGATTAAAAACAGATAAAAACAGATTAAAATGTATTAAAACAGGTTTTAAAAGAATAAAAAAAGGAAAAGAAATACATAATAGTGCGATCAGTGGGACGTAGCACAGTGCTCATTCAGTAAAGGCACAGCTAAACAGATGTGTTTTCAGTCTTTATTTGAATGTACCTAATGTTGGAGCACATCTGATAATTTCTGGAAGCTGATTCCAGCAGCGGGGGGTGCAGTAGCTGAAGGTGGATTCACCCTGCTTTGACTGAACCCTTGGAGTGATCTGTTAGGTTTGTAGTTAGTGAGCATATCTGTAATGTATTGAAGTCCTATAGACAAGTAATAATACTTTAAAATCTATTCTGAATGTAACTGGGAGCCAGTGCAAAGACCTGAGGACAGGTGTGATGTGCTCTGATTTTCTGGTTCTGATCAGAATCCTGGCAGCAGCGTTCTGGATGAGCTGCAACTGTCTGTCTTTTTGGGAAGGCCAGTGAGGAGTCCATTACAGTAATCCTCACTGCTGCTGATAAAAGCATGAACAAGTTTCTCTAAGTCCTCACTGGAAACAAAGCATCTAATTCTTGCAATGATTTGAGATGATAGTATGCTGATTTACCTACTGCTCTGACATGACTACTGAAACTCAGATCTGACTCCAGAATCACACCAAGATTCCTGACATTATTTTTTATTGTTTGACCCTTAGAGTCAAGGTATGAATAGAATTAGTATGTCCCAAACTGTAGTATGTTGAAAAGAGTATGCAGAAGATTACCATTCATTGCTGTTGCAGATGAAATATAACACGGAAAACATGATTTAAATTGGATGTGAATTCAATTAGAACTACAAACTCTGTTAATAAGTGTAAACAAACTACAAACATGGCGGACACGGGAAGCAAAACGTCAAGGTTTACCAGTTTTTAGTTTTACCAAAAGTCAGATTATCCTGCTGCTGCATCTCCAATAATTCAATATGAAAGTAATGAGGATGATGTGTAGAGATGATTGACAGGAGATGTAACTAAGCAACATAATGGTCTGTTAATGAGGAAGGAGTATGTCCCAAAACTTTGCAAACTCTTCTGTTACACACACATAGTATAAGAACATAGTATAAGTATGCAAATTAGGATGCAGCAACAGTGTTTGACGTGTGATTTCTGTGACTTAAACAACAACACTCAGAGTCTAGCAATCACTTAAAACATCCTAGCAACCACTCACAAAACCAATGCAACCAAAGTGCAACCTAGAAACAGCTTAGTAGCCAACATAGAAGACACTAGCAAACCCAATGCAAACTAACATCCACTTAAAACAATAACAGCCTAGCAACCACTCACAACACTGTAACAACCAACCAAAGTAACCACCTATAACTACTTTGAACACACTACCAAACAAAATACAACCTATAGCAACAGTCTAGAAACCAGTTACAACCCTCCAGCAAACATAATACAACCTAGCAACCACTTAGCAAACACTTCTGCAAAAGCAATAGCAAGAGCCTAGAAATCACAATGCAACCTAGCAACAACCTAGCAATGACTTAGAACAAGCTGAGTACAACCTAACAACATTCTGTCATCATTTCCTCCCCCTTGTTCCAAACCTTTATGAAATGAAGATATTTTGAAGAAAGCTGGATACCTGTAACCATTCACTTCAATAATATTTGTTTTTTCCTATGGAAGTAAATGGTTACAGGTTTTCAGCTTTCTTCAAAATATCTTCATTTGTGTTCAACAGAAGAAAGAAAGTCATAAAGGTTTGGAAACTAGAGGGTTAGTAAAAAGTGAGACAATTTTGGGGTGTACTGTCCCTTTAAGCTGGAATATGCACATTATGTTTTTAAACGGGTTGCTTTAAGTCATGTGCCAATGTTTAGTTATTTAATGCAGAAACGTGTAAAGCAAATGAGTGTATATATTTCAGCTATTTTTTCTTCCATGTCTCTGAAGTCGATCCCATACAATTTTCCATCCCTGTGGTGTTTTTTGGAAGCCGGTTTGCTACCAGCCTGCGTCACAATTTGCTGATAAAGCACGTGATTAAAATGCCAAGAACGACGTATAATACCACATTTAGCAGACTAGCAAACAGAATGAACCTTCAGTGTGTTGTTTTAGTTGTTGAAAGTGCTGATTGCTTTATTTTGGTTTGCAAGCATGTATTCGAAGCCGTCATGCAGCAGGACGTTTGCTCATGTGCTGGAGGAGAATGAACAGTCAGGCATATTGTGCTGCACAGGTGCTGCGGGGGGGGGCAGTCGCATGAGGCCAGGTGCAGTGGGGCATGAGACAAGGACGATCACTCTATTTTTAAGGCTATTTTAGGTCTGCTTATCACTGCAAATAATGGTTTCTTACTTTTTAGTTTTTGTGTTGTTTCTAGTCCAAATGTCTAAAAATTCTTAAATCAAGGAGCATTTTATAAACAAGGAAAAATACTGTCTTGCTTTCAGAAATAATGTCACAATTAAGTGGGTTTTTCCATAAAAGCTAAATAATCTGCCAATGGGGTAAGCAATGCAGCCTTGTTTTCGATTTGAAATAAGATTATTTTGCTTACCCCATTGGCAGATTATGTTGCTTGTTATTTCTGAAAACAAGACAATATTTTTTACTTGTCTAGAAAATTCATTCATTCATTTTCATTTCGGCTTAGTCCCTTTATTAATCTGGGGACGCCACAGCGGAATGAACCGCCAACTTATCCAGCATATGTTTTACGCAGCGGATGCCCTTCCAGCTGCAACCCATCTCTGGGAAACATCCATACACACCCATTCACACTCATACACTACGGACAATTTTAGCTTACCCAATTCACCTATAGCGCATGTCTTTGGACTTGTGGGGGAAACCGGAGCACCCACGCCAACACGGGGAGAACATGCAAACTCCACACAGAAACGCCAACTGACCCAGCCGAGGCTCGAACCAGCGACGTTCTTGCTGTGAGGCGAACGTGCTATCCACTGAGCCACCGTGAGGCCCTTATTTAGAAAATATTAAATAAAAAATAAGGATACTCAATTTAGATTTGATGACATTCTGAATTTAAAGATTTTTCATGGAATCACTAGTGCCCTTTAAGAACCTTTATTATTAAGAGTACAATATAACGAATCTGAAAGACAGATGGATTGTGAAAATACGACTTAACACAAATTTGCTACTTAACAAGCGTTTCTAAATATGTAAGAGACCTGCTTTGATCTCTTATGATGTGATTATATAAGCCATAATTAATTTTTTTGTTCTATGGAGAAATTTAATGGAAGAAATGTAAATAACAACATCTTTATAAAATACAAAATAGACTCTTTTTTGAAATTGGTGTGCCCTGCATTGTAAAAATGTGTCGTGAAAACATAAACTTTTTATGTCAACTCATTTTAAAAAGCTAATCAGATTCCAGATTCATTTTTAAGTTATGCAAATCTTAAATTGATGTTTTAAGTTTGTATATTTGATGTAAGTTGAAATAACTAAATTGATTCAATTTAAAAATGTAAGGCAGCAACACATTTATTACAGTGTGGTAACCAAAATAAGGAGATTTTATTATCTGATGGTGAGGGTGGAATTAACCTGCCAATCAAATGAGATCCACCGATAGCAAAACCCAACCATAAAATCCAATCAATTCACAACCTGCAAAATAAAGGTTAAATAAAGGAAGAAGAAAATTGCCAATGATTCTAACACAAACCCACAGCATTCAGAGTGATTTTAAAAATAAAAAGAGGAAAGTGGCCAAAATTGAACAAAAAAACAAACACATTAAATTCCCAAGTGTAAGTAGGAATGTGTTTCCTTTGCCTACTTTTGAGTCAACCAAAATGCATGTTAATACCAGATGTATACAGGGCCTGTGTCAAATTAGGGTTGAAGAAAACATATTGCAACTTTAAATTCACACTGTCTGTTATGAGGATGGGCCTCACAGTGGCGCAGTGGGTAGCACGTTCGCCTCACATCAAGAAGGTCGCTGATCTCTGGTTCGAGCCTCGGCTGGGTCAGTTGGCGTTTCTGTGTGGAGTTTGCATGTTCTCCCTGTGTTGGCGTGGGTTTCCTCCGGGTGCTCCGGTTTCCCCCATAAGTCCAAAGACATGCGGTACAGGTGAATTGGGTAAGCTAAATTGTCCGTAGTGTATGAGTGTGAATAGGTGTGTATGGATGTTTCCCAGAGATGGGTTGCAGCTGGAAGGGCATCCGCTGCGTAAAAACATATGCTGGATAAGTTGGTGGTTCATTCCGCTGTGGCGACCCCAGATTAATAAAGGGACTAAGCCGAAATGAAAATGAATGAATGAATGTTATGAGGATGGCCTCACAGTGACGCAGTGGATGTTTCCCAGTGATGGGTTGCAGCTGGAAGGGCATGCGCTGCGTAAAACATATGCTGGATAAGTTGGCGGTTCATTCCGCTGTGTCTAATAAAGGGACTAAGCCGAAATGAAAATGAATGAATGTTATGAGGATGTTAAAGTGTCAATATTAGGCTATAGTTTCTTTCTTCTTTTCTTGTAGGTAATTCGTAAAGTGAACAAGCAACATGCATGTCTAGACGTGGATGAACCCGTTTCTCAGCTTCATAAATGTGCTTTCCAGTTCCGAGGCAGCGACCATATGTACCTGTGCCTGTCTAATGAAAAAATCATACAGTTCCAGGTGACTTTTAGATGTAAACTTTGACTTTATATGGCTTTGGTTTCCCAGACATGAAGTTTAGGTGAATTGGGTAAACTAAACTGGCCATAGTGTATGAGTGTGTGTCTGTGTGTGTCTGTGTGGGTGTTTCCCATCACTGAGGGTTCACGAGTCAGGCCCTGTGTACATAAACACGGGTATTTTTAATATAAAAAACAACTGCACTTTTTTTCTACGTGGTTTCACTGTTTGTCCAAACAAAAACACAGTGTCAGATGACTGACCCAGGTAGCAAAGAATTCTGGCCCAGATTTGGCATTAATCTGTCACAGCAGGCATTCATCCAGCGCTGGCATACAGCATGTGGGCCAAACATGGTTCTGGTTTGGCAGGGGTGGCACCATCTTTAAGGCGGCAAACAATACTTGGGCCAGATGTAATTGTAGTATTTGGCCCAGATGTTAATAATGGATATGTGGGCCATGTAAGTTTGGCCTAGCTTGACCCACATTTAAAATAAATTTTTATAATTTTCAAATAAAGAAAAAAAAGTTCTACCAATCAGGTCGCTTCGAAAAAAAGCACGCCCATAGCACACCTAAAGTGCAATGATTTATGGGTTTATCAGTTTCACTGCAGTCGTAACCAACATATCTGGCTTAATTCAGGCTCAGTTATGGCTTATTAACTTGGTCCAGTCATACTTGGCATGTGGGCCAAGCAAAAACTGATTGTGTGGGCCAGAGCTGGGCCAGCGATATTTTGCTATGTGGAGATACTTTCTAGAAACTCCGGCCAGGGAGAAGATTTTCTGAAACCTTTGCATTACATAAACCTTTATATAAACAGTATATAAACCTTCTTGTCATCATGAGGCGAAACGTCATGTTGTAGCCTCTGCACGACCTCACTGTACCCAAAAGGTACAAAGGAAACCTTTTGGGTACAGTGAGGTCGTGCAGACGCTACAACATGACATTTCGCCTCATGATGTCAGCGTGTGCTCTGTTTTCTCTTTTCTGATTGGCCAACACGGCACACCAAGCGCAGAAGATGCAAATGAGGCAAAAATGACACACGTTTGGTGTGAATCCAGCATAAAAGTGTTATCACCATTATCGCCGCCTGTTGGTTCTGCGTGCTCTTAACATGCATCACAGTGCGTTTTTGCATTTTCATGTGGACAGATTTTTTATTTTTTTAACAAAAACAGGAAAAACCCCGTTTGTAAAAATACCTGTGTACATGTGGACATGGCCTTAATGTAATCTCAGTGCTGAAAGGGCATCTGCTGCAAAAAATATATGCCAGAGTAATAGGGTATATGCAGAAGGACTTTTAATTTTCAGTAAACCAGTTAAAGCGCTTCTGGTGAACTGTATGCCGTTACAAATCGCTGCGTTTAAGGTCTGTTTTCTTTAAAAATCAATGATCTTCACTGCCTGATTGATATAGGATATAAAGTGGGTCTCAGAATGTACAAGAAGCACTGCATTCAATTCCATTTCCCCCGCCATGTCTTTAAAATTTTACTGCAGTATTTTCAATGGAGTTTTTGCACTAGCCTGCTGTTCCTGACGGCGCGTGCGTGTAAACACCTTGTCATTCCATTTTATGATTGAACAACTAAATGAATGCTTAAGTCTATTTAACTGATTATATTTTAATTACATTACAATATCGATGCTGTTAAAGGAACCGTATGAAACTGAAAATAGTCACATTAACAGTTCACCGAAAGTTTAGCGCTCGGGGAAACAACACTAGTGCATATACCCTATTGGTGGTTCATTCCGCTGTGGCAACCCCTGATAAAAAAGGGATTAAGCTGAAGGAAAGTGAGTGAGTGAGTGCTATGAAAATTCTGTCAACATTTAATCATCCTCGTGTCAACGCTGCAGGCCTCTCCATGTCCTAAAGAGAGTAATAAGGTGTTATTGAATGATGGATCCTGCTGGACGATTATTGGAACAGAGGTGGTTGAATACAGCTTCAGTGAGAGTCTCACCGGTCATCCCGCTACCATCAGCCCTGTGCCTGTGATCAGTGGACTGGAGGTCAGAAATCAAGTCTTTTTCTGAAGTTTTAAAGCAGGGGTGCCCAAACATGGTCCTGGAGGGCTGGTGTCCTGCATATTTTAGCTGCAACCCCAATTAGACACACCTGAACCAGCTAATCAATCTCGTATTATGCTTACTAGAAACTTCCAAGCAGGTGTGTTGAAGCAAGTTGGAGCTAAACTCTGCAGGACACCGGCCCTCCAGGACCAAGTTTGAGCTTTTTTTAAAGGGACAGTTTGCCCAAATGTCTCACTCAAGTGTACACAAAACAAGATATCCTAAAGAATGCTGGAAAAAGCAACCATTTATGGTAGGAATAAAAATACTATGTAAGTTTTTTTCCTCAGTATATCTTTATTTGTGTTCAACACAAGAAATAAACTTATTTGAGTGATCTATTCCTATAAATTATTTTAATATCCCTTCATCTCTTTATATTAAACTATCGCTGCGTCTGAAATCTCATACTACCATACTATATAGTAAGTTAAAAACAGTATGCAAGCCGAGTAGTCTGAATTCAAAGTATTGGAAAAACAGTATGCAAGAAGTATGACCTACTACTTCCAGTGAGATCCTAAAGTGCATATCCAATGGACGCTACGCTATCCCATGATTCAAATTCAAATGTAGTACCTACTGAGTAATAGGCGATTTCAGACGCGGCCTGTGTGTTCCTGTTTGTGTACTATTCTGTGCTGTTTATAAGAATTACCAGTGCAGGTATTGTGATTTCCAAGGTAAAAAAAGTGCACTTCTGTCACCTTTATTTTCATTCTATCTTTGATGTTATAGTGTGTAAAATGTCTACAGTAGTCAGCATTTAAAATGGACAAAAACATTTCAGAAACCTTTTCCACTTCAAAGTGTTGACTACTATATGTAAACCCCCTTTGTCTGTGCTTAATGCTGTGGTTATCTAAAAAACTGAATTTAACTGAATTTTATTTATTTATTTAAAGTATTTTGTCTTTTATTTATTTATTTACTTATTCATTTATTAGTATTTTGTCTTTTATTTATTTATTTATTTATACATTTATTTATTTATTTACTTATTTAAAGTATTTTGTCTTTTATTTATTTATTTATTTATTCATTAGAATTTATTTATTTATTAGTATTTTGTCTTTTATTTATTTATTTGTTTATTTATTTATTTATTTACTTATTTAAAGTATTTTGTCTTTTATTTATTTATTCGAATTTATTTATTTATTTAATTATTTATTTATTTATTAGTATTTTGTCTTTTATTTATTTATTTATTTATTTACTTATTTAAAGTATTTTGTCTTTTATTTATTTATTTACTTATTAATTAATTTATTTATTTATTTAAAGTATTTTGTCTTTTATTTATTTATTTATTAGTATTTTGTCTTTTATTTATTTATTTATATATTTATTTATTTATTTACTTATTTAAAGTATTTTGTCTTTTATTTATTTATTTATTTATTAGTATTTTGTCTT
>CAIGQW010054109.1:2405767-2416874 GCA_903798125.1 Danio choprae
TAACAGGTCCCCTTTAAAGACAAGCTTTGTTAATTAAATATATAGATGTCCATAAAGTACAATCATTTTGAATGTTATATTTCTACTAATCAGAAATAAGAGAAGTAAAACATCTGAATTCTGCTAATCTAGTCCTGAACTATATCTTTTATAAATCATAGTTAATTATTATGCAGCGAACAGACACAAAACCAGCCTCTACTCGTACAAAACGTCTCCCTGTGCAGTAATTTTAGTTTGTTGTGTCCACCTTGCCAAGGCTCCAGGGATGCCTTGGTGCGACATTCCTGTCTCAGCAGGCTGGGTGGACTGATGCTCTCTTTCAGGTCCTTGTAAGGATGTTCTCGGAGCAGTGGTCAAGTGTCAAATGTCAGGAAGGTCAGTGGCTGATCTGCAGCTGAAATGACTGCAAATTAGTGAGCTGTAACTTCCCTCATCTTAAGTTACAGGAGGAAACCATTTATAAGATTCATAGTAGAGTCAAAGTTCAGCAACTGCAGTGAATCACATTGATACAACAGTCGATGCTAACAGCTGCTAACAGATTCTGTGGTGACTTAAAGGGGACCTATTGTGCAAAAGTCACTTTTAAATGTTGTTTAAGCACAGTGTGGCAACAGTGTGTGAATATAGCCTGCCTATAATGGTGAAAATTAATTATTAGATAAAAACACTTGATAAAAACCGTCTGCAGAAACACTGTGATTGACATATTCCCTTTGTACGTGTCATCAGAGGGGGAAAGCCCTGCCCATTTGTCACAATCTCTCCCTCAGCCCTGAGTGAGAAGCAGAAGATAGTGCTGACATTATCTTCACAACTATCTTCTGCTTCTCACTCAGGGCTGTTTATGGTAACGAGGGAGAGATCGTAACTAATAAACGGTGCTTTATGATTATAGAGGCATTATAAATGTGTAGTTTTGGGATGCTCTGACGTGCAGCGAGGGGTTTTGCGTCTTTAGTAAACTATGACAGTTAGTGTTCATTGAAAAGTAAGAATGATTAATAAATCCATATGAAACAGTCCCTTAAGAGTGACGTTGTGTCTTCGGTTTCGGGCTCAGGAGCACTTTGCACTCAAACTACAAGCGTACTGCGTCAAACCCCAACCGAACTGCGCTCTGGCACACCTCTTTCAACCAGGCCAGGGCCGACCAACTGAACCGCGTCTATGCCCGATTTGGAGTGCTCACACTTGTCAAACAAACCAGGAAACATGCCTGGACAGGGTTTGGATAGCATAGTGTGAGTGCACCCTGAGACACTTCTTTTGACATTTTCAGTTTTTCACAGAGATAACATTATTTCTGTTTTAAATCTGTTGCTATGCTGAGGCATAGGTGTTTGTAGCTCCACCCCCTTGTAAAAATCTCATTTGAATTTAAAGCGGCAGTCATGAAAAAGGCACAATTTGGAACAAAGTTCAATTCTCTATAGTTAATATTACAGCATGCATTCATTAATAAAGTGCTAGTACTATAATACTGTATATACAGTATAATACACTTTTCTAGTATAAGTCAAAAACACTATAGTATTTACTATTGTATTTTTTCACATGGGATGACAGTGAATGTATGTCATTGTCAGGTCCTCCAGGTCTCTGCTGTGTGTGGTTCCTGATGTGTCTATATTGAGTGGTGAATGGAGATGGACGAGGCAGCCAATCACAGTGCCTTTATCTCTGATCCGATTGGACGGTCTGATCTACAGGAGCTGGTTCTCCTTCACGTACACCCCAGAGCACAGTGCCAGCTTTCAGACCAGCGGCTCCACCGAGAGAAGCGCAGACTCAGACGCTCTCATAGACACCATACACCAGGAGTTCACACGCACCAACTTTCACCTGTTCATGCAGAGCTGAACACACACACGCGCGCACACACAGACACACATTTAAACGCAGACACACACAAAAACACAGGTACACGAACACACACACAAGCATACACACACATGCACACATGCATACACGTATACACACACATGCGCACATGCTCGCACACACATGCACAAACACACACAAACGCAGACACACTCATGCACACACACACACACAGATACGTTTGTTTTCCTATAATAGTGAGTACATTACATAGTCAGGGCCTCACGGTGGCGCAGTGGATAGAACGTCCGCCTCACAGCAAGAAGGTCGCTGGTTCGAGCCTCGGCTGGGTCAGTTGGCGTTTCTGTGTGGAGTTTGCATGTTCTCCCCGTGTTGGCGTGGGTTTCCTCCGGGTGCTCCGGTTTCCCCCACAAGTCCAAAGACATGTGGTATAATAATTGTCCGTAGTGTATGAGTGTGAATGGGTGTGTATGGATGTTTCCCAGAGATGGGTTGCAGCTGGAAGGGCATCCGCTGCGTAAAACATATGCTGGATAAGTTGGCGGTTCATTCCGCTGTGGGGACCCCAGATTAGTAAAGGGACTAAGCCGAAATGAAAATGAATGAATGAATTACATAGGCACAGACACACACTAACACACACACACACACACACATACACACACACACACACACACGCACAAACACACACATACAAATGCAGACAGACAAACACAGATACACATACGCACAAACACACATGCAGGCACAAAAATGCACACAGACAGGCACACACACAAACACAGACAGACATACACATACACATGCTAATGCACACACAGACAGACACACACACAGACAAACACAGGCACAGACACACACACACACACACGCACGCACGCACACACACAGGCACAGACACACTCACTTTTCCATATTAGTAAGGACATTACACTGGCTTCCATTGTTTTTATATCAGGTTTATGATACTGTCTGTGGCCAAACCCACTCTACCCCTAAACCCAAACCTCACAAAAACAAGTGCACATCATTAGAAACTAATATAAACATGTTCTGGGTAATTTATAAGCATTTTACAATGTATAAGCACCAGTGAAACGTCCTGATTAGTAGGTGGTTTTCAGATTTCACTATATAAATGAGGACAATTGAGCCCTCACAAGTGAAGCTAAACCTGTACACACACACACACACACACACACACACACACACACACACACACACACACACACACACACACATACACACACCAGGGCAAATAGTCATGTCAGATTATGGCCATTCCTGGCTCACATTCTCTCCTGTTGTTAACACTTACACACAGGAGGAAAAATCTCCCAGCGTGTGAGCACTTGAGTTTTAGGGAGCTTTCAAACACTACAGAAAGCTCTGACGGGGCGTTTGACACTAAGGAATGCTGGGTCAGGCTGAAACAAAGACAACTGGACTCATGACCTCTGTAAATCTCAGAAAAACGTCTGACCTACAGCATCACTTTTTCGAAAGCTTTTGTTTTTTGCTGTCGAATCTGTGAATAGGGTATTAGGGCATTATGCGTGTTCACATTCAGTACATACAAAAAAAACAAATATGTGTTTTTATCCTGATGGAAATCAATACTTTTATTATAGTAAGTACAATACAGTATAGATTAGATTTATACTACACCTAACATTTTTTTAACATTCTGTCCATCAAAGAAGCCTGAAAATCACTGTTTTGTTGCACAAAGGTGTTAAGCAGCTCAACTGTTTTCAACATTAATATTAATAAGAATAAATAATAATTATAATAGTTTCTTGAGCAGCAAATGAGCATTTCAGAAAGTTCATGTTACACTGATGACGAGTCAATTCAGAAAATGTATTAAAATAGAAAATCATGATAAAAAATGATGCATAAAAAAACTTCTTTTAAAAACATATATAAAATATATATATATATATATATATATATATATGGCAGCACGGTGGCACAGTGAGTAGCACAATCGCCTCACAGCAAGAAGGTCGCTGGTTCGAGCCCCGACTGGGTCAGTTGGAGTTTCTGTGTGGAGTTTGCTTGTTCTCCCCGTGTTTGCGTGGGTTTCCTCCTGGTGCTCCGGTTTCCCCCACAATTCCAAAGACATGCGCTATAGGTCAATTGGGTAAGCTTAATTGTCCATAGTGTATGTGTGGGAATGAGTGTGTATGGATGTTTCCCAGTGATGGGTTGCAGCTGGAAGGGCATCCGCTGCGTAAAACATATGCTGGATAAGTTGGCGGTTCATTCCGCTGTGGCGACCCCAGATTAATAAAGGGACTAAGCCAAAAAGAAAATGAATGAATATATATATATATATATACACAACAATCTGATTGGCTGATAGCCATGAGATATTAAAGCAATATTAGCACTCGTACAGCCTCTTCACCCTTGTGTATTATTCCACCCACACTGGGACTAAAGAGGGACTAAACAACTCACTACGGCTTGACAAATATTGCAGCTGTTGGACAACATAATGTACCCTTGAGGCTTTTTTAGGCGATAATGGAGTTGTTTAGACTGCAACTATGCAGTTTATTTATAAGGATAGTGCCTATTTTAAAATATTAAAGATTCAGAGCGTCGGCAGCCAGCCTGTCATACTGAGCAGAGCAAAGACGGCACACGGTAAAATTTTAATTACAGCAGAATAAATCATTATAAAACAGGTTAGTGACATTCTAAGTCGATCTCTCTCTTTTTTATATGTTGTAGTGCTGTATTTATACTATAGTAATCTGGTAATGTTTGCTTTGCTTTGACTTTTTCGGGGTTAATTATTATGATCTCCCGATTGCAACAGAGAAATATTGGGAAATCTCTGGAGACTGATGGCACATCTTAAAATGTGAGCAGAATCGCCTGTTTTATGCTAGAGAATCATTCAAACACTAGCTCTAAAGTGACGCTGGTAAATAAGAAACAGTTTCTGCTGTTCTGACCATCAGCTGCAGATGTGAATGAATGGCGGAAGAAAGTAGTTCCTCGTTCAAACGTGTATTTGAGACTCTCCGTGTTTGATTTTCTTTTTTATTTACACAATTATGCCGTGGAACTGTTGTATATATGTAATATCACACTCGTAGCAGTGTGATATGGCTGTATATCGTCATTGCTTCGAGTGTGATATGCTCATATATATATATATATATATATATATATATATTTTGTCATTTTTACATATCATATTGATTTATGGGGGCAGCACAATGGCGCAGTGGGTAGCACAATCGCCTCACAGCAAGAAGGTCGCTGGTTCGAGCCCCGGCTGGGTCAGTTGACATTTCTGTGTGGAGTTTGCATATTCTCCCCGTGTTGGCGTGGGTTTCCTCCAGGTGCTCCGGTTTCCCCCACAAGTCCAAAGACATGCGGTACAGGTGAATTGGGTAAGCTAAATTGTCCGTAGTGTATGTGTGAATGGGTGTGTATGGATGTTTCCCAGTGATGGGTTGCAGCTGGAAGGGCATCCGCTGTGTAAAACATATGCTGGATAAGTTGGTGGTTCATTCCGCTGTGGCGACCCCAGATTAATAGCAGGACTAAGCCGAAAAGAAAATGAATATTGATTTATGTAAATGTAAAAAAAGATTGTTGAAGTATTCCTTTTTATTATAATTGTGGCTTTCAAGTTTAAACTCTGTGTTTTATAGTAAGCCTCAAGAAAATTTTCAAAGCAAAAATGTAAGTTTCATGTTGTCAAACATAGCAAATCCTTCAAAGCGTTTATAATAATCCTCCTTTTTTTCCACCAAAGCGAGGGATTTGCCCTGTGAAAGTCGTGCTCTTGACACACTAATTGGCTCACATTTGGCTCCTGAACACACAAGCCCTTAAGAACAATGAGTAGAGACATATTTTTCATCTTCTCGGCCCCTCGGACCTTACAGGGCCCTTCTCAGTGCTGGAAATGAGCTGCCAATCACAGGCCAGATCTGAACTCTGATTGAAGGAGAAGAAATGATGGCCAAGTGCTGATATATTAGACAAATGCTGAACCACCATAAAGGTTTCTTTATGCTCACAAGCCAAAGATCTGTCTTTACAGCTGAAGCGTGTGCTTTATACTGACTACAGAAAACAGACAAAATCTTTTAATCTTCACAGGCACGTGAAAACGTAAACACTGATCATCCAGTAATGCTGCAAGACTTTAGCTAAATAAGAAAAACTTCTGCTTTCTACTGTTGGGTTCCAACCAAGTCATACTGTAAAAAGTGATTGGTTACTTTTAAAATAAAGTGAGTAATCCATTGGCTTAAATGCAACTAGTTGACAAAAGTGAGTAAACCTGTTATATTCGGAAGTGTTATGTTGACTTAACTTAATTTTTATAATTATAAAGAAGTAAATCCACATTGTGTTGATGAAGTTATAAGGCTGGTACACACCAAGGCGATGGCAAACAGCTAGAAGAAACCCAACTGTGCTGTCGCCTCATGTTGGTTCAAGTCTGGCTCCGTCTGGACCAAAAAGCAGGACGTGTCTTTCCACACCACAGGGGGGCAGTAGTTGTTTCCTTGTTCAGAACAGGAAACCATAACTTCTGTTGTAAACAAAGCAGCATTTAGTACCATTATCACAGTTTGCTCCTGCAAATATGTCGGATAATCTAATAATCCATATCGTTTGCAAATATTTGAGAAATGTTGCGAAATTACAGCCGGATTCACTGTGTTCCTTCTTGACTTGATTTGTTTACTTGCTACGTCACTTCACTACGTCACACGATTCATTGTTGAATAACCAGTCAGAGCTCTCTCTTTAGCTGACAACCAATGCAGATTCTACACGCTGAATCAGGTTCCGATGTTAACTCGACTAAAGTTGGACTGACATTGATGGACGGACCCAACGAAGCACAACGACTGACAATTGGGTTGGTGTGTCCCAGCGCTTCACAAACACTTGAGCAGCAATAGCTGTGTTTCCATCCACCTATTTTTATGCGCATTTTGGATGTGCACATTAAAAAATGGTTGATGGAAATGCCAAGATGAGCATTAATTTTGAAAATGCGCATAAAAAACCTATGACCTAGGATAAACTTATTATTCGATAAGAAAAGATGCGCATAAACTACGATGGAAACACTTTTGCCGAACAAATTCCAGAGTGCGCATTAAAAAAAAGTCATGTGATTTTGTTGTAAGAGATCATGTGATGATAAAAATGTGTGTGAATGGACAAACCAGCAGACTGAGCACATTGTAAAACATCTGAAATGTTGTTTTGGTCATTCCAAAACGCCTTAACCGTTTCAGTATTAGTGTTATTATATTATTAATGAGCTCCAGAATAGTCAAGAGCAACTGTGCTCCGTGTCTGACGCCTTCAAACGCCACCACATGCTCACTGCGTGTCAGCATTGTCTTCTGAGAGTCATTTATTAAACAAGGAAAAGATTCACGCAGCTTTTCCAACCCCAGCAAATTCCAGTTTTACTTTTGATATTTGGCGCCAGTTAATCAGGAAGTGAGGATTTTGTTCTCTTTGACTCATTGGATGGAAACGCTGCTTTATTCACAAGTTTTTAATGCGATATTCCAGCGCATGAATTTAATTTGCATTTTTGGATGGAAACATAGCTAATGACACTTCCACATACACCACATACAACAGTGTTGTACATTTGTTTGTGTTTGCCTTTAATCTACACCTCTCTAAACCCATACCATGCACACACATAGCATCATCGTTTCGTTTACCTGTGTTTACACATTCACCACAATGGCGGCATTTTCAAAAACATCACTTTAGAACTTGTTTTCAGATTTATGCATTTTCAGAAATGCCGTTGTCCTGTCAATGAACAGCTAAAACACATAAAAAGAGTCCCTGAACAGTTCTTGTGTAAGTGGCCCTGTGGTTAATTTTTTGAATAAGTAATGCAATATACATTCACTTGATTAGGTACACCTGTCCAACTGCTCGTTAACGCAAATTTCTAATCAGCCTATCACATGGCAGCAGCTTCAGTGCATACATGTAGACATGGCCAAGACGATCTGCTGCAGTTCAAACCGAGCATCAGAATGGGGAAGAAAGGTGATTTAAGGGACTTTGAACGTGGCATGGTTGCTGGTGCCAGACGGGCTGGTCTGAGTGTTTCAGAAACTGCTGATCTACTGGGATTTTCACGCACAACCATCTTTAGGGCTTACAGAGAATGGTCCGAAAAAGAGAAAATATCCAGTGAGGTCAGAGGAGAATGGCCAGATTGGTTTGAGCTGATAGAAAGGCAACAGTAACTCAAATAACTACTCGTTACAACCGAGGTATGCAAAAGAGCACCTCTGAACGCACAACACGTCCAATCTTGAGGCGGATGGGCAACAGCAGCAGAAGACCACACCAGGTGCCACTCCTTTCAGCTAAGAACAGGAAACTGAGGCTACAATTGGCACAGGCTCACCTAAATTGGACAATAGAAGATTGGAAAAACGTTGCCTGGTCTGACGAGTCTCGATTTCTGCTGCGACATTCAGATTGTAGGGTCAGAATTTGGCGTCAACAACATGAAAGCATGGATCCATCCTGCCTTGAATTAACGGTTCAGGCTGGTGGTGGTGGTGCAATGGTGTGGGGGATATTTTCTTGGCACACTTTGGGCCCATTAGTACCAATTGAGCATCGTGTCAACGCCACAGCCTACCTGAGTATTGTTGCTGACCATGTCCATCCCTTTATGACCACAGTGTACTCATCTTCTGATGACTACTTCCAGCAGGATAACGCACCATGTCATAAAGCGTGAATCATCTCAGACTGGTTTCTTGAACATGACAATGAGTTCACTGTACTCAAATGGCCTCCACAGTCACAAGATCTCAATCCAATAGAGCACGTTTTGGGATGTGGTGGAAAGGGAGATTCGCATCATGGATGTGCAGCCGACAAATCTGCAGCAACTGCTATCATGTCGATATGGATCAAAATCTCTGAGGAGTATTTCCAGTATCTTGTTGAATCTATGTCACAACAGCTCTGAAGGCAAAAGGGGGTCCAACCCGGTACTAGTAAGGTAAACCTAATAAAGTGGCCGGTGAGTGTACTGTACATTACTTTTTAAAAGTAATTTTCTCCAAGATTGAAAATAAATATGCTCACAGGGAGACCGTTGATGTGTTACGTGCACGTGCCTAAAGTTGAAAGCTTCATTTCAAGCAGGAAGGCTGAAAGAAATGTTCTTTTTATGCTACAGAATACGATCCGTCCTGTTGCATTAGAGGTGCGAAGAATGGATACGGATAGAAGAATGAGTCCCTTCATATCTCCTTTCTCTTTGAGAGGAATGGACTGATGTGAAAATAAATTCCAGCAGCCGGTTGGCAGCGCTGGACACATGATGGAGATTAGTCCATGTGCCGCTTCCTCTCACGCATATTTTCTTTAGTAATTAGAAGAAGGAAACGAGCCAAAGACCTTCAGAAATGTGCACACACACACAACGTTTCACACATTTCAACACAATTTACAGGGTACGGTCTCTAAGCTTTCATGCTTTGAAGATGATCTTGGATGTGGCAGCGGTGCTGTATAATAGACGCTTTGTGTCAGGTTATGTGAAGCCTTATGTAAAACATAGCAGTAAAGCAGAGAAAGTTGAGGAAGAGGACATCATAACATCAATTACATAACTGCATTAATGTTGAGGAGTTCAGGACCTCATATATCCAGTAGCATATTTTCAAAGCATAACAGTTAATTATATATTTCTTCCGGAATACTGAATACAGCTTCAGTTGATGCTAAAACTTACTTCAACCGAAACAAATAACTCAAAAGATTTACTTACAAAAATCCTCGTAACAAATTTCAAGTCAATCTTATATCAGGTACAATTAACTTGTCAATATCATGTACATTTAACTTTACTTAATTTACTTAATCTTTAACCTAAGACTACTAAATTAATTAAGTTAAAGTTATTATTATTCATTATTATTAATAAAAGTTATTATTATTAGTAAAAGTAAATTCATATTTAATCAAGTAATGTCAAGTTGTTGATTTAGCAGAAGGAAGATTGCTTTAATCAATTTAAAGTAATCCATTTAATTACAAATTAGTACGTTTGGCATTACTTAGTTTAATTAAGACACACATTTCCACTGTCTTGGAATGTGTATGTTCACTTTATTCATTCATTCATTTTCTTTTCGGCTTAGTCCCTTTATTAATCTGGGGTCGCCACAGCGGAATGAACCGCCAACTTATCCAGCATATGTTTTACGCAGCGGGCGCCCTTCCAGCTGCAACCCATCACTGGGAAACATCCATACACACTCATTCACACACATACACTACGGACAATTTAGCTTACCCAATTCACCTATACCGCATGTCTTTGGACTTGTGGGGGAAACCAGAGCACCCGGAGGAAACCCACGCCAACACGGGGAGAACATGCAAACTCCACACAGAAATGCCAACTGACCTAGCCGAGGCTCGAACCAGCGACCTTCTTGCTGTGAGGCGATCGTGCTACCCACTGCGCCACCGTGAGGCCCACAATAGGGACATCAGAGACTTATTTTACATATTGTAAAAAGGGGCATAATTGGTCCTCTTTAATTAATAGGTATCATCAAAAGTTATATCTGCCTGTAACTAAAGAAAGTTATTAATAAGCAGACATTGTGGTACACCCTGAGTAACTGACCTAATATAGTACATTCAGACTTTATTATCTGAATAATAATAAATCACTCATGACATGTACAACCACATGCACTTGCACTATTAAGATATTAATATTAATATACACTCAGCCTGGTTGACACTGGTGACTGATTCCAGATGTTTGGCAGATTTTTCAAACAGACTAAATGACTAGACAGCCAAGAATGAGGCTTATTTGCCAATCTAACAAGACAGACACATAAACTCAGACCTAAACCCTTAAAAGGGCTGGTTGCATTTCAGTGAACACTTTAGAGCATACTTGAATGAAGTAATGTTGCTGCTTCATTAAGTAGCTGCTATCAACATAAAATTGTGATTTGTTTAATCCTTGATATATCTGTAAATCTGCCAAATGTATAAGCAATGACATTACAAGATGTACAAATATATTGAATATTCATTCATTCATTCATTTTCATTTCGGCTTAGTCCCTTCATTAATCTGGGGTCGCCACAGCGGAATGAACCGCCAACTTATCCAGCATATGTTTTACGCAGCGGATGCCCTTCCAGCTGCAACCCATCTCTGGGAAACATCCATACACAC
>CAIGQW010054109.1:2461730-2474072 GCA_903798125.1 Danio choprae
TCTAGTGAAACTGTAATAGTACTCAATAGACTGTATAAAAAACATGGTTACTACACTTTTACTGTAATAAAACATGGTTCATTTTCATAAGGACTGTAGACTCGATATAGGCTAAATCACCCAACCATCTATGAAAAAAACACCAGTTTTTTTTGTTAGGGGTGGGGAGATTAAATGAATGAAAGCTTTTGTTTTTATCATCAATGGCATCTAAAATCATTGTGGTTTTCGTTTTCCACCCCAAGGGAAAGGGAAGGAAAGCACTCTCGAAAGGTCCTCGCAGCTTACGTCATTACAACTTTCCACGAACTAATGCATTATTTCTTCCCTAACTCTTCTCAATGCTTCCTCAAAATGGTAACTAGTCATTACTCTAGGTTTATATATTGGTCAGCTAATTTCACGAATCGCGTGAAACTGTAAATACTGAGAAGAGATTGATCGTGAAGCAGCTGTTTTACATATGCTTAAAATTATTTTAGTCTGTATTTCAACTGTTTACAATTTCCTCAGTCGACAACGTAATGCGCCTTAAACCTGTTGCGTTCGGAGTTTCCGTAAATTACGTCATACAACCGATCTGTATTCTTATTGGATGCATGAGAAAGATGGGCGGGGTTGGAGCGGGGTTGAATAAAACCAAAGGCGATCAATCATTATACAGGAATACTGCGTATTAACACGGAGGACAGCAGTAAGAAGTTCGCGTTAAATCGTCTCAACAAATCGAGTTCAAAAAAGGATTAACGAAGCCAGGACCGGTTTATTTAGATTTATAGAAGTGATTCTTTCCGAAACGGACAACAATTTTATTCACCGGGGGTACTTATTTTGAAGAGAAGATGTTGAAAGTTTACCTCATGTTGGTTTTGTCGGCGGCTGCTGCTGTTTTCGCTGAATCGGTGAGTATCGTGTGAATTTTCACCAATATTAAGTGGAGTTTAACAGCTATCGAGCCAAATCTTTTTTTTTTTTAATCAATCAAACTTCACTATTAAAATACGGTTATATGAGAGTTAGCTAAGGCGTTAGCTTTGTCAACAGAGCTGTTGAAACAACAAAAGCTTCTAAGTTAACGTTAGGCCAAACGTTATGTGTTAAACATAATTGTTTTTAAGAGTATTATTTTTGGCTTAATTGCCAAATTTGATAAGTTTAGTCGGGTTTGCATTTGCACTTTACACTGAGGTAAAGTTAGTTTTATATTCACACATTTGGCCTTTCTCCTTAATAATATAATTTCAGAAAAGTATTCTTTGCACGTTAAAAACAGGGAAATCATATTAGCAGTCAATGACTATCAAAGTACAACAATGTTCACGGTCAAATAAATAGTGCTAATGTTGTTTTGAAGTCATACTTGCATGTGATTTCAGACCGAATATTCAAAGGACAATGGTAATAAAATTGTCACTGAACGAATGTGTGAATATAATACCAACTTTACCCTTAATAAATAAACGTTTACAAGGAAGAATTTCGTGTAGTCGGGGTGTAAAAGAGAGTAATTTTCTGGCTTTGGCACCCAACCAGTTCTAACTAGTACACATTTTTGTTTGTTGAATGGCCTATTGAGTAGCATTGGCTTTCATGTGACAGTTTTTGCCTGCAGGGTTTTTGTTTTAAGCTCATTTGATTAGACTGGATTCATTCCACTGTCATGGTTCAGTCCATGAGGTTTGCTTTTCCATCTGTTCATTATGGAATCAACCACTGAAGCACCTGTGAATGGGATGCCACAGCTTTGTGTTGGCCAGTTCTTTCATAACTCAGAAGAATGGCTAGCTCCAGATGTCTTTGGAGCTGAAATAGAAGACAAATGCCACCCAGTGTGCTTGCTCGGTCAGTCAGCCAGCCACACACACACACACACCCTTGCACAAGTCAAAATGCAAATTCTTTCAGCCCAAACCCTCCATTCTCTCACAGACCTTTGGAAAGGTGTTGGCGTAGATCTTTATCTAGACTTAAACAGCAAACAGATGCAACTTTTGTCTCGAGTCTGCTGCATCTTGATCTTTTCTGAAGCTTTTAGGGTGTAACATTGAGTAATCCACTGTGAAATAAAGCTATAGAACAGTTTATTAGCTGCGCTGTTTGTCACACAGCAGACGGTGTGATTTAATCTCGAGTGGGAATGTGGGAACAAGCTTACAAGCACCAAAAGCCTTGTCCTTCGAGGCAGGGAAGGCCGCAGCATTCCTCAAAATCATGCAGAAGTGCCTGCGTTCCTTTCATCCCCCTCCCTCTCCATTCTTTTGCATTTTCCTGAGGAATTTGACCCCTCCTGACCTTGACCAGCCCTTCTTTTGGGATTTCACACACTTCGGCGGATTTAAATGGTCCACCTCTTTCATCCAGGTCCCTCCTCTTCAGCCACTGGACCAGTTTGTGTGGCTTAAACGCAACATGACAGAGACACTTTAAACCTCAGTAATAGGCAAAGTAGCAGTGGGTATTTGCGATTTGGCCTTTGAGTTGGTTGTATTTGAATAGTTAAGCACAGCTTTCACTGCCTTGGCTGATATAATGAAATCTCTAGTTGGTAAGACTGCAATTGGCCAAATAATTAAAAAAAGAAACTAGCAGTAATCATAATAACCTGCCAATATATAATGTGATAACTACAAATCGATGTATTTCTGAGAATGGATCACATTGTAACAAACCTTTTGTCACACCTGATGGATTCATCATTAAAAAAACATGCTCCATAAGTGTATAGTCATATTTTAAGTGTAATGGCCATGCCATGTAGAGGTCCTGCTAATATGTTTGTTATAAATTAGGCGTAAGGTGATTTGCATAAAAGTACGTTTATATTTATTTGATTTTTTAGTTATTTGGGAGTGCAAAGCTGATTTGAAAGGGTGTTGAAAGATAACGTGGTGAACACAATGAATACTTTCACCAGCATGTAATAATGATTTCTGCATTGCTGTCCACTGGCCTATTAAATCGCTTTTGAGAGTGGAATCTTGGCAAAGAGTTGAGAGGGTTTTGTTCGCTTGGGTTAATTTTTTTTTTTTATATATACAGCAATTCTGCTTGTGAACTCTGTGTTTATTGTATGCATCAATGTTTACTTCAGCAAATGCAATGCCTTATGCTGTACGATTTGATTGCGCAAGTCCAAAGGAATATCTTGAGGCCATGTAAAGGGACTCTGTGTGTTCGTTTTGCAGACCACATTGTCACTGTTCCAGTTCTGTTGCTTGTGGAGCTATTAACCATATGCCAGACAGGCTTTACTTGGAAATGCTGATAACCAGCCACCAGCTGTCCTTCATAATGCCAGTTCCACTTTCTTGAGCTGTTCTGTATCTTTTTCCAGGTTATCAGTGAGGTGATGCGTTTATTTGAGGTTAAATGGTAATGGCATATTAGCATTTGGGTTTCTTCTGAATTAGCTTTACTATCTACTCTAGTAATGTTTCTTTCTAGACTACACCCTCCCCCTAAGCAATGGCTTTTCCAGCTAGCCTTTTGTCTTTCCCTGGCCTGTAAATGTTTGTACTCTCTGAAAATACCCATTCTTCAAATAAACACCAGTCTGTGTGTTTCTCGGCTCTTCAGACTTGAGTTAAAGAAAACTTGAGAGTCTAATCACCTCATTGATCTCCCTGCCACACATGTGGTGGTCTTTCCCTTCTAATAACACATTTACTGCTTGCTTCCAGTATCCTGGATTACCTTTCAAGTTGTTTTCCAGAGTCTTTGTATTTTTCAGATGCAGTCAGAATGCTCTTTTGCAGGTCTTGTCATGTATGGTAGAGGTATAGCTTTCTTGTAGTCACACGCTTCCAATAGATTTATTAGAGACTGACTGATGTTGCTTATTCACAGCTAATAAAACAGATATTGTGTTTAAAATATTTATTAAATGCTGTTAAAATCCTATTTCTGCTTTCTGAGACAAATAACAGCCAAATACTTTTTCATTAGATCACAATATAAACATGGTCGTCATAATAATAATTCAATACTTCTCCATTAAGTGTTTTTTTAAAGACTTCTTATGTAGCTTTTGATTGACTTTATTTACTTCCAGTGTGTGTGTGTGTGTGTGTTATTGTGGCATATTTTACATCAGCTTGTGCTGTGTTGTGCATCTCATTTCTTGCTTAAATTAATGGCTGTAAAAATTAGGCATAAAGTAAATTTAAAGTCCTGTTTAATGCACATAGGTGTTAACATGCAGTGTTTAAATTCTTCAGATCTTAGTCAAGTGTTTATTTGTAAAGCTATTGAAAACCATCAAGAGCATATTTAGCATTTTTATGACTCCAGAATCCAATCAAATTCTCTTTAACTCCAGGTTTTACTGGGTCAGGAAAGGTCTGTTGTCAGGAAGTTTCTAGATCTCATGTTTTCAGGCCCAGACCTCACAATACTGCTTGTATGGGCTATTCAGACCGGCTCATTGTGTATTAAACAGGCTTTGACTTATGGTGAGAAGCTTCATTAATGAAAGCCACCAACAGACAAGGAAAGCGTGATCACACTTCCTGTGGGAGAGAATAGAGGCTGACGACAGTCACGTTGAATAGTCTTTTATTTGGTTTAGTTGTAGATTTAAAAGGAAAAGTCCAATCTTGTTTCCATCGCATGCCGTAATGCTTCAAGGCTTTGAACAGGTGTTGGGGTGAGAATGTGGCGTGTGATGGAACAATGACGTATCGTTTAGCAGGCAGGTGAGTCTTTCCACTGGAGATTCAGCTGGGTTTGTTGGAAGTAAAAATGCAACTATAAATAGTTCCCGCGAAGGTGGAAGGAATTCTCCTGACATGCATTTGTGTGTAAAGTAGGACGTTAGCTCTGTCCCGGATGAGGAGTGAATCTCGTGAGGAGATCAGATGACACAATGCATGGCCAAATCCGATTGGTGGGAGTGACAGAAGCTGTTCGTGTTGACGACTGAGGTTGTAATTGGTTGTGATCTGAAAGGACAACTAGGAGAGTCTTCAAACCACCACAGATGATGACAGCGGATAATATTTCTACCGTGGCTTCAATGGATCAACTACTGATCATCCTGGAAACATTTATCCACATGTTTAGATGAAAAATCCACGAAATTTCCAATTCACTGTTGACCTACCAATGGCTTTTCGTACACAGAAAGTGTAAAACTTAAGATGCAAAACAGTTGTAGTTATTCAGATGTTGGCCTTTAAACTCATACACGAAATAATCACCTGATCATTCCAGTTTACCACAGTCATGGATGAGTCACTGATTGTGGTATCTTCTCTCTAACTCTCCCATTGTGACTCACTGCAACAGATGCCAGACCATTTGTAAGCAGATGGCCGGATTTGCTCCTAGCTTTGCTAGTCCTGACAAAGGCCTGCTTTACTAAGCTGGTTAATTTACACAGGCTTTTTTTCTTTCAGGGCCTTACAGCTCAGTACTAGACCATATACGTGTAGACATGCGTCATCATAATATCAGACGGTCTCAGACACTATTACTATCAATCTTTTACTCATTTACTCAACCTGTATGATTCTCTATTTGTAGTCGCTGGCGCCAAATCAATGTGCAAATTGGATAACGACATGAATAATTAAAGTTTCAGTTCAAACCAGTTTTCAGACCACTTTTAATGGTGCTATTTGTCCTCTTTAGAGCTTGACGGTGCCCGTCTCCGTCTATTGTATGAACAAAAGCTAGCATGAACATTGATAAACATCTCCTTTTGTGTGGAAAAAAGTCATACGGGTTTGAAATGACATGAAGGCGAGTAAATGATGACAATTCTATTTTGGGAGAACTAAACTGTTATTTCTTTAAGAGCTATTGTTATTGCTTTCATGGGTTTTTTTATGCTGCTTTGGAGTTTTTTGGTTGTTGCTGAGAAATTAAAACACGGCAAAAAACATTTATTTCCTGCATCGCACGGTAAAGATTTTAAGGGACTTTCTTTAGCTGTACATCTTCGTCTAGAGCTTTTAGTTCGGTCAGTGAGATTTCCTTTCAAGTGGCTTGTATACAATTACTGAGAAGTAGCTTGGTTATGGGAATTTAAGCATTGGTTTAATTGAACCACCTCTTCGCAGTAAGGGGGTATTCACTGTACTTTCTTACACTGCTGTACTTTTTCTGTGCAGTTTTTTTTTCCCCTGAAGCTGAACATTTCATAATGCTGGGGGATTTTGGAGTGGGGTTTCACAGAGCAGTAAGGCTGAAAACCATAAAGTATGTCGGTCTCTCTCCCCACACCCTCTTGTGGTTTCAGTCGCTCTCTGTTTCTCGCTCTCCCTTTTTCTTTTATTATTTTCGAACAACAGAGCAGGCTAGAGCTGACTTGCAGTTTCATGTGGTGTTGATCCTGGTTTTCCTGGAAAATGAGTCACCCCCCCCCCCCCCCAGCCTCCATTTTAACTTTATCCTCCCCCCTCACACCCTCTCTATTATCATCCACATTTATTTTAAGCATAACATTTCTTCTTAAAATACTGTATTCAAGATAATCTTAAAATGAAATCGACAATAAGGTGTGTCTGAAATGTGCATTACGAAATGAAATGCACACCTGTGCATTACGATTTGTTTTTGATTTCCCGGTATGTGAGACTTTTTAGCGAGTTTTGATTTAAATCTGTTTTTGACAAAGCAAGCGAGCGAAACCGATAAGGACCCTCAGCCCCTGTCCAATGAATTCTTTCGACATTTTACACAATAGTGGCAAACCTGCGCTAACTTGCCTCTTACCTCTACAACTCCCTTTACTGTATTACAATCCCTCCAGTCATGACTGTGATGTGCGAATCCCAATTGTCCACTATTCAGAACAGAATAGAAATGTCCTGCAAACGTGTTGAAAATGGATGAATTTTGAGAGACAAAGAGAAGAAATAAACAAAACAAAAATAAATTTGACTTCTTCCTCTTATGCTAATAGGCTTAGTTCATTAATTGTTTAAAGCCCATTCGCAGTTCTTGGCCAAATGGCTCAGCTAACCTGATTAAAAGCATTGGTGTGTCCTAATTAAATTAAGTGTGCTCTTAGAATTAACCATGATGGCAGCGGTTTGGACAGTAAACAGCTTAACTTTTTAATACGATTTTTACATCGGGTCTTAAGGAGTAAAAGGGTTTTGTTTTACATTTTTATGTCAGATATTTATGTCATTCTTATATCAGGCAGCTGTGACCTTTCCTTCCAGTGTGTTTACATTGATTTGCATTACAAGATACTGAATATGTACATATTTATTTGACGATCTGCCTTGGAACCGATGGCTAAGCTGCAATCCTAATGCATGGTGTTTCTTTTTGTAGGTACGAGAAACTGAAACTTGGGTACCTCTGAAAAACAAGGCGTCCCTTGAGGATCTGGAGTCCTCTGGCAGCTCACCGAATGAGGACTTTGAGTTCACCGACTTAAACCAGACTGACGATGAGGATGGCTTTGAGGAAGATGACGATGACGAAGACGATTATGATGACATGTCAGGCTCTGGGTTTGCAGATGTGATCAAAGACATTGAGGTAGTTATTGACTAATTCAGCATCAACTACTTAGTTACTGCCGAAAATAATTTTAAGATTACTCTTAAAGTTCACCAAAAAGTGCAAATTCTGCCATTTACTCATCTTTCACTTGTTTAAAACATATATTTGAGTTTCTTTCTTGTTCAAAAGAAGATATTTTGGAAAAAATGCTAGTAGCTGGCACATATTGACTTCAATAGTGTGTGAATGTGTGTGTATATATGTATGTATGTACGTATGTATGTGTGTATGTATGTATATATGTGTAATAATATTATTATTGAAGTCGATAGATACCAGCAATCTTCAAAATATCTTTTTTTGTGTTCAACAGAAGAAATTCAACAGAATTTTTTGGTTTGACCCCAAATCCATTTAAGTAAAAATTTAATGTTGTTGCTGTAAATGGGTATACAAGACATCTGTATTGTATTTTGTCTGCTTTCATGTAACAAACTTGCAGTTTTAACAAAGTTATCTGATGTATGATTTTTTGAAGCTCAAATTGACTCACTAAGTTGAATCACAATGTGACTCATTCAAGCTTGACTCACTCTTTGATCCACAAGTCATTACTGTTTGGAACTGCATTACTTTCTTATACGTTTACCATTCATAAGGCCTATTCCATTGATTGATTGTTCACGTAAGGCATTTGTTTTTGTTTCTTTGTTTTATTTGGCTATTGTTAAAATTAATTTGTAACTTTATTTTTCAGAATGAATTCTTGAATAACCGGATCCCTGAGGCTAAGGGTCCATTTGTTCCAATACCAACTGTCGATGAGAAAGTTCTGGTTGAAAACAATGAAGTTTTCGTGCAGGGAGCACCAAAGCAAGACTTGGACAATCACAGCAATGTGCTCATGACTCACGCTGGAGATGATAGCTTGTTTAACAACACAGAGGTGCTTGCAGGTGAGGACACACTGTTATTAATGAAGTTTGTTTGAAATGGTGATTATTGAATATCAATGTTCAATATTTTGGGCCAACTCAAAAGTCTGCACACTCTCAAAAATCAATTTTGTTTTGGAGTCACTTGATGATTCAGTAGATCAAACCAGGCCAAGCAGACAGAGAGAGGGAAAATGGTAATATTAAAATGTAAAGGGGGAAAGAGGAAAACATTTAAGAATACAAATGATGGGATAAACATTTGGGCCAAAATTCTAATGTTTAAAAATGTTCGCGTACTCCTACTTCTTCTCCTTCTCCTTCTCCTTCTCCTTCTCCTCCTTCTCCTTCTTCTCCTTCTCCTTCTTCTTCTTCTTCTTCTTCTTCTTCTTCTTCTCCTTATCCTTCTCCTTCTTCTCCTTCTTCTTCTCCTTCTCCTTCTCCTCCTTCTCCTTCTCCTTCTCCTCCTCCTTCTCCTTCTTCTCCTTCTCCTCCTCCTTCTCCTTCTTCTTCTTCTTCTCCTTCTTCTTCTTCTCCTTCTTCAAATATTTAGCATTTTCATTTGACTTAATTAAATACCTTTTTAATTTACTTTTCTTTTTTCAAATGTATATATTCCGTTTAACTTTGAAGACTCATGTGCATTTGTCACTTTATTAGTTTATATAAGATTCAGACAGTATATTAACCTCGGATAAAACTGTCACGGTTTAACAGTATTATGAAATAATGTTTTTAAATGTCTGGGTTAAAAACAACAACAACAAAACAGCTTTTCCCCCATTGAACACAATATATTTTATTTTAAGAAACATTTCAAATATTTTGGAGCAGTAGACATGTCAGGCTAAATAAATAAATCAAATCATTGACTTCTGCTGTCATCATTCGTTTCAAAAACGCATTTGTTTACAACTTGAAAAGGCATCTTTGGAGATCTTTCTTTTCTTTGGATATAAAATAAGCCACAACTACACGCAGTAGTCTTTTGGTACAGTTGTGACATTTGAATGTAATTTTATCTTCAAATAGCAACACTGCCAATTGCATGCATAACTTCAGCTCCATATTTTGAAATTACCTCCAGCCGTATGTGTCCGTAGATTATGCATCTCACATTTTCTATTTCCGTTTTTCAGCTGTTATTGCGGGTGGAGCAGTTGGTCTGGTTTTCGCCATCCTCCTCATCGTCCTCCTCGTTCACTTCGTTCTCCGCATCAAGAAGAAAGACGAAGGAAGTTACGACCTGGGAAAGACGCCCATCTACAAAAAAGCTCCAACCACAGAAATCTACGCATGAGCATCCGCACCCTCACATACCTTCTCTCTATCTTCGAACTATAAGCTCACACAGTGCCTCGGCTGGACGGCCGCCGCCAACCTCTCACGTACCACCAAAACCGCAGGAGGACCTCACACCAAAACTTCACTCTGACTGGACATTTGCATCCAAACATTAAAGTGACTCGGAGGGATATAGTGTCTGTTGCCAAACTGCTCCATTCAGAAGATGTTGGTGTCTTTATGCTCTCACACCCTTCAAGTTTATTGCCTTTACATCGCGTGGCTCATTGTGTCCAATTTTTTTTTTTTTTTAATGAAACACTAAACGGTGCAATGGAGCACTCACAGATTAAAGGCTGTGGATTTACCATTTTAACCACCCGTTAAATAAACAGTCCGTGTCACGATTGGTGCTACAGAGGAGGTGGTTACTGTAGCCTTTCACGTTATCATCAGATGTCTTTGTTTTTAAATCTGTGTGCTGTAAAACCTTTTTTTTTTTTAATTTGCATATTAAAAATATCAGAGGTGAAACCAAATTGAGGGCATGCAGTATGTGTTCGAAACTAAAATCAGAACCTGAAGTCATTGTACTAGATTTTAACGTACGCTCATTTCGACCATGGTGTTATGGTACATTCCGCATATCTGTATGTCATTGCTGTGGTGGTTTTTATACGGGAGAATAGATCCACTATGGTCACCTAAGCTACTTTAACAGGTACAGATGTTGTTGATTGGAGAATCAGTTCAGACTTTGTGCATCCAGGGATCTGTATATAGCCATTGAATAAAATGTAAAACTTTGGTACTTAGCCATTTCTTGACAGCCTTTTATTTACCAAATATTTAAATGCCAAAATCAGTTTTTACTGTTCCTATATCTCATCCCGGTATTCGCTTTTGCCGTAAAAGCTGTACGTGAAACGCGGATGCTTTGCATCTTTATCTTTTGGAAACATTGCGGAAATGTTTTGTTTGAGAACGATGACCAATGCTAGTACTAACTATTTTTTTTTTTCCCAGTGTTTTTGTAGATGTCCTTTTTTTGCTATTAATTTAACTGTCATATTTTATTGCCTGCCTTCAGGTCGGGGGTCTTTCTCCCCCATCTCAGCTGTTGTATATGTGATAATTATTTTATTATTTTTGTTTTATTTTTTAGATTTGTTTTATATACAGTAGTGCAAAAATTCAAAGGCTGTTAGTCTTTCAACAGTTTTGCTTTTTTGTTTTTTAAGAGTTTCTATTTCTTTTAGACTTTTTAAGCTGAATCTATTTATGTTTTGTAGAAGGATGTTCTGGATTAGTTAAGGGGATCGTGAATGAGCTGTGCATTAGCATGGCATAAAATGAGAGAGAAATTCTGCTGCTTTGTTTGGTCACATCCAGATTGAAAAAAAATAAATAAAAATCACTGATCTAATGTTGAAGTCAATGAATCATTGATTTCTACATGGAGGTTCTGATCTGTTGAAAATAAAGCTATTTTATGCACATAACCATTTGAAGGTGTCTTGAGCTCTCTTTTCCCATGCGTCCTCGCGGGTTCCTGAAAGTTGTTGTTGTTATTATTATTATTATTATTATCAACTCGTGTGTGTGTGTGTGTGTGTGTGTGTGTGTGTGTGTGTGTAAACTACATAAACGTAAATGTGTAAAAATGATGATGACCTCATGCTTATGACGGGCGGGTTGCAGTGTTTTTCGTTTAATTTTCGTGGAGTCTCGTAAAATGGCGATGGTATAAACATTGTTTTCGTCGTGTACGTCGAAAGTGCAAAGGTAAAATACTGTGTAGTGTAAATGTACCGTCAGAAATTACATCGTCAGAGGCTACAAGTGAGGTGACGTCATTGTGAAAAGAGCGGTAATATCGTCCTCCCGTCTACCTCAAGCACACCTGAGTCAAATCAAGAGTTGGTTTATTCAGGGGATTTATGATGTAAAATGGCTAGTAAAGGAGGGGGAATAAAACAGGATGTTTTTGATTTAACGATGGACTTGGAATTGAACCGTAGGAAGCCGAAGAAGCGCTGGAAAGAGGTACATTTCGTTAGTTTATTGATCAGATATCGATAGCTTATTAAGGCAAATTACGCACGCAATTTTGTGATTTTGACGTAACACAAACAATCAATTGTTAAAATGTTTTTTGTACATTAAATCATACTAGCATTATTTCTGAAAGAGCACGAGTAACTGGTGTTTAATGGTGTTGATGAATTATCATTAGTGCTAAAATTCAATTCACCGTAGTTAACTTCAAATCCCATCACATAGGTATATTGCTGTTAAAAATAAATAAATAAATGGAGCCTTAAGTGAGTAAAAGGTGTGTATGTGCTTTATTAAAACTCCTTTACTTTTTATAGCATGATAATTTAAAGGGATAGTCCACACTAAACTGAAAACTCCGACATTTACTCAGCCTACATCAATCACAAACCTGTTTGAGTTTCTTTCTTCTGTTCAACCTAAAAGAAGAAATTATATAAAAAAAATAATGATGATGATAAATAAAAATTCAAATAAGCTGGAAACTAGTAACCATTGACTTCCATAGTATTTGTTTTACTAGCATGAAAGTCAATTAACTGTCTCTAACATTCTTCAAAATATCTTTGTGTGTGTGTGTGTGTGTGTGTGTGTGTGTGTGTGT
>CAIGQW010054109.1:2484113-2495001 GCA_903798125.1 Danio choprae
AGCCAAGCTGATTTGTTTCACTGAAAGAAAGAAAAAAAATCCAAGAAATTCATGCTTCAGCTTCATGTCATTTTTGTAAAGAGAACTTGTTGAGAACTTGTGTTGTTTTAGGAAAAGGCCACGTTCAAGCATCTTTCTCTCAGACTGTATATTGGCACACATAAGAAACCCTCGCTGCTGGAGTGAGGAGAAGCACAGGCCGTGTTTCCTCTGCTGGTCCCTCTGAAAACATCCTGAATGTGCTGCGTTCATGAGGTTTCACCCCTGGATGAGCTTGTTTATGTGTGTGTGAGTCCTGAGCTTCACCTGTTTGTCTGCGGAGGTGGACAGCTTCTTCTTCTTTTTTTTTTAATGTTCGGGCAGGACTGGAATGTCTAACACAGCGTTACCAATAGTCCATATATTTGACTTGAGGAAATAAACCATTTCTCCACAGCTTTAAATACAAATGTATGGTGGAGAATGAGAAGAAACAGAGCATGTTGAAAAGTTTCTACATCCAGGAAAAGGCAAATATCTGCTTCCTGACCGCTGACTTTACATCAGTTTACCTCATTTCTTCTTTCAATGTGAAATAATGCTTTAATGCTCAGTGTAGGGACAACTTTTGCTCAAAAATTGAGTAAACCTCATTAACAACTAAGGAATTGATCAAACACTATAAATGTGAATTAGTTTAAGCTTGAAATAATTTGTTTTGCTAAAGTGATGCTTCTAAAATAATGTGATCAAATCTGAAGCCCTTTTATAATATATATTTTTAATAGTTGAAAGTGGGGCACTTATGAATCATGGACTGTTTTACTCTTATTTTCCCACTCTATTTTTAATATTTTGAGTTTGACCAAGTGCAGCTTTATGGTAATTTAGTGCTGTCCAACGAAATAATCACAATATGTGTTAAATATGTGTATTTTAATGTGATTAATACACACACACACACACATACTGTACTTAAGATACAAAAATGTACAAACATTTATACAAAACAAATATTTTATACAATATATACAAAATAGGGCAGCACGGTGGCGCAGTGGATAGCGCTCTCGCCTCACAGCAAGAAGGTCGCTGGTTCGAGCCTCGGCTGGGTCAGTTGGCATTTCTGTGTGGAGTTTGTATGTTCTCCCCGTGTTTGCGTGGGTTTCCTCCGGGTGCTCCGGTTTCCCCCACAAGTCCAAAGACATGCGCTATAGGTGAGTTGGGTAAGCAAAATTGTCCGTAGTGTATGAGTGTGTGTAAGAGTGGGTGTGTGTGGATGTTCCCCAGTGATGGGTTGCAGCTGGAAGGGCATCCTCTGCGTAAAACATATGCTGGATAAGTTGGCGGTTCATTCCGCTGTGGTGACCCCAGATTAATAAAGGGACTAAGCCGAAAAGAAAATGAATGAATATACAAAATATACAAATATTTCATAGATAGATAGATAGATAGATAGATAGATAGATAGATAGATAGATTTTTTACTGTGTTGTGCATGTTTATGTGGGACGTTTTTTTTTTTGTTTATTTTGTTTATCATAGATTGTATGTAAAAAATATTTGTTTTATGCTTAGAAAAACAGGCATAAATAAATGATAAATATAAATAAATTACTTAAACCTTTTTATGTGAAATTTCGAAGAAGAAAAACTGAAAATGTATTTTTTTTTTCTTGCTATATATATATATATAACTGGTGATTGAAATCTGGTGACCTTTGACCATCCATAGTATAGAAAAAAATTGCTGAGTGGGTTGTTGTAACCCAGTGGTTTTCAATTCTGGTCCTCGTGACTTCTGTGTCAAATAAGAGAGACATGCAAAATGTGCAGGCCTGAGGACTGGAATTGAGAACCACTGTTGTAACACAATGTTGGGTCAAATAAGGACAAACCCAACACTGGGTTAATTTTTTTTCAGTTCAATTTAAAACGACACATTTTCAACCCAATGGTTGTCTTTGTCTATATTTGACCCAATGTTCGCAACAACCCAGCATTTTTCAGAGTGTGGAAGTCAATGGTTGCCAGTTTTCAAACATTCTTCAAAATATCCTATTTTGTGTTCAGAACAAAACACTAACTGGTTTGCCACAGTTAAGGGTGAGTAGCTATATGATGGCAGAGTCTTTCGTTTTTGGATGAACTATGCCTCTAACATCCTTACGTCAGCTGTCACATGATGTTTAATGCATGGATAATTTGCATATCAAATCTGACCTGTGGCTCAAAAACCGAGTTTATTTTAGTGACCTAATGCGAAGATTTTGTTTTTATGTATTCAGTGACTCATGCTTTAAGAAGAAATATTGCACTTGAATAAATCTGGACAGCATGACATCAGAGAGTAATTAAGCCCGTTTGCGTTGGAATTCCGTTTCCAATTCCTGCGCTCAGGTTTGCGCGAGCACCTGCAGGTGCGTGTGTGTGTGCGTGTGTGCTGTTTTCACTGGACAGCGTTCAAACTCTGGTGAAGAGAGAGTGAGGGAGAGCGCATTACGCCATCCTTCCCTCCTGGAAAAAGTGGGAATTTAAACAAGTCTCTCTGAAGATATCAAGCAGAACCGCTGGACTTCAGCGAGGGACGCTGCGCTTTCCTACCGACTCTTCTTGGATCTCCACTTTTGGAGCTGGATCACTATGGTTCTGAAGAGCGGGACTCATGGCGATGTTTTGGGCATAATAATCGATCAGACGTTTCCAAAGCTTCATCTGTACCTCTCCAAACCCGCTCATGGTAGAGCTGTCCATTTCTCCATCACCGAAGCTCAGAGGAAGATCAGAGGATGAAAGTTCTGACTAGTCTCCCTCTTTTACTGGGCTTCTGGACTCTGCTGGACTTCATCGTCGCCGGTCACAGGAGCACCGGAGCGGCCAAACTCAATCCGCGGTTCCCGGTGTCGCGCAACGGCACCTCCGAAAACGCGAAGATCTCCCGCATCCGCGCCGGTCCTCCTCCGATAAAGGCTGACGGGAACCCGGCGCGCGTCAGTTTAGGGCGCAAGGAGGCCGCGCGTTCTTGGGTACCCAAGGATGCAGCAAACCTCGCATCCTCTTCCAGCATCCAGCATCACAGTAAAGCAGCTTCTGCACAGAAAGTCTCCGCTCCGGCTGCGGTCCGGGCCGCTCCTGCCGGGATCAAGAGCATCGCTCCGGCACCGGCCCATCTGCGAATGAAGAGCGCGATGAAGCTGGAGAACAGCGAGGAGCCCAAACACCCGCTAGTGATCCCTCATGACTACATGCTGTCCCTGTACTGGACCCTGACCAGCGGAGAGGTCAATACCAGTGTCCTGCACGAGGCGGGGATGGCTAACACCATCACCAGCTTTGTAGACAGAGGACAAGGTGATGCGCAACAATGGGTTTGACTTGGAGAGTTATACTGAATGTGTATTATAACCGGGGCAAGTTGTCACAATGAGAATTTGTCAGGTCAAAAATGATTTTTTTTCTCCAGTTTGCATCTTTTTTTAATAGTACAAATAATAAAATAATATTAAATAATAGGTCATATTCATATATGTATTTTTTAAACAAATTATTTGGTAACACTTTAAAATAATGGTGCATTAGTTAATGTATTTACTAACATGAACAAACTATTTAATACATGATACATTTATTACATTTATTCATCTCTGTTAACGTTAGTTAATGTTATTCAAGTTATACCGTTCATATTAACTCGTGGTGCATTAACTAATGTTAACAAGCACAACTTTAGATTGTAATAATGCATTAGTTAATGCTGAAATATGATTAATAAATGCTTTACAAGATTATTCATACTCGGTTAATGTTAGTCAATACATTAGCTAATGAAACATTATTCATAAGTGTTACCAATTTTTTTATTATTTACTATAACTTACACAAATGAACACAATCAAATTAATACTTTTTACGTTATGGGGACGGATTTTTAATGCATTTATTTATTTATTTAATCTCCAACAGTGTGACAACATGCCCCACCGTTAGAGGCCAGTATCCTTTTGTTCTGTATGATGGTAAAATGCTCAAATATTTAAGTTTTTAGGTATTTTCACATCTCCCCATAAAGAAACTGGCTTTTAAGACAAACCACCCTCTAAAATAGAAAGTAGAAATCAAGTAGAAAGTGCGACAGATAGCCCCAGTCTCTATTCTATTATCAAAATCACATTAACGTATATTTTAGCTGTTGTAACTCGCCACAGTTTTTAATCCCCTTTAAGCATTTTTTTTAGCACCCTTAAATAGCCATAGAGGGCGTCACGGTGGCGCAGTGGGTAGCACGATCGCCTCACAGCAAGAAGGTCGCTGGTTCGAGCCATGGGCTGGGTCAGTTGGCATTTATGTGTGGAGTTTGCATGTTCTCCCCATGTTCACGTGGGTTTCCCCCACAAGTCCAAAGACATGCAGACATACAGGTGAATTGGGTAAGCTAAATTGTCCGTATTGTATGAGTGTGTATGGATGTTTCCCAGTGATGGGTTGCAGCTGGAAGGGCATCCGCTGAGTAAACCATATGCTGGATAAATTGGCGGTTCATTCCGCTGTGGCGACCCCAGATTAATAAAGTGACTAAGCCGAAAAGAAAATGAATGAATGAAATAGCCATAGAGACTGTAATAACTAATCATGAGCATAAATCTTTTTATTTAGTTTGACACATTACCAGACCTCATCATAAATGTGTATGACGGCACAAAAAAAAAGTTAGAAAGGAAATAGTTTGAGTTATAGCCTGTCAAACTGCAGGATGCTGCTGTCACTGCTTGAAATGTCACGTCAACTACCCATTTGAAATCTACTGCATTTACGCTAAATTGTCCTTTTCGGTTTATACAAAAGAGTCAAAATAAGAAAACATCTTATTTCTGCTTAGCATTTCACTACCCATTAAATCTGCACAATCTTTTTTTTTTTTTATCCGGGTCTCTGACCAAAACCAACTGTGTCAATATGCATCTGGCACAGGACTTTTGATGGACCTCTGCTCAAAGTAAATAAACTCCTGGGCCGGTTACAAGTAGGTGGCCTCAATATGCTTGTATTTTTTTTCTAAGTAAATCTTTTTAAAACGCCATTTAAGCGGTCTTGCTTTCTGTAACCGAGGCTGAGTCCTCAGAAGCTTTAAATGGTTTTAGTTTATGCCGTGTGAAATGCTCTATGCAGATTTATAGTTACCACATCCTCTGTAGACAGAGCAAAAATGCATGGTTTTTTCTCTTATGTAAAGGAAGATAATCAGCATTTACTCATCTCCATGTCATTTCAAACCTCTATTCATGAGGACAAAAGGGGATATTAGGTCTCCATTTACTTTTTATAGTATAAAAAAAGTAACCTGGAACATTCTGCGAAGCATATCCTTTTGTGAAGAAAGAAAGTCATACATGTTTGGATCAATGTGATTTCATTTTAAGGAGAAAGTTTGAAAATCCACTGCACATTATGTCCTTTCAGTGTAATTTACATCACCACGCACACACACACACACACACACACACACACACACACACACACACACACACACACACACACACACACACACACGCACACAGTTCTAATCAGCTGCACTCTCTCTGCCCTTCTCCGTGCACTTCAGATGGTCTTTTGAGCACATGTTAGTGAAAGCCATATGTCACGGTGGTAGGCCCACTGGTAAATAGCTGCAGGTTGATAATAATGCTGTGTTTACAGTATGTTGTGGTCTCCAGACCGAGGTCGTCTGGTTTTAATAGTCTTTTGAAAGCAAACTGTTCTTGGATAAAATGAAACCTTTGATTTTTATAATGCACTGCCTTCATATTGCATTGCATGCAGAGACACACACACACACACACACAGACACACACACACACACACACACACACACACACACACACACACACACACACACACACACATAATCAGGATGTGCAAGCTCTGATTGTGAGAAAGTTTAGCTGTGGTGCTTTAGAAAAGTTCAAAGTGACGGATCATATTAGCATTTTAAAGATAAATCTCTTCAGTTACATAAAAGTTAGGTAATGGTATCAGATGGCAATACCATTTTACTGAATCATTTCCATATTTATGCAATATGTTGTTATTCAAAAATGCCTTTGGATTACCATGGTAAACATCTAAAAGATAAAACATAGTATTAACCTGAAATCATGTGGAAAAAACAGTATTACTACAGTTAATTGTGGAAAATGTTAAAACTAAAAATAAAAGTACCCTCACACGTTCAAAAGTATATTACCATTGTAAGCATGATATTGACATGAAACATGTCCACAACTCAAAGGCATTATCCTGGTAAATGTAATCAAATCACATTATTGTGATATTATGTGCAAAAAAAAAGTATCATGGTATTATTGTGGTAAATGTGTCGACAAGCTTTTAATACCATGGTTAATGTCTAAAACATATTTATATGACTTGTACTTATATAGACCTATTTATATAACTTTAAACTCCAAACAATTATATTATCATGGTCAAATAAAATGATAAAATGTCCCAAAAAGAACATGGTAAATGCATTGCTCATGCCTAAACAACACTTAATACACAAATGTACTTTATTGAACATGTACACAGACATCACCTATATACTATATAACTGCAGATTAACTATGTTTAACAACTTTAACTGTTACAGTTATTAGTTAAAGGTATTAGTAACTAATAGTAACATCATGGTTATGGTGCATGTACTGTAAAACATTTTAAATGTCAGCACTGTTTTAACTGAGCTCCTCTGTTGCAGATGAGCGTGCGCCCCTGCTGAGACGCCAGCGATACCTCTTCAACATCAGCTCAATGGAGAAGGAGGGTCTGCTGGGTGCGGAGCTGCGGATCCTCCGAAAGAAGCACATGGACTCTCGAAAAGCCATGTTCGCCGAGGGCATGGCAGCTCTGAGACTCTTCACCTGCGCCTCAGGTAAAAACGCAGCCGTCCTGCTGCAGACGAGACCTTTTGACTCCCACAGCGCCTCCTACTGGGAGGTGTTTGACATCTGGAAGGTGTTCAAGAACTTCAGAAACACTCCTCAGCTCTGCTTGGAGCTTGACGCAGTTGATCAAGGCCGACCGCTCGACTTGAGGTTACTGGGATTGAGTCGAGCGGGACGGCAAACTAAGGAGAAAGCCTTCTTTGTGGTGTTCGGGCGCACAAAAAAGCGAGGGCTCTTTTACAATGAAATCAAAGCACGGTCCGGGCACGATGATAAGACCGTGTATGAGTATCTGTTCACCCAGAGGCGGATGCGTCGGGCACCGTTGCCACGTGGGAAAAAACCAATCAAGCACCCCAAACAGAGATGCAACCGCAAGCAGTTGCACGTGAACTTCAAGGAAATGGGCTGGGACGACTGGATCATCGCTCCGCTGGAGTACGAGGCCTTTCACTGCGATGGCGTCTGTGACTTTCCCATCCGCTCCCATTTAGAGCCGACCAATCATGCCATCATCCAGACTCTGATGAACTCTATGGATCCTAGATCCACCCCGCCGACCTGCTGCGTGCCCACCAGACTCAGCCCCATCAGCATCCTGTACATCGACTCGGCCAATAATGTGGTGTACAAGCAGTACGAGGACATGGTGGTGGAGAGCTGTGGCTGCAGGTAGCAAGACGTGAACATTTACGTTTTGGGTTTTCATGACTTCCAGACTTTGTCACAATGTTTTTGTAAGACTGCCAAAACCCAGAGTACAACTTTCATTTGTTGCAAACGGTAGCCTGTCAACTTGGAGGAGGGTTGTGCACGATGCTGAATTCAACAGAGAATCTCTTAAATTCCAATTTCAATGGGCTATATATTTTTTATATGCACAGCTAGTGTTTTTCAGCCAACGATAAACTGAAAGGTTAATGTGACTATTTTCAATTTCATATGGTTCCTTTTACAGCATCGATGTTGTAATTTAATTAAAATACATTCAGTTAAATAGATTTCAGCATTTATTTAGTTGTTCAAGCGTAATATGAGATGAAAGACTGTGTAAACTGTAGCGCCGTCAGTAGCAGCAGGCTAGCGCAGAAACTCCATTAAAAATACTAGAGTAAAATAATTTTTCATATGTTAAAGACATGGCGGGAGGAAAATGGAATTTAATGCTTCTTGTCCAATCTGAGACCCACTTTATATCGCATATCAATCAGGCAGGGATAATCACTGATTTTTCAAGAAATCAGATCTCAAACGTGGCGATTTTGTAATGGGAAGCGCTCGGGCTGGCTGACTGAAAATTAAAAGTCTGTGTGCATGTACCCTATTTTTGAATTTGAATACAGGATGCAGAATAGCAATGTAAATGTGATTATAAGAAATTTTAGCCACTTTTCTACTATTGTGCTTAACAGTTCTAATGCTGGGTTCACACCAAACATGAATCTTTAATTTTTAATTAATGAATACATTTTCGGCATTCACGCCGCCTGCCAGAAATTTGCCTATATCAGCAGTGGTATAGTATTTCCATTATATTAGTATAAAAGCTATACGAAATGCCATGCTTTTTTAACGGCTAAATCAGCTTTTAAGTAAAAACTAATGAAGCAGTTCAAGGCCTGTTTTTACTGACATTTTTAAAATTCAAGAATTATTTAAACTTCTGAGGAAGACGCGATTGAGACGACTTCTGAGCATTTGGGCATTCACGTCGCCTGTTGGAAATTTGCATTTGCATTGCCTTTCTATGTAATCTACCTCTATGAACACTTAATGTCACTTTTGGTGTGAACCCAGCATAAGAACAGTCAGGTCAGTAACCTGTTGTATTTTTTATGTTAGCCTGGTACAGTGCGGCACAATAACAAACAAATCTCAGTGCAGAATTCTAGGTGCTGTTAGATATTGGTAGAGTGCATGTGGACATGATGTTGCCACTCTGTCGCATAGCTGCCAGTTTTTCCATAGCAAAGGAAATTTTTAAGAATGGACCCCTAAAAAACATCCATCCTCCATATTGCTGTTTACATTACATTTGGATTACCGAGGCGATGACTGGCACATTTGTATTACATTCCAGCGAGCTCCGTTATCAGCACCACAGTGGAAAATTAAACTCTGTAGGTACAGACTGATCCAGATTAGCAGATCAACTGATATTTAAAAGAGGTCACGTCATTTTTTACCAGAGAATCAAACCTTGACTAAGCTTAATAGTGAATAGTCTTGATGTTTGAAGGTTTATTAGCAGTTAACCTTGCACAACATCCGATATTCCGGTATCAAAAACAAAAAAAATGGTTCAATTTCAAGGTTTTGGAGCAATCTTATATATTATATCATGCTTTATTTAAAATGATTAAATCTGCATCTAGATGTTTTATTGCAATTAAGTAAATTCATAGTATTACTATGGTAGCACCATTGTTTGTCTAAAGATCTATCGATTTACCTTTGCAGATGTCCAAAATTATACAGCACTTATATGGTATTTCCACAATATTACTATAAAGGCTACATGCTTTAATAGATCAAATCAGCTTTTAGGTGAAAACTAATAAAAGCAATGCAAGGGCTGTTTTTATTGACCTTTTTAAATTCTGTTTTCTCTCATTAAGGTTAGACTTCCTTTAGGGCCTTGCCAATTCAATTTCTCACACGGTTCCGTTCAGAAGGGCTTATATCTTTTCTCTAATACTTTGAAGTGTTTACCCAATGTAGAGACAGCTTTAAAGGGATTAGGGCATAGTGATGAGCCCTTCCTGATGGAACACAGTGTGCGATACCGGTGAACTTCCCTGTGCAAAGGATCACGAGGGCCTGAAGTGTCCATCAGATGTGGCCTTTGAAATCCTTAAATGCAAAGGGCCCTTCGAAGTGGCCAGTTTTGAGCACTTCAGTTTGGAACGACACTTCAGTATGGTGGCCATGATTGGTTTTTAGCCCTCGAAATGCCCGAAATATATCCCGTTTGGAACCCTTCATCTTCCATTCTGAATTTTGCACAACCCAGTCAATATAAATGTGATTATTACCATCTTTAAAGGGGACCTATTATGCAAAAATCACTTTTATAAGGGGTTTAAACACAGTTGTGTGGCAGCAGTGTGTGGATATAGCCAGCCTCTAATCATAAAAATTTAGTCATTCAATTTTTTATAATCACACTTGATAAAAACAATCTGCAGAAACAATTTGATTGACATTCTTCCGTTGTACGTGTCATCAGAGGGGGAAAGCTCCACCCATTATTGACAATCTCTCCCTCATTAGCATAAACAGCCCTGAGTGAGAAGCAGCCGTCTGCCATTAGAGTTTTCACCTGCTGAAGATAATGTCAGCACTAAGAGGCATTATAAATGTTGAGTTTAAGGATGCTCAAATGAACACTGTAGTCTCCATAGACTGCCTTCTGAGACACAGATAACGTTAGTCCTGTTTTGAAACTGTTGCTATGCCGATGCATCGGCGTTTGTAGCTCCATCCCTGTTTTAAAAAAGTATGCAATCTCATTTGAATTTAAAGCAACAGTCACCAAAACCGCACAATTCGGATCAAAGCCTAAAAGGGGCCATTTCAAAGAGATATAAAACAGTGTCTGTGAAGGTTCACATGAATGATTAAGAACAAACACTTTTGGCTTTTCATCATTTTTACTTTGTTTACACAAACCTGTGTTAAAGTGGCAAGAATACCTGGTCAAATTTTAGATGTCTTCTTCCAAACTAGCATGTAGTTTCTCTACTGATAAGTTTGGCGGGTTAGCGGTGCTCAGTTTGCCCCTACTGGTAGATGTTGAAACTACACCATCTGGCTGCTACTAAAACCAACCCAGGCTCATTTTGAAAACGTACCCCTATATACATTTCTGGAGAGCGCCAAATACGTCCCAGGAGCTGTTTTTTTTGTTTTGTTTTCGCGAATCCACCAGAGGCCGCTGTGTACGCTTATTGAGATCTTATATTTCT
>CAIGQW010054109.1:2502552-2517450 GCA_903798125.1 Danio choprae
GGGTCGAAGGGCCGAGGTGGAGTCCGCAGCTCGGAGGCCGTAGGAGCTGACGCTGGGCGACACCCTCCAGAGGGTGACGCAGACAGGCAGTACCCATAGGCGCGCTCCATTTCCGGAGCTGGAGCGTGAGCTGGGGGGCTGGCTGACTGCAGCAGTGCTGGAGCTGGATGACTGGCTGCAGTTCTGGGGGACCATGGGAAGCTACTCATGACCCTGGAGCTGAGGCTTTTCCGGAGAAGGAAGATTAAAAAACTGTGCGGAAACAGTTGTTTGCTGTCTGGAAACAGCGGCAGGTAGATGCTGTCTAAAAACAGCGGAAGATTAAAATTAAAGCTCCAGAAGCCAATGAGTAGCCTCCCAGTGTCCAGTCGCTGTCCATCTGCATAGGGGGGGTGGGCGGGACTCTCGCTGATTCCGCGGGTAGCCGCCAGGACTCCCCCTCGGGGCAGTGTTGTCGGCACACACACCTGGTCAGACGGGACTTTGAGCTCCTCCATCTCGGCGCAATTCCGCTCTGTCGCTCTAGAGGGCGCTGGCTCATTGGCCGGGGGTTGCTCTCCGTCTGCGGTGGGCTCTGGCAAGCGCTCCCTGCAGGTGGACGATGTTGTTTGGCTGGTCACTGGGTCGGGAGTGGCACTGACGAGATCCTCCAGGAAGGCGGTGAGTAGAAATACTTTACTCGCCAGTGTCCACTCCATATTTGCGGCAATGTTGCCCCGAGGACCATCTTCGGGCGATCGTGCTCTGCCAGAGATGATGGGCGCGCAGAGCACGTCGCCCGGAAAGCTGTTGGCAGTCGCTCGGATATGGTCCTCAGGGCTGCTTTCCCCCTGCTCCAGCAGGTGGTGACGGGAGACGGAAGGGCGGACGGGATTCAGGGGAACACGGAGGGAGAAAAATAAAACACTGAGGGAAAAACAGACTAAAAAAAGAAAATCGGGGAAAAGCGCGCCGCTATTTTTGGGTCTGGTATTATGTAACGCCCGGAGGGCGGAGGATGACATCACGAGAGGGAGACGGATAAACATTACAAAAACGGGTTTATTAAACACTTACGGGAAACTTACACGGGAAGACAGGACGAGACCCACACGAACCAAAATACCAGACAACACTGGACACAGACGAAAGGGTATAAATGGTAAAGGGGATGATTAGGTTAATGACACAAGAGGGATGCATACAGGTGCAACAGATGAACAATGACGGTGGCGGGAGAAAGACAAAGGAATCACATGACAAAACAAATGACACGTGGACGAACACTGACATATTCAAAGCAATTTCCTTTAGCCCAGTTTGCTCTGAGGGGAGATTGAGGAGCCTAAGAGGAGAAATGTGCTTTATTTTTTAGTCTCATGACACAATTACACAACATGTCAATTGCTTCTACTTAAAGGGAAAGTTGAGCAAAAAATGAAAATGCAGTCATTTAACTCGCCTGCTTGCACTTGTCTATATAATAGTAGTGACCAGAATAGAAACTAGCAACTGTTTTTCTATGTTGCTCAGAATTATAGAGTTGAAGTCAGAATTATTAGTCCTCCTGTGAATTTTTCCTTTTTCAAATATTTCCCAAATGATGTTTAACAGAGGATGGATCTTTCACGGTATATTATTTGTTTTATTTTGGCTAGAATAAAAGCAGTTTAAAAAAAAATATGGTCAATATTATTAGCTCCTTAAACAATATTGTCTACAGAACAAACCATCGTTGTACAATGATTTGCCTAATTACCTAGTTAAGCCTTTAAATGTCATTAAAGAATTCTAACACAGTGTTGCACAAACTTTTTTTCAGAAGACTCCTATTTTAACATTAAAAATTACTAATCACTAAAAACGGCTGCATGGTGGCGCAGTGGGTAGCACGATCGCCTCACAGCAAGAAGGTCGCTGGTTCGAGCCTTGGCTGGGTCAGTTGGCGTTTCTGTGTGGAGTTTGCATGTTCTCCCCGTGTCCACATGGGTTTCCTCCAGGTGCTCCGGTTTCCCCCACAAGTCCAAAGACATGCGGTATAGGTGAATTGGGTAGGCTAAATTGTCCGTAGTGTATGTGTGTGAATAAGTGTGTGTGGATGTTTCCCAATGATGGGTTGCAGCTGGAAGGGCATACGCTGCGTAAAACATATGCTGGATAAGTTGGCGGTTCATTCCGCTGTGGCAACTCCAGATTAATAAAGGGACTAAGCTGAAAAGAAAATGAATGAATAATCACTAAAAAACATTTATGCACTATATGCTTATATTCCTTACAAGTTTGCTATAATACCTAAATCTCAGTCTTACTAATGTCTAAACTAACTATGGTCTGGACAAAAACGGCAGACAGTCTGAATGAAAACATAACAAAACATATCCTGCGTGCTGATCCGAGACCTATGACGATTTTGAAGATGATATTTAGCTTGTTTTGCATTAATGTACTCCATTAATGATTATTAAAACATTTGGTGACCCCTCATAAATCTTTGGTTATCCCTAGTGGGTATTGAGACCCTCACGTTGGACCCAAAGACCTCACACGCAAAAACCTAGAACACTGTCTAACCCTTGATGGATTCTTAGTTCAGTCCTCAGCTTCAGTCAAAAATTTGGGGGTGATTTTTGATAGCACCCTGTCGTTGAAGGCCAGATTTCAAGCATCTGTAAAACTGCATTTTTTCATCTTAAAAATGTTGCCAAACTTCAATATATGCTTTCAATGTCTGATGTGGAAAAGCTTAATCATGCTTTCATGACCTCTCGGTTAGACTATTGTAATGCGTTACTAGGCGGTTGCCCTGTTGGCCTAATTAACAAACTTCAGCTAGTTCAAAATGCAGCTGCTAGAGTGCTTTCTAGAACAAAGAGATATGATCATATTACTCATCTTTGCATTGGCTCCCTATTAAATATCGTATAAATTTACAAATTTTATTGACTATTTACAAAGCTCTGAACTGCTTACCTCCCCAGTATTTGAGGGAGCTCCTGGTGTGTTATAGCCCCTCACGTCCACTACGCTCAATTAATTCTGGACAACTGATTATTCCCAGAATATCAAAATCAACTGTACGTGGTAGATCTTTCTCATATCTGGCACCTAAACTCTGGAACAGCCTTCCTAGCACAGTTTGGGAAGCAGACACACTCTGTCAGTTTAAAACTAGATTAAAGACACATCTCTTTGCATTAGCATACACATAAAACACAAATGCTTTTGAAATATAAATAGTCTGCATTATTTAGAGCAACCGGAGCCGGGAACGCTTCCCAATAGACATTATAATTTGAATGGCATCTGCACTTATGTTAGTCTGTTTTTAATATTCCCGAGGTTTCCATAATCCTGGACCAGGTAGTATCCTGAGCAGCTGCTGTGGTGGACATGGAGGAGTGGAGAGCATGAGACTGATTCCTGTTAGTCCCCAGTGACAGACGAGTCTTCGCATTGATCCTGAAGGGCCAGCCTTTACACCAGCCCATGACCTCTCCCACCTGCATCTTCACCACGATGGACGTCCAGCTTTCTCCAGCCTCCGGCGCTTAGACTGCAGCTCTGCACAAGAAGTTTGGAGAAATGATCGTGCCCAACTGAGCCTGGTTTCTCTTGAGGTTTTTTTCCTTCACTTTCGTCAATTGGTGAAGTTTGTTCCTCGCCACTGTCGCCACTGGCTTGCATGGTTTGGCACTTGTGGAGCTGCGCATCGATGGATATGCTCTTCAGTGTTTGGACTTTCAGCAGTGAAAATGTAACCACACTGAACTGAACTAAACTGAAATTCAACTCTGAAAACTGAACTGACACTGTTTCAATTTACTATAATCTCCTATGTTAAGCTGCTTTGACACAATCTACATTGTAAAAGCGCTAGAGACATGAAGATAAATTGAATTTAATTGAATTGAGAACCACTGTTCTAAGGCTACACTATATCTATCTTTGGGAACGTTTTTACAGTATATATTAATATGAACAGCATTGTAATAACAAAAAATGGGTAACACTTACAGCGTCAACGCTTTCTATTCACTTTGCATGGGTGACGTCAGGCATTGCCGAACTGCATTGTGGATCTGTTGGCGCCGCTTCAGTGGCATTGCTCGCTGCAGGAGTTGGGAATTTCTCAACTTAAGCGCCAATGGAAGCGTCAGCCAATCAGCTCACTTTATGCAAATACACCAGCTCAGCCAGTAGCCGATTGCAGACCCAACTTCAGACATGCCCTCTGACGCTGAAGCCCCGTGTGAATCGGGAATTAAGCTTAAGTACCCACTGTTTACTTGTACCTGCTTATTATTAAGATATTGGCTGATTATTGGTACTTATAATGATATAATCTCTAATCCTATCCAATACCTAAACACAACTTTTTAAGCTAATAAATATTCTGTAGTTTTTATTTCTCAGCGCAAAAATGAGAACAATTATTTACAAGTCTAAATTGATTCTCTTGAAGAAAAGCCCATGCTATTAAAAGAGATTCGTACTTCACAAGAGGTGCGAACAGTTTCACCTCCGTGCCGACTAGTTTTATTTTTAAGATCAGGTCATTTAGGGATGCCGAACTCGAAGATAACCGCAGAGATCACAGCACACACACTTCCTCCTATTAGCTGACTCATGTTTGCATTGATTGATCACACAAACTAAACGACTCTGATACCTGAAAACATCTCAGGCTCTTGAGGCGGTCGTCTATCGTCCACACGCACAGCACATAAACACTCTTTATACGCAAACACACAGCATGGTAACCATTCCCAAAACACTCTCTGATCCCAGCAAACAAACAACAGGGGTGTTTTCCTGGAGGAGTGAAGCAGGGGCCGGTGTGCACGCCTTGAGCTGAGCACAAATGGATTAAAGTTATAATCTGATCTTTTTGACATATTTTTTTTGGGAAGTGATGTCATCTCTATGGATTTGAAAGAGTATTTCATTGTTTAAATGTACACTACACTATGTACACTTGTTTACATGTTCAATACACTATGAACAGCAGCTACGCTAATTATTTTCTATTTCCACCTGGGGATACTCATCCCGAGGCCCCTACAGATTATGCAGTGCCATTGATGCGATCCTAGACCTGTGAGATGAGGTATCCTGGACCAGGCCGTATCCCGAGCTGATACTGTGGTGGTCATGGAGGAATAGAGTGCATGAGAATGATTCCTGAAAGGCTACAGTGACAAACAAGTCTACGCTTGATCCTGTGGGCCAGCCTGACCTCCCGCCAGTGCCCTACCCACCTGCAGCTTTCCACGATGGACGTCCAGCTTCTCCAGCCTCCGGCGCCATAGACTGCAGCTCCACACAGGAAGTTTGGCCAGAAGAATAATGATCGTGCCCAACAGAGTCTGGTTTCTCTCGAGGTTTTTTTCCCTTCACTTTGTCAATTGGTGAAGTTTTTTTCCTCGCCACTGTTGCCACCGGCCTGCTCGGATGGGGACTTGTGGAGCTGCGCTTCGGTGGATTTGCTCTGCAGTGTTTGAACTTTCAGCAGTGAAACTTAAACCACACTGAACTGAACTAAACTGAACTAAACGCTGAAATCTGGACTTTACTAGAACATGTTAAGCTGCTTTGACACAATCTACACTGTAAAAAGCGCTATATAAATAAACTTGAATTGAATTACATTAAAAGGAAAACTTAGGATGGTTTTAGCTGCTCTCCCACCATGGTTCTGGCTGGAATTTGACTGGTTTATATAGAGATCAGCTAATGATGTTTACATGACAACTTGGAAAAAGCTTTTTTGTAAGTTTGTAAGTTGTAAGCATTGTCAGAATGATCCCTGTTGGCTCTGATTCACTGCGATTTTTCTTTTGAACTCTCTTTCTCTCAATAAATCCTGAATTATACTTTCCACAAAAATATGAAGCAGCACAACTGTTTTTAAGTTTTAGTTAAGTTTTTTTAAATTAATAATACATTTTGATATAAAAATCTGAAATAAATGATAATTTAAAACATTTAAATTGAAAAACGTTTTTATCTGAGGCTACATTTGCATGACAATGATGAAGTCAAAAAGAAAAGGTTTTTGACTTGCATTTTTAAGAAGTTTCACGTAAACATGACAACATTTTCAAAATGATTCACATTTACTTACATTTACATTTAGCAGACTTACAAATGAGGAGGCATCAGCGATTCAACAAGAAGAGGCAATACACACAAGAAGTGCTAGTTATACAAAGTTAGTGCTCAGAGAATGAAATGCTAGAGCACTGGTGTCAATTCCAGTTCCTGGAGGGCCACAGATCTGCGCAGTTTAGTTCCATCCCTAATTGAACACACCTGATCAAACTAATTGAGTCCTTCAGGCTTGTTTGAAACCTACAGGTAAGGGTGTTGAAGCAGAGTTGGAACTAAACTGCAGATCTGCGGCCCTCCAGGAACTGGAATTGACACCTGTGTGCTAGAGTAAGGTTTATTTTGTTTACAGAGAAGAGCGTTTCTACAGGTGTGTGTGTGTGTGTGTGTGTGTGTTTTGTGCTGATTGTCAGAATGTGTTTGATGGAAATGTGCAAAACTGCTGCAAGTGTTGGTTAAAGTGTCAGAGGGATGAAAGAGTGTGTTTTCTACAGGTGGTTTGTCAAGCCTACTCACTTGTGTAAGGCACACTCAGTTTGGGTTGTTGTGTTGTGACGTGGGGTTTTTAGCTGCAATAAATGGCCAACAATGCTGTATTATGAATGCCAGGCTAGTAGTTGGTGCTGCCAGTAAACAGTAGGAAAGTGACAATGTCATCAGCACTGATGGTCACAACACAGTCTCATTCTAAAAACGTAGCCCTATATACATTTCTGGAGATCGCGAATTATGTAGCCAGAAGTACGTATGGATGCATTTTATCTTTAAAATGAATGTTATGGGGCGGTATGATGCTACGCTTTCCAGCTGACTGCTTACTTACGTGTGGACGGCTTTTCCGCTGTTACCAGTTTGTCCAGTGGCTCGCCATGTACGTCGGCGGACTTGTGACCTGGAGCAGAGTTGACTGCGACGACGTGGTTTGAGTGCGGTGAAAATTGACCGCTGGTCAATCGATGCTTTTGAAAACACTATCGGTTGGGTTTAGGGAAGGAGGAGGGTGGGTCAGTCGATCAGTCGACCTCTGGTGGATTTATGCAAGAACAGCAGGCGCGAATGGCTCTCGTGAGAGAAATTTGAGATCTCAGAAAGCGTACACAGCGGCCTCTGACGGATTCACGAAAACAAAAACTGCAAAATATACATACCTCCTGGGACGTATTTGCCGCTCTCCATAAATGTATATAGAGGTACGTTTTCAGAATGAGCCTTGGTTGGATGTTTATTTAGAATTTGCAGTGTGTATACAATGCTTATCTATGGAAACCCAATGTCCAAAATGGCCACAATGTCTAATGGTCCTCCATACATCTCCACTCTTGGTTTTAATATTGGTGAAGTAAATCCACACTTTGCAACTCTACCATTGGTGTGTATTAGTTTGCACTTGACGTACTGCAGATGTCTACATACCTAATAGGTACTATGCAAAAGCATGGCATTACCATTTTCAAAGATGGATGTTTACACAGAAATAATAACAGTGGGATTTTCAAAAACGTGTTTTTAAAACTATGCGAGTCACATGAGAGAGTCAAAACACACATGTAGACAACACAAAGTTCAGCAGAAATCCTTCTAATGAAATGAAACGTCAACTAATTATGTTATATATCAGTCATTTTTAATGCTGAGGCTCCTCTAGAACTTGACCACATTAGAAGTATATTTAATAGTTTTGCTCGTCTTGCAGACAAACCTGTGGTTTATTTACAATCTGCATTGAGTTTTATGGAGAAAAATAGATGATGCAATAGTTTAGAATACAGGTTTCCTGTTTAACAAGTATAATTTGATGCTACACATCTGCTCATAAAGTAATCTGCTCTTGCGTAATCAACTTCATGGGACAAATTTGATGCATTTAAACAGTTTTGTCAAAAATTAAACACAGAGTTACATTACAAGTAACATGTGAAAAGGTGATTTAAACTTTCCAGAGCACAATGTTCAAATCCTGGAAAACTTAATAAATATCTCAATGTGCAAACTATGAGTCTAGATTGTGTGCCTGTAAATAAATAAACATAATAAGTGGGTAGCGCTGTCACCTCACAGCAAGAAGGTCGCTGGTTTGAGCTTTGGCTGGGTCAGTTGGCATTTCTGTGTGGAGTTTGCATGTTCTCCCCGTGTTGGTGTGGGTTTTCTTCAGGTGCTCTAGTTTCCCTCACAAATCCAAAGATGTGTTATAGGTGAATTGGGTAAGCTAAATTGTCCGTAGTGTATGTGTGTGAATGAGAGTGTATGGGGGTTTTCCAGCCATGGGTTGCAGCTGGAAGGGCATCCGCTGTGTAAAACATATGCTGGATAAATTGGCGGTTCATTCCGCTGTGGCGACCCCTGATTAATAAAGGGACTAAGCCGAAAAGAAAATCAATAAATGAATGAATATAGCTCTATGAAAGCGCTATGAAAGACAAAACAGCAGGTTCAACCACAGAACAATATCTCACCACTGGCTCCCCAACAATCTGCACTTTTCATCATCTCTAATTTGCATGTGCAATAGAACTAGTTTGATGTATCGTTAGGATTATACGCCAAATACCGATCATCATCCATAATTGTGATACTATGATCAGATTCTGCACTCTATGGGTCTACACATCTCCATCCAGTCTCCCACAAAGAGATCCGCTGGCCAAAAGCCAAAACTCCATCCTGGACTTCTCCAATAGAAACCAGATGGAGAAAATGCTGTAGCCAAAGAGAGAGCGAGAAAAGAAAAACCAGAGGTGGGACAAGTGTTGAAGATCAGCAGAGAAAGGCGCTAAATTCCTAAAACAGCCTTCTGAAGCCACATGATAGCTGTGTGTGTGAAACAGGCTGAAATCGGAGACCTCATTTGCTGTAAACTTGCCCTCTAGCGATGCTCTCAACTCTTATTTGGGCTTGTTCACGTTTAAATGTGACACCTTTAGACATGATACACCAGGGCAGACATTTTCACATGTACTGTAAAACATACGCAGAGAAAAGGGTCAAATCGAGGCAACGTGATGCAGTGATATCTCTCATCAACACTGTTTTGAGTTGCACATTTACTCTATAAGTCACATGACACTTAATATGAAGTGAATTCTGATATTTCTGACAAGTTTTATGTCCGTGTTTTTTTTACATTGCATTACACTTATTGAAAGTGCGGTAAATACGTTTCTAATGTTAGAAATAGGGCGGCATGGGTGCTCAGTGGTTAGCACTGTCGCCTCACAGCAAGAAGGTTGCTGGTTCGAGTCACAGCTGGGCCAGTTAGCATTTCTGTGTGGAGTTTGCATGTTCTCCCTGTGTTGGCGTAGGTTTTCTCCGGGCAGGGGCCCTGTGGGGGGAGGGGGGGATTGGGTGGTTGAGCATGTTGTGGACATTCAGCGGGGATTGTATGGTTGTATGGATGTTTAAAATAAACAAAAACCAGCAACACCGCTGACTCTAAACATGATGCATTGAGGTAAAAAATGAATAAAATGAATACATTAGTTCATTAGTTACCTGAAATAAAGTAATCTGTTAATGTATACTGTAAAAAACAAACAATGCTGGGTTCCACACAGTTGTTTCATGTTGTCCTAAACCAAACCGATTAAGTTAACTTCATTCATTTTACAAATTGAAGTGGATTGAACATCAATCATCTTAGTAGTCCCCCAAAAAACTCAAGAATTGTGATGTCTCAGCTCATTTTAAACAAGTTAGCAAAAATATTTTCTGAATTCGCATTACTGGTAAAGCATTACCCAAACACTGGCTATTTATATAACTGCTGCAATTATTCTTACAACAGCGCAATGCAAAAATAAAATACAGCATGCACAGTTCATTCGCTGACTTTTTTTCTCCTGCAATATAGTAATTTTAGTGAGCGTTCAGTCTCTTTTGAAGCTTGCCAGCCGCTGTTCTGTGTGCACAGGAGGTGTAAAGCAGGGCAGGAGTGAAGTATGGAGGGATATGAGAGAAATGTGTGCATATGTGCGTGTTGAAGTAAAACCTGGAGTGTCAAAGCAGCATAATTGATGTCTTTGTTTGGCTGGCTTGGTTTCAGTGACTATATATGAATCCTTGCAGTGTAACAGGGCTGTGAAAGAGGGAGAGAGAGAGAGGCAGTAAGCAGGGGGTTGATGGAGGAGCGGGCTGAAAGAAAGGAGCTCTTTCACAGACTCGTTTGCTGACCGCTAAGTAGTAAAGGCAGAACAGAGCGACAGCGCTGACTGAGAACACCTGAAACACACAACACTGACCAGAGATCAGTGCTGTGAACTCGGCATAACCCCAGCGAGGCCTTCTGTCTCACTCTCTCCGTTTACAAGCCGACAAGTGTCCAATTCTGCTCAACTCAACAAATTCCGGCACTTCATCAGTCTAATCAAGCCGCGCTTCTGACCACCAGATATCAGGTGAAGGGGCTTTTATTAGCCTGCAGGGAAACATGCCAGCAGTTAGTCCAAAATGTTTTTTATTTGTTCGATAAATAAAATTGATTTGTTTAGCAAATAATTTCTCCATATTTCTTCTACATATTTTCTTTTTTACATATTTCAGTACATATTCAACAGCAGCACAGATATTTTTTATCTCATTATATATTTTTTGTTATTATTGCTACTGTTAAACAATAATTCTTAGATGTTTTAATCAACATACATGTATATGAGGAATATCACACGAGTGGCAGTGCGTTATGGCTGTAAATCGGCACTAGTGGAAGGCGTCCGTTGGCTTGAGGCCGCAGGTCGAGTGCCTTAGTGTCCCACCAGTGATGATATACAGCCATATCGCACTGCTACAAGCGTGATATTGCGTTTATACAACAGTTCGACGGCATAATCATTTATATATAAAAAATAAAATCAAACCAGAGAGTCTAAAAACCCTTTTGTAAGAGGAATTACTTTCTTCTGCCACTCATTCACATCTGCAGCTGATGGTCAGAGCAGCAGAAACCGTTGCTACTTCACAAACATCACTTTAAAACTTGTGTTTGAATGGTTCTCTAGCGTAATGTCTAAAGTGATGACAAAGCAGGTGATTTTGCTCACATTTTAAGATTATAAGGATGAACGGCATGAAATGCCATCAGTCTACAGAGATTTCTCAATATTTCTCTGTTGCAATTGGGATAACACAATAATTAACCCGAAAAAGCCAAAGCAAAGCAAACACTACCACATTAATATGGTATAAATACAGCACTACAACATACAAAAGGGGAGATCGACTTAGAATGTCACTAACCTGTTCTGTAATAATTTGATCAGCTGTAGTTTGAAATACGAAAAGAAAACGCTGAGTTTTTCTCCCCTAAGGACTTATTATGCGTCTCTGTCGCCATCTTGTAGCAGTCAACCATCAATTTCTTTGCTGTGCATGCTGTTCATGGCCACTGACACACTAAATCTCAGAAATTATGAATATTTCAAATAGGCACTATCCTTATAAATAAACTGCATAGTTGCAGTCTAAATAGCTAAATTCTTACCTAAAAAATCCTCAAAGGTGTATCATGTTGTCCAACAGCTGCAATATTTGTGAAACTGTAGTGAGTTTATTGATCTGCTGTCACTCTATGTGGGCGGAGTAATACACAAGGATGAAGAGGCTGTACGAGTGCTGTTATTGCAGAATATCGCACAGCTATCAGCCAATCAGATTCAAGAACCAAACAGAACTGTTGTATAAATATTATTATTATTATTATTATTGCTATTGCCATTATTTAATGAGCAATGGCAAAAAGAGCACAATTCAGCATGAACTCTTTCTTTAACTTACCACTACTTCCAAAAAAAGTTTCCTTCCAACTGAGTTCCATCAGTGGAGGAATTAGAAACATTGGCTTTCTCTGTCTGTAAAAGAGAGGACCCTTGCGTTTTTCATTTTTCCTTCTCCCTCCAAAAAGCAGTTCCAGCTGTACTCTCTTTAGCTCTTGCCTAATCAGGTTTAAGCTAATTATGAACTTAGATCAAATTCTATAAACAAACACGGCGTTCAAATCACTTACTTACAAAGTCCCGTCGTGGCATATAGGTTGAAAGAGCGGCTACATCCACCTGCCCCCCTCCGCCCCCAAACCACCGCCACCACCCAAACCAAACCATAAAATCTGAGTTTCCTTCCTTCTTTTGCTCGCTTTCAAATCAAGTGCCTGTTTCAGCGAGCGCCTGTGAGATATAATGACGCTGGAAATAAAAAGCAAGGTCTTTTTTTGTTTGTTTATTTGTTAAAGGCACAATATGTACGATTGTTTTCATTAAAATATCCAAAAATATATAGAAAATTGTTATATGATTTGCTGACAATATTCCAAATGCTTTGAAGAATGCAATCCAGAGACACATGCAAATTTTAATTTAAGAGACACATTGCAGCGTTTGCTAGTGTGCTAATGTTAACGACATCACACACCACTCGATTTCTGCTTTGGTTTCATAGAAAACAGGAAAACACCAAATATGCTTTATTATGTTGTGGGTTTTATTAGACTGCACAGAGCAGCATTATAACAGAAGCCTAAAATCTATTTAGTCTGATAAAACAGTGCTTCTTCTTGACTACGTGATCATGAGAAGAACTGGAAAGGTAGACTTTTTCAAAATAAAAGCTTCCCTGCTTCAGCCTTAAGGTTATTGCACACTGAAGCCGAGATTTTCATCTGTAATTTTCGAACGTTAAAAAAATTAATTCGACCTCATGTTGTGTCAATCGTGTTGACAAACTGTCTCCGAAACTTTTGTCTGTCATAAAAAAAAATTGAATTGGGTTATATTATTTAAGCATTTCTCATCTGGGCCTCACGGTGGCGCAGTGGGTAGCACGATTGCCTCACAGCAAGAAGGTCGCTGGTTCGAGCCTCGGCTGGGTCAGTTGGCATTTCTGTTGGGTGGGTTTCCTCCGGGTGCTCCAGTTTCCCCCACAAGTCCAAAGACATGCGATATAGGTGAATTGGATAAGTTAAATTGTCCGTGGTGTGTGTGTGTGTGTGTGAATGGGTGTGTATGGAAAGAAAATGAATGAATAAATGAATATTTCTCATCTGAAAAAGTGTTTCTTACAGGGGCCGGTTGCACCAGCAGTGCGTAAGTTAAAATGTAGCCTAGTTGTGACTTAAAGGGACACTAAGTTACAATTAATGCACTACTAAATATTTTTGTGTTGCACCACATTGTTTAAACGTAACACTACGTTCCAACTAAATATATAGGGCAGCCTCTCCCCATGTATAACGGTAGAAAAGAGATGACGGCGAGGTTAGTTTTCATTGAGGAGCTCACGATAATAATGAAGAATGATATCCCTCTACTCAAAGCCTTAATTTTCTTCAAAATATCACATTTTTTGGGGTTTATGATAGAAGATTTCCGTTTTCTATCAAAGAGTGTTTTGTGTTAATTGTATTCCTCAATTAAAATGAGAATTTCTTCATGACTGAGTTCTTCTCGCTGCTCTTTTCTCTCTCATATGTAGGATATAAATAATATCAAGTGTAATGTTTTGATAACTTTGTGTATTTACGACTCGCGATGCAAGTATGTGCGTCAACTGTAGTGACTGACTGTCATTTAATGTACTATAAAAATGTAATTTGTCATGTAATTTTCATAGGACAGTTATATAGAGATGCATTAGTTGCAGAATTGTTAACGATTTACATGCTTTTTATTGGATATTACGTCATTCAATTTGACTACGCATGACTTTACGGAGAGCTTACGACCTACTAACTACGGGTTGCCTTAAGAACATGTGGTGCAACCGAAGTGAGAACAAATTTAGTTACAAACTAGCTAGTGGTTACTAGGCCCCTAGTGTGGACTTTACGTTCCAGTTTAAGAAAGAACTTAGGAACAGGTGGTGCAACCCTACCTAGGTGTTTTGACAATATAGGGCTGCCATACAATCGAAAGGCAAATTCCAAAATGGCGTCAGAAAAACTAATCCACTTGTTCTCGCAACACAAAGCCCTTTATAATAAACAAAGTATGGATTATAAAGACACGGCATACAAAGACCGGTTGTGGCAGGTGACTGCAGAACAGCTTGGAAACCAGGATGGTAGGTACTGATTTTATCCAGTACCTAGGTTTGTTTATAAAGTAACATTACTGAGGTAAACAATAGCTTGTTGCTAATAGGATTATCAGTTGAATTATTTAGCAAACAGATTAATTAATAAGCATCAGGTTTGTGTGCGTGATGAATTTTTCGGATTTGTAAACAACAAAAAATAATGCATACGAAAGTGTGCGAAGACCTTTACTCTGCTTCATAATTTGAATATTTTAGCTCGTCCATCAATATGATTATTTTCGTCTATCAATATGATTATTACATCAATATGAGTCCCATAGGATGTAATAAACCATAAATCCACTTCCAATTCGCCAACATCAAAATACACCTTTGTTGGTTGTAAATACGCGCCCTCTAGTGGTGAAAATGACACATTGTGCTTTTAAAGCAGAATTGTGGTGCGATATTGAGGGGATGATAAAGATCATTTAAAGCCCACCGTATGTCTGTATTCCTGAAAAATGACAACAGGAATGTGTAGTTGAAGCATAAATAAATGAACTTTGCATTGGTTGTCGTTTATAGTCATTTATATAGTTCAGTTTATAATCGCTCCACTGATTTCTGCAGGAGTCCCTTAGGATGTAATTAAAACCACAACTCCCATAATTCCACACTCCATCACGCCAACATCAAAATACACCTTTGTTGGTTGTGAATATGTGCCCTCTAGTGGTGTAAACTACACATTGTGCATTTAAAGCAGAATTGTGGTGCGATGATATTATTGAGGTGATGATAAAAAAT
>CAIGQW010054109.1:2517460-2556133 GCA_903798125.1 Danio choprae
ATTTAAAGCCCACCAAATTTCTGTCTTCCTGAAAAATGAGAACAGGAATGTGTAGTTGAAGCATAAATAGATAAACTTTGCATTGGTTGTGCTTTAGAGTCATTTATACAGCTCGGTTTAGAATCGCACTGGGACTGCCAGTAAAGTTGCAGCTCTTGGCATTGAGTTTGGCTGAAATGTTTTAGACAACCTGCTACGTTACAATCATCGTCTTTCTTAACAATTCCCAATACGCAACAAAATATTGAAGGAAAAAACTAAATGCAGGGCTTCATAAAATAGGCTATTCTTCGCACACCTGCACGTCTCTGCTGCTGGACTACTGGCATCTATTTCTCAAACTTTAGTTCTTGCTCAACCACTGAAAACGCCAATAGCCAAAAGGCAGAAGAGGAATGTCTCTTAAACAGCATGGAGAAAGGCATCATTCTCGATGCGGGCCTAAAACCCAACAACAAGCTGTCATACATGATTTTGTGCTGCTCCGAGAGGATGCCTTTGAATTTTAATCTAATTCTGCTGTCAAACACGATTTACAACACGGCAGACAATGAAAGGTAAACGAAGCAGGGCTCTTGCAAAAGATGGCGTAATTAAATCAAGACTTCACATTTTTTGGAGAGATAAACAGCTTGTCAAGACGGCAGCTGATGTGGATTTCTGTTCAATCACAATGCACTTGGCATTTGGGGAAGGAAAATAAACAACGAATTATGGCAAAGAAACAAGGTTGGCTAATTGCGTAACCTCCCGAACGATTATAAGTCAACGTAGCTTAGACTTATGACTAGGTTAAAGGTTCAATCAAATCAAAATCTTCGACACGTTTTCGCTATACAAACATGAACTCAAATTGTGCAACTTACTGAAGACAATTATGATATTATTTTCCCAAGCAATCAGTCTTTTTCTGAATTGTCTTGAGTCATGCGGTATTATTCAGTGAAATCCCCCTTTTTTTAAAAACGGCAGTGACGTTCTGTTTATGTTACTATAACTATTTCTCTTTCTCTCCGTTGTTCACTGTAGTGTCACCTGTTAGCTTGATGCTAACGTTAGCTTCACCACCGTCAGGATTTTCCTCAGCTGTATCCAGATTCTTCCTTGTAATTCTTCGATTTGCCATGGCGAAGCAATATTCTGTTTGACCACGATTGAACTTGAAGGCTATTTTGTCAGTTGAACATCTCAAAGTGTCCTAAAACTCAAAATCTGGCCATCTGTGGTAGGAGCGTTGAGTCGTACGTCTGTCTAGTTCGTCACCATGTTAGAACCTTTCCTGTTCCTCTTTCTATCTCCACCATATGTCACTATGGACCACAAGACCAGTCATAAGTGTAGTTTGTTGTTTTTAAATCAACCCAGGCTCATTCTGAAAGCGCAGCTCTTTATATATTTCTTCAGAGCGCCAAATACGTCCCAGGAACTATGTTTTTTTTGCAGTTTTTGTTTTCGCAAATCCTCCAGAGGCCACAAATCTCACATTTCTCTCACGAGTGCCATTCGCACCTGCTGTTCTCGCGTAAATCCACCAGAGGCCACTGTCGACTGACTGACTGACCGATCGACTGACCCACCCTCCTCCTTCCCTAAACCCAACCTATAGTGTTTTCAAAAGCACCGATTGACCAGCGCCCACGCACTTTCCTAAACCCAACCGACAGTGTTTTTAAAATCAATCTAGAAAAAGAAAAGCCCTCGCCTGATATTTACCACGTTTTCAGATTTTACCACATTCTCACCCTGTTATTTACTTGTTTATTTTATTGTTTAGATTTGTTTTTGTCTTACATACTTTTTTGAACTGTTCTTCGCTGCAAGCCACTGGACAAACTGGTAAAGCCATCCATACTGAGGTGAAAAGGAACAACACCCCCCCCCCCCCCCCCATACATACTTCTGGCTACATAATCGCGATCTCCACAAATCTCTATAGGGCTACGTATTTAGAATGAGAAGTTTGTACATCATATGAACACTGAATACATAAGCTTTCTCCTGATGTTTACTTTATTAGGATTGGGCAATATTTGGCCGAGATGAAACTATTTGAATATCTGCAATCTGAGGATTCAAAAAAATCTCAATATTGAGAAAATCGTCTTTAAAGTTGTCTATATGAAGGTCTTAGCAATGCACATTACTAATCAAAACTGAGTTTCGATGTATTTACAATTACAAAATATCTTTGTGGAACTTGATCTTTACTAAACATTCAAATCATTTTTGGCATTTAAAAAATCTACAATTTTAACCTATACAAAGTATTTTTGGTTATTACCAAAAATATACCCATGCAACATAAGATTAATTTTGTGGTCCAAGGTCACACATATTGCTATAAAATAAAGCATTCAGTATATAATTCAAATGGATCCTTATGTTATGTGATGTGTGTTATTGTGACTTTAGACTTATTCACACAAATACAGTTGAAGTTTTCTTTTCGGCTTAGTTTTTTTAATCTGGGGTCGCCACAGCGGAATGAACCACCAACTTATCCAGCATATGTTTTACGCAGCGGATGCCCTTCCAGCTGCAACTCATCACTGGGAAACGTCCACACACACTCATTCACCATGGACAACTTTAGCTTACCCAGTTCACCTATAGCGCATGTCTTTGGACTTTTGAGGGAAACCGGAGCACCCGGAGGAGACCCACGCCAACACGGGGAGAACATGCAAACTCCACACAGAAATGCCAGCTGACCCAGCCGAGGCTCGAACCAGCGACCTTCTTGCTGTGAGGCGATCGTGCTACCCACTGCGCCACTGTGAGGCCCCTTAAGCAATATATCTATATATATATATATATATTTTTTTTTTTTTTTTTTTTTTTTGATTGTCTACAGAACAAACCACCAGTACAATAACTCGCCTAATTAACCTAGTTAAGCCTTTAAATGTCACTTTAAGCTGAATTCTAGCATCTTGAAAAATATTTAGTAAAATATTATGTGCTGTCATCATAGCAAAGATATAAAAAAATAAAGCTATTAAACCTATTATGTTTAGAAATGTGTTGAAAAAAAATCTTATACAGGGGGGCGAATAATTCAGGAGGGCTAATACTGACTTCCACTCTACAAGCGACTCGCCCCACAATCAGCCTTCACACCCAAACCTTCATGCAGTTTCAGTCCGAACTCGATGTTTCTTGCCAAAGCAAAAACGAACCACTATAAAACACCGTTTAGCCCTGTCATGATGTCATCGTCCCTCTACTCATTTTAACTTATCAGCTCTACATTTAATGACTCAGCAGAGGCTGCGAGCGCTTACCTCGGGCTAATAAATTCAAGCAGAGGAGTTGGAGTTATTTTGATTACCTTCTTTGACCAAGCTCTTTCCCTTTTCAGGGCACCAAACTCCAAACACCAAACTCTTCAGGCTCCGGGGAGGGTCACGCACCTCTGAACGCATCTGACCGGAAACTTTATAACAGTGGTGACCTTGGAATCAACCAAATCACGAAAAAGGACAGAAAACGGTAAAGAAATATGAAATACTAGAGCCCTGTTTATCTACATGGCACAACCATCTGATATAAACAGGCCTCAATGAAGCCAAGCTGAGGGAAATTCGTTGTGTTTGTGTAATTTTAACAATCTTTGATCATTTAAACATGTTTTGTAAGGATTAAATATTATTAGTGATGTAACGTTAATAGTAGGCAAGCCTCATTATTATTCTCCCTAATGCTTTCACTAGGGACTTAAAGAAATCATTCATTCATTCATTCTCATTTCGGCTTAGTCCCTTTATTAATCTGGGGTCGCCACAGCGGAATGAACCGCCAACTTGTCCAGAATATGTTTTACGCAGCGGATGCCCTTCCAGCTGCAACCCATCTCTGGGAAACATCCATACACACCCATTCACACTCATACACTACGGACAATTTAGCTTACCCAATTCACCTATAGCGCATGTCTTTGGACTTGTGGGGGAAACCGGAGCACCCGGAGGAAACCCACGCCAACACAGGGAGATCATGCAAACTCCACACAGAAACGCCAACTGACCCAGCTGAGGCTCGAACCAGCGACCTTCTTGCTGTGAGGCGAACGTGCTACCCACTGTGCCACTGTGAGGCCACTTAAAGAAATCCCTAACCATAAACTATTATTAAACCAGTTATTAACTCAGCAAGGGGGCCACGGGATGACTTGAAATTATTTAAATTAAGTTATATAATAAATTGACATTAAATAAAATGTTAAAATAAATAAATAAAATCTGTGAACAATGTTTATTCAAAAATAATAATAAACAATTTTTATTTAATTACAAAATTGAATCTGACTCAAAACAGACTCTGTTGATTCTCTCCTTGATTTGTTCAACTCTAAAGTTAAGAGTGTCATAGATCACATTGCTCCTGTTAAAGTCAGGAAGATGACTGGGAGACAGAAAGCACCTTGGACAAGGTCAACAGCGGTAAAGATGTTGAAAAGACAGTGCAGAAAAGCTGAGCGTATGTTATGGTAAATGCTTCACTTCTCTCAGGGACTTTCCCAAACTCACTTAAAACTGCAGTTGTTAAACCCCTCTTGAAAAAGAGTAACCTGGATAACACCCTATTAAAGGCCAACTTCAAACCTCCCTTTCATTGGCAAAATCATTGAAAAAGTGGTTTTTAATCAGGTTAACACGTTCTTAAGCTCCAAGGGATGTTTAGACAATTTTCAATCTGGTTTCAGAGCACATCATAGTACAGAGAGCGCCCTTATAAAGATAATCAATGATATCCGCCTAAATACAGATTCAGGCAAGCTAACAGTGCTGGTATTGCTTGATCTCAGTGCTGCATTTGACACTGTTGATCACAGCATACTTCTAGATTGGCTGGAAAACTGGGTTGGGCTGTCTGGGACGGTCCTCAAATGGTTCAGATCTTACCTTTGAAGGGAGAGGTTACTATGTCAGTATAGGTGACCATAGGTCCAGGTGGACACCCATGACATGTGGAGTCCCACAAGGCTCAATTCTGGCACCTCTCATGTTCAACCTTTATATGCTCCCACTGAGCCAAATAATGAGAAAGAACCAAATCTCCTACCACAGCTATGCTGATGACACTCAGATCTACTTAGCCTTATTGCCTAATGACTACAGCCTCATTGACACCCTCTTGCCAATCCATTGATGAAATTAACAGTTGGATGTGCCAAAACTTTCTTCAGTTAAACAAAGAGAAAACTGAAGTCATTGCATTTGGGAACAGAGATGAGGTTCTCAAGGTGAATGCGTACCTTGGCTCTAAGGGTCAAACAACAAAAAATAAGGTCAAGAATCTTGGTGTGATTCTGGAGTCAGATCTGAGTTTCAATAGTCATATCAAAGCAGTAGGTAAATCAGCATACTATCATCTCAAAAAACATTGCAAGAATTAAATGCTTTGTTTCCAGTGAAGACTTGAGAAACTTGTTCATGCTTTTATCACCAGCAGGGTGGATTACTGTAATGGACTCCTCACTGGCCTTCCCAAAAAGACAGTCAGACAGTTGCGGCTCATCCAGAACGCTGCTGCCAGAATTCTGACCAGAATCAGAAAATCCGAGCACATCACACCTGTCCTCAGGTCTTTACACTGACTCCCAGTTACATTCAGAATAGATTTTAAAATATTGCTACTTGTCTATAAATCACTAAATGGCCTAGGACCTCAATACATTACAGATATGCTCACTGGATACAAACCTAATAGATCACTCAGATCTTTAGGATCATATAAACTAGAAATTCCAAGGGTTCAGTCAAAGCAGGGTAAATCTGCCTTCAGCTACCGCTGCTGGAATCAGCTTCCAGAAATGATCAGATGTGCTCCAACATTAGGTACATTCAAATCAAGACTGAAAACACATCTGTTTAGCTGTGCCTTTACTGAATGAGCACTGTGCTACGTCCGACAGATCGCACTATTATGTCTTTCTTTTCTTTTTCATTCTTTTAAAACCCGTTTTAATACATTTTAATCTGTTTTTATCTGTTTTCATATTATTTGTTTTTATTTGTTTTATACTTCTCTCTTTTATTGCTGTTTATGTAAAGCACTTTGAATTGCCAATGTGTATGAAATGTGCTATATAAATAAACTTGCCTTGCCTTGCCTTGCCTTGTCTTGCCTTCTGTCCTGTGACACAGTCTCCTGATTCAATTTTGTCCTGTTTCCGAAAAACAAGTGTCAAAACTACAATAACTAAAACCCAAGCTGGTGTAAAAGCTATTTTGTTACGTTTCGGTGTTCGCGTAGATACATAGCATGGCATAGCATTCTATAGCACTCTCAGAAGACCCTGGCAACCGCATATAATTCTATAGCACTCTCAGAAGACCCTAGCAACCACATAGCACTCTATAGCCCTCTCAGAAGACCCTAGCAACCGCATAGCATTCTCAGAAGACCCTAGCAACTACACAGGATTCCATAGCACATTCAGAAGACCCTAGCAACCACATTGGCATTTTATAGCACTCCTGTAAGACCTTAGTAACCACATAGCAACATGCTAAAACCTCATCAGAGCATCTTAGTAATCACACTGCAATGCTCTGGCAGTCCTACAGCAACCTTGCATCATGGTGGTGAGGTGTGCATGGACAAACAGAAAATCTAGTTAGTAGGATTTGGTTGGTTTGGCCTGCGCTTAATAGTTGGCAGATATTCTCCAAGGTAAGCAAAACGTCCTCAAAAAGACCATTTTAGTTTTCTGGAGATGGTTTTTGAACAAATGAAGCAAAGAAAACAAAATGTCAAAAGCCACAATTTATTGCCGCTGCCCTTTTGAAAGGCTCTCTCTGTTCTGGGCAGCGGCGTTTACACTGGATCTCTGCTTCTGGATGGCAGGACAGTCAGACATCTCTCTGTCATTCTCCACTGAGAGGCCGGCTGTGCTCTTTTTACGAGTTCTTTTTTCGGCCCCCGAACCCTGTCTGACATCACTCGCTAGTTGAACTTTACTACACCGGTGTGCCGTTTACTCAAGTGTGCCGTTTTATTATCAGAAGTGCTATTAGATGAGAAAGAAGTCTCCTTGCGGTTTATAGGGCTTGAGTAAGCGTTTCAGAAGTTGGTAGAGCAAAAAATACGGGCATTCGTTACGCAACCACATGAGAAAAGAAGGAACCGCGAGTTGCCTAAAGGTTTAACTGAGCTATTAAAATAACACGCCATATTGTTAGTAGCCTATTTAGAAGGGGCTGCGCTCTTGTTTTGGAGTTTAAATTACCATTCAGGGTATGAAATGGGGATTTGGTACTTAAAGGGGGGGTATCGAGTAGCTCAAGCCCTCGTGTTATAGCCCCTGCTTGATGTCTTCTTCTCTGGAAGGGCATTGTCCCACATTGGCGTAACGTTAGTGTTGCATTTGGGAGCTGTTTGCTGCCACTGTAAAGAGTCAGATGGGACACTCAATGAAAAACAGGCAGCGGTAATAAAATCGCAACTAAACAAGGAGCCAGTGAGCAGCGTCGGCCTCCTACAGCGCCACAGGGAGCAGAGTGCAACTCAGATGCCCACAGCCAAACCACAGCGTGTCTGCAAACTGTAAACAGATGCGTGAAAATGAGAGGGATTGCTTGATTATTATTTTCACAACCTGCACTGTAATTTTTTCCCCTGAATAATGGAAGTTAAATAAGGATTGTTGGTGCATGTTTTACAATTTTAGTCATTGCGTTTAAAACTTCATATTTGATGTTCCTCTATAATCATTTATGAAATCATTCATTCATTTTCCTTTGGCTTAGTCCCTTTATAAATCCCCTTATTAATGTTTTACGCAGCAGATGCCCTTCCAGCTGCAACGCAGTACTGGGAAACACCCACACACTCTTGCATTCACACACACTCATACATGACGGCCAATTTGTGGGGGAAACCGGAGCACCCGGAGGAAACCCACGCTAACACAGAGAGAACATGCCAGCTCCACACAGAAACGCCAACTGACCCAGCCGGGGCTCGAACCAGCAACCTTCTTGCTTCTTCTTGGTGACACTGCTAACCACTGAGCCACCATGTTGCCCCTCATTTGTGAAATTCAGTAATTAATTCAAGTTATTTCTACACTCACTCACTCAAAATATAAAATTGGGGCTTGTTCAAACTACTTATTTACAATGAGCTGAAACAACACAAATCTTGAGATTTCGTTGGGATAATTTAATTGTTTTATGTTCAATCCACTTCAATTTGTAAAAACTAATAAGTTAACTTAATTCCTTCATGTTGTCCCAACACAAATCGATTGTGTGAAACCCAGCATTTTTTACAGTGCTGTTATGTAAGAGATAATGTATGTTTGTCCAGTTATTAATACCAGAATAGGTATTGATCAGGACCCTGACATTTAGTGGATGAGACATGTATCAGCCTTGAAGAGATTTATTTTTTGACAACAACTTGCTGGAAATACATTATACCACTTAAGTAAATGAGTGGGCACAAAATATAGATTTTTGAATCTAAATATTTTCTTAGTTCGTTCATTCATTCATTTTCCTTCAGCTTAGTCCCTTATTTATAAGGAGTCGCCACAGCGGAATGAACCGCCAACTATTCCAGCATATGTTTTACGCAGCGGATGCCCTTCCAGCCGCACCCCACACACTCATACACTACAGCCAATTTAGTTTATTCAATTCACCTATCGCATGTGTTTGGACTGTGGGGGAAACCAGAGCACTTGGAGGAAACTCATGTCAGCACGGGGAGAACGTGCAAACTATACACAGAAATGCCAACTGACCCAGCCAGGACTTGAACCAGTGACCTTCTTGCTGTGAGGCGACAGTGCTAACCACTGAGCCACCATGCTGCCCCATTTTCTTAGTTCACTTCAATTCAAAGCTTTCATGAAGATAACAGTTTCTAGCAAAAGGCTTTTAGACAATTACAAAACGATGACGGTAGATATCAGGAACAGAGAGCAACAGTTGGGCTCTGGACGCTAAGCTCATTATTTTTTTTCCTTTATATCCTTTGAAGAAAGACCGGTTGTGCTCTGGGGGTGTCATTTGGTTGTATATATACGTTTGTTAAACCCATCTGTTCACATAAATACAACAAATTTCTAAAAAATACATTTAATAGACTGGAGCAATCCACTGTGTTAATTAACAGAGCAAAGAGTTCAACAATTCTGCATTGGAACCAAATGCATGATATTTTGATCTCCATTATTAAAACTTAAGGGATTTAATAGAATGATGTAGAAGAAATGATTAAGATGTCTTTTAAGACAGTGGTCCTCAACCCCCAGGCCGCAGAGCGGTACCGGTCCGTGGATCAATTGGTACCGGGCCGCACAAGAGATCACTAATTATTTCAGCTTTATTTATTATCTGAGTCTAAACAATATTTTATTTAAAAAATCATTTATGTTGAAAAATGACTGTATTCTCTCGCTTACATCTCGGTCACTTGAATGCCAAAATGTAACCCACAAGCAGCAAAATGAGTAAAAAACTGACGTCTTTGGAAAGTTTCTTTGCGAAGGGGAAAAGGCCAAGTGAAGGACCCGAGAACTGCCAAGGAATAGATCCACAACCCATTTGTCAACAAATCAGGTGAATCCACCATGTCTGTGCAAGAAGATCAACTGCTGGAGATCGCAAATGACGGCGTCCGTTCACATATCGCGTCTTTTCCATGCGCAAGTTCGTTATTTTCAATGGAGGCGCGAGGCTTGCGCACGCATATTTCGCCTTTCAGGTGCACCCAGTTGAAAACAACTCAAGTTTTCAGAATGCCGCAAGCGCACCACTAGTCACATCACAAGAACTGACCGATCAGCTTCATACTTTGTATGGAATATACATATTTCAGTAGACTAATTATCTCAGACAAACACAGAACACTGCAGTGCTTTTTAATTTTCTCCATAAATAAAACATGTATCAGAGTTGCAGCGATGTTTTGTCAGTTTGTCATTCTCCGAGAAAACTAGGTACACCACACCCCCCATATATGCCTTTGTACTTGGCACTTCAAGTGAAATTCCTCTTTCCAGAAAAACCCACCATGGTAACCTCTGTTTTGCTAAAATACCATAGTGAGCAGGCAATTACTGTTACCACCATGAAACCTAAATAAATTAACAAGGAATATTCTTTAAACAGAGTTATCTGCTTTCAAAGACGTTCTGTCATTGTTTCATTTATTTTTCTATGACAGCAGTGACTAATACAGTGACCACAGTTTTATTGTAGTAACTATAACAGCACCTGTGGTATTTTGCTGGAAACGATGGTTGCCAAGGTACATCTTCTGTTAAAAAACCTCTCTAAACCACTGTTTACAACAAAAAATGCCACCATACAGTTATTGTTCATGCTTGCAAAACTGTGGTGGATTAATATGGGATGCTCTTCAAAGAATAATATAAGTCAGTAGCAGAGTGTTTTCACAATGTGTCATAAATCAGCCATATTGGGGAGTAGAACATAAACAATGCCATTCAACTGACCAAAACTTGATAGTATGGTGATTATCGCTGCCAAAAATGACCAGTTATTATGGTGTTTTATGCTGTACCAATCAGTCAGACTGGAAAAAATAGTTGCTATAAACTAGAATATTACTATAGACTGCCAAAACGTATGACAAATCAAGCAGAAGAGAGAAAAAAACTCTCTGAGGGACAAAAGGTGTTGCCCAAACTGAAGCAGGATTTCCAGGGCAACAATCTGGAAAACATTCATGTTTTTTCTTATAATTTCCAGACAATTAACTGAAATATTAGACTAATATCTTAATTAATACTGCTTATATGTATTTTTTATCACCTATTAAATTCTGTCAAAATCCCAGTCCTTCTCTATATGAAACAATACCGTAGTATTGCGTAGTGCTTCTATGTGAAACAAATGTATAGTATTTATATTTTTATAGTAGTTATAGAATAATATTATGCTTTTGAACCGGATGGCACAGTGGCTCAGTGGTTAGCACTGTCGCCTCACAGCAAAAAGGTCGCTGGTTCGAGTCCCGGCTGGGTCAGCTGGCATTTCTGTGTGGAGTTTGCATGTTCTCCCCTGGTGTGGGTTTCCCCCACAGTCCAAAGACATGCGCTATAAGTGAATTGGATGAACTAAAGTGTATGAGCTGTAGTGTATGAGTGTGTGTGAATGTGAGAGTGTATGAGAGGGCATCCGCTGCGTAAAACCTATGCTGGTATAGTTAGCGGTTCATTCTGCTGTGGCAGCCCCTTCACATTTGCTTTTAATTTGATGCGCTTGATCTCAACCACTCTCACTGGCAGAGCTGTGATAAAACGCTATTGGCTGTTTTTTTAAAAAGGGGAGGTGCTCATCTATGTCCCACCCTCTTTTCATTTTTCAGTGGAGATTACATCAAACATCAAATTAAAAAAGCACATTTCAAAGCACTTCACGGGACCTTTAAAGTCTGTGTGAAATCTAAATGTACAATGTTTATTTTGCTATTCTTTAGGTGAACGATTAATCCGTGCAAGTTAATCCACTGAAAAAAAAAAATAGTTTTGGTAATCTTCAATCAAAGTCCGACCTTCAGCGTTTGGAGTGACAGTCCTTCTCTGTTGATGGCTTCAGTCACAATATCCTTAGCCACACTCCTCTTACCGTTAGTTTGCTATGAGTGAATTAACGCACAAAAAGGAAGCCCCGCCCCCCAACTCAAGTTGCAAGTACATCAGCGCGTTCTTTAAACTAAGCCATACTGCGGTAGTAAGCCGAATGATTTATAGACACTGATAAATTGTTAAACGTTTCATTAGCCACACGCCTCTCAACAGCACTTAACTGACACCTCATGCATTTACAAATAGGCCTGTTATGCTTCGCAATTAGCACCGAGTGAGTGCTGCACAGCTTCGGGCAGATCTGCCGGTCTCTCCGAGCCTCTTAAAACCACGCACAGCCTTCGTCCGCTAGTTATTGTGTTACCAAATACATGAAAGATATGAGGTCAGCGCTGCGTGTTGTGTACAGGCCCGAAATGGCTGCCAAGCAAAACACACGCCACCGTTTAGTCCAAACACAAAAACACACCACTTTTCAGCATCTCGTCTTTCACCACCGAACTCTGTTAATTGATTCTCTGTAGAGTAATTGTGCCGATATACAATTTCGTGAAGTAATTGGTGGTGCTGGAGCGGCTGTTTGGCAGTCCAACACGCTTTCAGGGAAAATTTGGAGTGTGAGAGTGAGAGAAAAAGTATTTTATGTGCTGAAATGCTTTAATCATTGTGTTGAAAATTAACTGGAAAACATTAAAACGCCTGCTGGCTGTACATGTATTTTCGATTGAAATGCACCGATGGCAGGTTAGTGTCTCTCTTAGATGTGTTTGTGAGCTGGTTTTTATTACAGAGGGCGTTTATGGCATGTCTTTCCACCTTAGCATGACAGGCTGCGAGCCAGGAAACTTTGAACAAATGCATCCATTGCTTTGTTTCTCATTCAAGCAGTGTGAATGGCAGAATGTGGGAGGCTTTAGCAACTTCACACATCGCAGCTCTGTAGTACACATGATGCATGATTCCCTAGCAACTACCTAGCAACCAACCAGGGGTGCGTTTCCGAAAACCATTGTTAGCCAGCTAAGGTCGCAAGTTCCGTCGTTACAAACATAGTTCATTGATTTGGCGTTTCCCAAATCCATCGTTCCAACAAACATTCGCAAACTGCATCGCAAACTTGTACGCTTGCAACTACACCTCTAGAGCTGTAGTTAGAAGCATAGCTCCTGGTTGTGTTTTATTCACAGTTATCCCCCCTATGCCCTATTCATTTTGAACAATCCAACATTTAAACTTGGAATGGTTTAAAAAAAAAACATTTAAGTCATCTCTCTTATGTGTAATTTGCTTTCAAAGTATTTTTACAGTTCAGTTTTAACGATCTTTATATTGACAATTGCGTTCACTTCGCAGTGCACTTTGAAAACATTTATGCCATTTTGAACCCAGGCTCATTCTGAAAACGTACCTCTGGATACATTTCTGGAGACCACAAAATATGTCTCATTTCTGGAGACCACAAAATATGCAGTTTTTGTTTTCTCGAATCCACCAGAGGCCGCTGTGTGAGCTTTTTGAGGTCTCAAATTTCCCTCGTAAGTGCCATTCGCGCCTGCTGTTCTCGTGTTAACCCACCAGAGGTCGCTGTTGACTGACTGAACGTCTGACTAACCGATCGACTGACCCACCCTCCTCCTTCCCTAAACCCAACCAATTTTATTGATTAACCCGCCCACCCACTTCCCTAAACCCAACCAACAATTTTCAAAAGCAATCCAGGAAAAAGAAACGTTTTCAGATTTTACCACATTCTCACCCTGTTATTTACTTGTCTATTTTATTTTTTGGATACTGTTTTTGTCTTACCTGCTTTCTGGAACCGTTGTTCACCGGACTCAAACCCTGTCGTCGTGGTCAACTCCTCTCTGCGTCTCAAGTCCGCCGACGAACATGGCAAGCTAACGGGACAAACTGATTACAGCGGGGAAAGCCGTCCATACGGAGGAAAGCGGTCAGCTGGTAAACGCGAAAAGAAACGGCGTCATACCGCCCCATAGCTAAGTGTAAAAAATGAAATGCAGCCATACGTACCTCTGGCCACATAATTCGCGGTCTCCAGAAACGTGTATAGGGCTACGTTTTCAGAATGACCTTGTGTTGCATGGCTCATTACAAAATCTATAGGTGACCTATTATTTAAAAGTGGAATCTACGTTACGTCTCCAAAGCTTGTGAAAACAAAAATATATAGCATATGTTAATGCTTTTAATTTATAGTAGGTTATTTATTAAGATATGTATCTGTACTGTAGGCCTATATGACAAGGGCCTGTTGGTTAGAACATTTCTGCAGTGGTTTAAATGTGTCAAATTGTAAAAATAAACTTAAAAATAAATAAATAAATAAATAAATAAAAACTAAATACACTCATACACTACGGCCAATTTAATTTATTCCGTTCACCTATAGCGCATGTCTTTGGACTGAGGGGGAAACCCACGCCATCACAGGGAGGACATGCAAACTCCACACAGAAATGCCAAATGACCCAGCCGGGACTCGAACCAGTGACCTTCTTGCTGTGAGGCGACAGAGCTAACCACTGAGCCACCATGCCGCCATTTTGATACTCCTTAATTATTCCTTCAAATTCTTATTCAATACACATATATTGCACTTATACAAATAATTATTCAAAAATATATATAACTTCAGAATGGTTGAATGTAGTGTCCTGCACTAAAATTGCTAAAAATGTCTAATTTAGTATGATATCCAAGCTTATGATAACATTTTCAACATTATTATCATTATTTGTTACAATTTTGAGGCCATGCAAACAAAATACAAACCTATTAAACAAAGAATTGCATGATTTAATGCTTGAATGGCACTAGGATTAAATATTGCCATTTTAATAGGTTTCAGTGGGGATATTTCTGTCGTGAGTATAACTAATTTTCATACCCAGCGTTAAATAGATTTATGAAAGGAAATGTGAGTGAAATGTAACATTTTCAATAAAAATACACCTTTCGGCAAAACGTTTGCTTTGCATCAACACAGCCAAAATAATGATAATAAAAAGTAAAGAAGACAGAAAAAAGGTCCCAAAGGATACACGTGGATTAACTGTGATATGAACACAACCTCGATCTAATATGGAATGACAAGAGGCCCGAAATGTTGCATTTCTACCAGCTCTAAAAATAATAATAATAATACAGCCTCAGTGCCACATAGCTGATTCAGTATATCAAAGCTTATGATAACATTTTCAACATTATAATATTAGTAGTTATTATTATTAGTACAACTTGTTCAAACTTTGTTTTTGTAATCAGCTGTAACAACACAATTCTTGAGCTTTTTTTGGGGGGGGGGGGGCAACTTAATTGTTTTATGTTCAATCCGATTAAATTTGTTAAAACAATATTGTAAACCTATTAGATTTGTGTTGGGTTAACATGAATGAATTGTGTGGAACCCAGCAAGTTTTTACAATGAATGTTGAGGCCATGCAAACAGAATATAAGCCTACAATGTAAAAAATGCGGTTGATTGAGTTTCACACAATCGATTTGTGTTGGAACAACATGAAGGAATTAAATTAACTTAATTTTTAAAAATGTAAGCGGATTGAACATAAAACAATTAAGTTGTCCCCAAAACACTCAAGAATGGTGTTGTTTCAGCTCATTTTAAATAAATAGTTTGAACAAAAAGCAAACATAATTAACAATTAATATTAACAAAGAGCCAAACAGACAAAATAATAATAATAAAAAGTAAAAAAGACCAAAAAAAGATCCCAACGGATGCACATGTACATGAACACCACCTCGATCTAATGTGGAAGGACAAGAGGTGAAATGTCGCATTTCTACCAGCTCTAAAAATAATAATACAGCCTCAGTGCCACGTAGATGAATACATATCCAATTAGTTGTCAATTAGAAAAATAGTTTAGATTCAGTATTATATCCAAGCTTATGATAACATTTCAACATTTTATACACTGTAAAAAAAATCCAACTTACAAATTGTTAACTCAATTCAAAACTGTATGTTATAGGTGGACATATTTTGAGCTCACTGTTGAGTTCACTTTTCAAAACAATTTAGCTAAATGTTTACAGCTGGTTTGTTCCAATGAAAGAAAATACTTAAGTTGAGGAGACTTAAAAGTTTTGATTTATTCATTGGAGCATTTACTTTCTGCCTTTGCGCATGCTCAGTCTGTCTTTGCGGCATTTTGCACGAGGTGTCCTCTCATCAGCAGTATTGGAACTGAAAGTTTTCAATTAGAAAAGTAGTTTAGATTCAGTATGATATCCAAACTTATGATAGTTTAGATTCAGTATGATATCCAATGATAACATTTCAACATGGGCCTCACAGTGGTGCAGTGGGTAGCACGTTCGCCTCACAGCAAGAAGGTTGCTGGTTCGAGCCTCGGCTGGGTCAGTTGGCGTTTCTGTGTGGAGTTTGCATGTTCTCCCTGTGTTGGCGTGGGTTTCCTCCGGGTGCTCCGGTTTCCCCCACAAGTCCAAAGACATGCGGTATAGGTGAATTGGGTAGACTAAATTGTCCGTAGTGTATGAGTGTGAATGGGTGTGTATGGATGTTTCCCAGAGATGGGTTGCAGCTGGAAGAGCATCCGCTGTGTAAAACATATGCTGGATAAGTTGGCGGTTCATTCCGCTGTGGCGACCCCAGATTGATAAAGGGACTAAGCCGAAATGAAAATGAATGAATGAATGAAAATGAATGAATGTATGAACATTTCAACATTTTATATTAGTATTAGTGACAATTTTGAGGCCATACAAACAAAATGCTGGGTTCCACACAATCGATTAGTGTTAAGACAACATGAAGGAATTGAGTTTACTTATTAGTTTTTACAAATTTAAGTGGACTGAACATTAAACAATTAAGTTGTCCCCAAAAAACTCAAGAATAGTATCGTTTCAGTTCATTTTAAATAAGTAGTTTGAACAAAAAGCAAATGTCATTTTATAAATGTAATGCTTAAATGTAATGCTGGGATCAAATATTGCCTTATTAATAGGATTTAGTGATTTGCTGTTTTGCATTAACAAAGCAAAAATAATAATAATAAAAGGTAAAGAAGACAAATAAAGGTCCCAAAGGATGCACGTGTATTAACTATGATATGAACACAACCTCGATCTAATGTGGAAGGACAAGATGCCCGAAATGTCGCATTTCTATCAGCTCTAAAAATAATAATACAGCCTCAGTGCCACATAGATGAGCCGTACCCTTATATACTCACTTGGGAAACTGGGTGGACCTAAATGACCTTTGCAGTCAACTGAAACCCAGAGCACTCCAAGATTCAACAAGGCATGTTGTGAGTAGCTCTAGTGTCAATACTGGCCCTGCCAAACATCCTCTCCATAACTTTGGCCAACCTTTACACAGCATGCCGAGTTCCGAGATTCGAGCGTTGGAATTGTTTGCCAGTGTTTTGCTGTTTATGATGCCCTGGGGCGATTGTTATGAGAGCCATAAACTAATGCAAATTTAATTCGAAGTCAACCAATTAAAGGAGTATTAGGGCCCGTGCTAACCTTTCTTGACCTTGCACCAGCGCTTTCGAGAGGGAATGTAGATTCTTGGCGTTTCGTCGAGCTTTCCCTGTTTCCTTTTTAGTGTGAAGCACGCGAGATATCCATGATGCTGCTACGTGACTAAGACCAAAGCTATGCTATTGCTCACAGATCATTTTCCTCTTGCTCAACTGGTGGAGATACGGATGCAGTGCAAATCACCAAATGTGTATGTTGAATGTTGTTTTAGATAAGTGACTGCCAACTTGATTATTATGACGTGCTGTAAATGTTTATGGGAAGCTCAGAATCCTGGCCCAGGAGGGAAAAAGGGTAGTTTTTATGTTATAAAAGGGTAGTTTTTATGTTATTAAATGTCATGGTAATCATTTTGCTTGGGATGATATGAGGTTAAGATAATATCAACAATACATTTTTATGTCAACAATGCCACCAGTATAGTACTGTTTAAAATTATACTAAACCGATGAAAAAGGTGACAGTAGATATATTTATAATGTTTAATAAAGACAATGGTTTCTGCAGAAGGTATAATCAACTGTTTTCAACAATGATAATACATTTTTGCGTCACGGTGGCTCAGTGGTTATCACTGTCGCCTCACCGCAAGTGTGGAGTGTGCATGTTCTTTCCGTGTTGGCGTGGGTTTCCTCCGGGAGCTCCGGTTTCCAGTCCAAAAACATGCACTGTAGGTGAATTGGATGAACTAAATTGGCTGTAGTGTATGAGTGTGTGTGTGTGTGTGTGTGAATGTGAGAGGGTGTTTCCCAGTACTGGGTTTCAGCTGAAAGGGCAGCAGCAGCGTAAAACATATGCCGGAATAGTTGCCGGTTCATTGTGGCGACCCCTGATAAATGAGGAACTAAGCCGAAAGAAAATTAATGAATAAATGAATGAAATAATATTTATACACATTTAAATAAATTAGCCATTCTACCAATCCTGTAGCAGTTAATAAAAAATCCTCCAATTAGCCTTTTTTGTTTATGCAAACAATGTCATTAATCTGCACCAACATGTGTGATCAATTGTATAATTCGCGAGTATCCCATATACGACAGCACATTTAAATCAACGTTAAAGCAAGTTTATCCAGCTGTAGTTTGTTATGCTAATTTGTTAACACAGCTGTCGAGAACAAGATGTTCAGCGCCGACAATTGTTTGATTGTTTACGTCAGCGGTGACAAAAAGAATCCATTTGAAAGCACTTGTAGAATAAAACGGGCAACCTCTGAACTCAGGAAATCTTTGCTTGTGGGCACACCTCGCTACGCTGTACCCTTGTACTTTATGGCGGGGGTTTATTTTTCCAAGGCTAAACTTTACACACAGGGCAGCTAATTAGGCCTGGGTTTGTTGTTTCACCTACGTCTGTGTCACCCGAGTGAAATATAACGATACGTGCTGCTGACCCTTCAACTTCACATGTGCTGAGCTCTGCATTTTTATGAGATGTGCAATAGAGTTTATGGAGAAGATCGGTTTTTATCTTCAAAATGTGATATTTGGATTGTTGTTATGCTGTAGATGTATTTTATTTTGTGAGAAATGTAACATAACATAGTGTTTGGTGCATTAGGTTAAATAATAAAAAGAGGTCTACGGTGAGATAAAGTTAGAAATAATAAAAAATCACATTTGTGAGAAATTAAGTCAAAGACGTGACAAATAACCACAATTATTACATTTACTTGTTGTAATTCTTAGGCGTTTATTTACGGTTATGAATTGCATAGATGTTGAAAATTTTATTGACATTTTAGTAGTGTGAAACTATATATTGAATAAGAAATAATATTTATTTATATAGAAATAAGTCTATGGAATAACAGAAAAAGTACTGGCCGTTTATACCACAATTTACAACACCAAATCCAGACAATAAATCACGTCAAGCTATTAAAAAGGTCATTAAAAGTCACTTTTTCCAACTTTTCAACATCTAAAGTGGTTGGCGGAAACATCAAGGTCCCATAATGCAGTTCCAAAGCATCAATAAATGGTAAAAAAATGCTAATTTATGGATATTTTTTACAGTGTAGAAATAAAGATGCAGATGTTAGACATTAAGTTGCAAATTGTCACAACTGTTGGATATAAATTCATATTTTGAGACCTGAAGTGACTTTCGCAATAATTAAAGATGTAGATCATCTGAGACACAAGTTATTATTGTTAGTGTAATAATATTATGTATTAAATCAAATGTTGTTTTTTTCCTTTAAATTGGGATTTTTTGGGAGGGATTTGGTTGATTGTTATGCCATAGATGTCTGAGATTGTGAGAAATGTAACAAAAGTAGTGTTTGGAGCATTAGATTAAAAAACCTTACATGTGTGAGAAATTAAGACAAAAACGTGACAAATAGTCACAATTATGACATTGTAAAAAATCCATTAAATCGTTTTGATCTGTAATTCACAGGTGTTTTTCGTTTATTTACGGTTATGCATTGACTTTTGATTAGAAAAATTCAACTCTGCAGTTTAACAAAGTGACTTTTATTGACATTTTAGTTGTTTGAAATGATATATTGTATAAGAAAGTACCGAAAATAACAGAAAAAGTACTTTGTGCTGCTATTTATAACACCAAATCCAGACATTATATAGACAATATATACCTTTTTCTAAACTTTTCAACATCTAAAGTTGTTGGCGGAAACATCAAGGTCCCATAATGCAATTCAAAAGCATAAATAAATAAAAAAATACTGCTAATTTATGGATATTTTTTACAGTGTAGAATGAAGATGCAAATATAAGACATTCATTCATTCATTCATTCATTTTCTTTTCGGCTTAGTCCCTTTATTAATCTGCGGATGCCCTTCCAGCCACAACCCATCCCTGGGAAACATCTATACACACTCATTCACACACACACACACACACTACGGACAATTTCGCTTACCCAGTTCACCTATACCGCATGTCTTTGGAATTGTGGGGGAAACCGGAGCACCCAGAGGAAACCCATGCGAACACGGGGCTCCACACAGAAATGCCAACTGACCCAGCGCCACCGTGCTGCCCAAATATAAGACATTAAGTTGCAAATTGTCACAAATGTTGCATATAAAACCATAAAACCATTCTGATTATAAATTCACATTTTGAGACCTGAAGTGACTTTCACAATAATTAAAGATGTAGATCATCTGAGACACAAGTTTGAGGCTCTATCTACTGGACATTATTAGTTTGGACTACACCACAGACAAAATAAATGGTGCCAGTAAGAAAACTGTACAATTTTGGTTAAATATGAGAGAGACTGTATCAGATACGTTTCAGATTTTGTGATTTTGTACCTATCATTGCAGTATTACTGTTTTTATTTTATTTTATTTTACTTTGTTGTTGTGTGGATCTCGGGCTTTGTTGTACAGTATATAGTTCAAAATAAAAAGTGTGTGTGTGTGTGTGTGTGTGTTCACGGTGGTGCAGTGGGTAGCACCATCCCCTCACAGCAAGAAGGTTGCTGGTTCGAGGCTCGGCTGTGTCAGTTGGCATTTCTGTGTGGAGTTTGCATGTTCTCCCTGTGTTGGCGTGGGTTTCCTCCGGGTGCTCCGGTTTCCCCCACAAGTCCAAAGACATGCGGTATAGGTGAATTGGGTAAGGTAAATTGTCCGTAGTGTATGTGTGTGAATGAATGTGGATGTTTCCCAGTGATGGGTTGCAGTTGGAAAGGCATCCGCTGCGTAAAACATATGCTGGATAAGTTGGCGGTTCATTCCGCTGTGGCGACCCCAGATTATTAAAGGGACTAAGCCGAAAAGAAAATGAATGAATGAATGAATAAGTTGCAAATTGTCACAACAGTTGGATATGAATTCACATTTTGAGACCTGAAGTGACTTTCGCAATAATTAAAGATGTACGACGAAAAGACGAATATATATATTTTTATTCGAGACGAATAAAAATAAAACCCACATTTAGACATGTACTTTAAGCAAAAAAAATTATAAATTGAAGCACACTTAGGACAAGTCAACATTTGTGAAAACGTGATGTTCCCTTAAAGCGGATCAAGCTGTAGCAACAGCCTTTTCATGCTTTTATGGCTCGTAACCGACTGTGGACTCCATATATTTACATGTTTCTTAGTTTCTGTGTGGTCTGCAAAGCTTATAGCACAAATGATGCGTTTCCAGGTGATTCAGGAGTTAAATACTGGAGAAAGACATACAGTTAAAGTCATATTTTTACAGTTATGCTTTCTCCCAAGTTCTGCTTAAAGTAGAGAAGATGTTTTCAACACATTTCTAGACATAATAGTTTTAATAACTCATTTCTAATAACTGATTTATTTTATCTTTGCCATGATGAGAGAACATAATATTTCACTAGATATTCCTCAAGATTCTAGTATTCAGCTTAAAGTGACGGCTTAAATGCTTAACTAGGTTAATTAGGCAAGTTGTGGTAATTAGGCAAATCGTTGTAATGATGGTTTGTTCTGTAGACCAGTGGTTCCCAGTGGTTCCCAGTGGTTCCCAAAGCAGGACAATGAGGGTGGGTCGCTTGGCGAACAAGAAGAACAAAATATTCATTCATTCATTTTCATTTCGGCTTAGTCCCTTTATTAATCTGGGGTCGCCACAGCGGAATGAACCGCCAACTTATCCAGCATATGTTTTACGCAGCGGATGCCCTTCCAGCTGCAACCCATCACTGGGAAACATCCACACACTCTTATTCACACACATACACTACAGACAATTTAGCTTACCCAATTCACCTATACCGCATGTCTTTGGACTTGTGGGGGAAACCGGAGCACCCGGAGGAAACCCACCCAAACACGGGGACAACATGCAAACTCCACACAGAAACGCCAACTGACCCAGCCGAGGCTCGAACCAGCGACCTTCTTGCTGTGAGGCGAACGTGCTACCCACTGCGCCACCGTGAGGCCCAAGAACAAAATAGTAGTTAATAATAACATTGTTAACATGTTAATAATGAGCATTAAAAAAAGAACATACAAATAAAAAGCCATCAGCCTTTCAATTTTTTGCAACCCCTGGGGTGATTACATTATATTAAAGACAGAGCATTAGCGTCATATGCAGCATAAGCAGCATAAATACATCCCACAACTGAACATGGAGGATGGTCTCCGAGTGGCATTCTCCAAAATTAAACAATGAATAGACTTGGCCTATTGGTGTGTGTGCGCCATTGTGTGCAAGGTTTATGTAGTTATCACCACCTCAGAGAGTATTGGGGGTCGCGAGTCACTGGCATTGGGATTTTAAGGGGCGCGGCCTGAAATGTTTGGGGGAAAAAATCGCTTAAGAGGGCTAATAATATTGACCTTAAAATTCATTCATTCATTCATTTTCATTTCGGCTTAGTCCCTTTATTAATCTGGGGTCGCCACAGCGGAATGAACCGCCAACTTATCCATTATTCTAGCCAAAATAAAACAAATAAGATTTTCTCCAGAAAAGAATTATAGGAAATACTGTGAAAAATTCTTTGCTCTGTTGAACATCATTTGGGAAATATTTGAAAAAGAAAAGACTAATTCACAGAGGGGCTTATAATTGACAGAGGGGCTTATAATTTTGACTTCAACTGTATAAACTTATATAGATAAAAAAAAAACATTGCACAGAAAATACATTAGCCTCACTGAACTCGTTTGTTGAAAACGATTATTGAAAACGTTTGATTAATGCTTTAATTCAGCAGAAAAGAGCACAAAATTGACATTTGCTGTGCATGATTGATCAATATTTTCCTTGCCTTGTTTCCAAAATTGTTGCCAGTCTGTCCTTCATGCCAAATTGACATACCGACACACACACTTGACACACTTCGACTCTCACTCACACACACACTCACACACACACACACACACACACACACACACACACACACGCGCACACACACACACACACACACACACACACACAAGTAGTATGGTCGTAGCAACACGGGCCGACACAATCCTTATTTATAGCTCTCTTTCCCAAGGTTTTTCTCACAGGAACGGGAGCGGAGCAGGAATCGAATGTTTCCTCTCCTGTCTTCATCAATCACTCCTTATTAATCCAAACATGCTGGAGAAAGCAGCCCTCGCTTCACTTGAGGAAAAAGGCCCATTTTGTTTTCTGGAAGAGAAAAAAAATAAGAGTTCTCATTGAGTCAAAGCTGGGATTGAAATGAACCCTTTCAAGGAATTGGTGGGTTAAGAGAGGTTAAGAAATAACAGGAGAACTGTGAGGGAAATGTGAACCCAGGTGAACGATTTATCCCACGTGAAAAAATACTATAGTAATGTATTGTTTTTTAATAATAACGTGTATAGCATTTACAACACTATGTTATTGAATGATAAGTAGTAGTGAATGGATAAATAGTTTACATTAGTTTTTACTACAGTAAACTGTGGTGTATTGTAGTATAATATATACTAGTTGTATAAAACTGCAGTATTGATTAATTTTTTTATATTACTATAGTTTTTGTATTGCCATGGCAACTGTAGAATCACCGCAACAAATTAATTCAAGTACTTTACTATAGTATGGTTCAAAAACACTATAGTATATTTACTATAAATTTTTGTATGTTGTGGGCAGCATGGTGGCGCAGTGGGTAGCACGATCGCCTCACAGCAAGAAGGTCGCTGGTTCGAGTCCCGGCTGGGCCAGTTGCCGTTTCGGTGTGGAGTTTGCATGTTCTCCGTGGGTTCGTGTTCGTCCGTGTTCGCGTGGGTTTCCTCCGGGTGCTCCGGTTTCCCCCACAATTCCAAAGACATGCGGTACAGGTGAATTGGGTAAGCTAAATTGTTCATAGTGAATGAGTCAAAGGAGAGCATCTTCTGCTTTAGGGTAAACACTCATATACAGTTAATGTGAGAGAATGTAATGTAATGTGTATTTATATACCGCATTTGTGTATGGCCATACACCCAAAGCGCTTCGCAATCATGAGGGGGGGTCTCTCCACACCGCCACCAGTGTGCAGCATCCACTTGGATGATGCGACGGCAGCCACAGGACAACGGCGCCAGTGCGCTCACCACACACCTGCTATAGGTGGAGTGGAGAGACAGTGATAGAGCCAATTCGGTGGATAGGGATGATTGGGAGGCCATGATCGGTAAGGGCCGATGGAGGGAATTTGGCCAAGACACCAGGATTACACCCATACTCTTCACGAAAAGTGCCATGGGATTTTTATGACCACAGAGAGTCAGGACCTCGGTTTAACGTCTCATCCGAAAGACAGTGCTCACTGATAGTATAGCATCTTCTTCACTATACTGGAGTATTAGGACTCCCACAGACCACAGGTTGAGCGCCCCCTGCTGGCCTCACTAACAACACTTCCAACACCAAACTAGTTTTCTCCCATCCAGGTACTGACCAGGCTCAACCCTGAGAGAAAGATTAAAATAAGAAAATAATGCACAACTATGAGAAATAGAGTAAAAATGTGGCAAATGTTTGCAATTATTAGAAATATAAATGCATATTATGACAACTTACATTGTGAGATATGACGTAGAAAATTTGTGACTGTCAGACTGACACAAATGCAAAATGTGAGAAGTACTCAATGGTGAACTCATTACAGTCATGATCTTGAGAAATACTCACAAATGCATATAGAGGAAAACAGTCAGAAAATATAATAAAAATGTGCAATTGCCATCTCCAGGTTGGAGGAAAGTCCTTACCCCAGGTGGAGGAGTTCAAGTATCTTGGGGTTTTGTTCACGAGTGAGGGAAGGATGGAACATCAGATTGACAGGGGGATTGCTGCAGCGACAGCAGTAATGCGGTCGATATATCGGTCCGTTGTGGTGAAGAAGGAGCTGAGCCGAAAGGCAAAGCTCTCGATTTACCGGTCAATCTACGTTCCTACTCTCACCTATGGTCATGAGCTTTGGGTCATGACCGAAAGGACAAGATCTCGGATACAAGCGGCCGAAATGAGTTTCCTTCGCAGGGTGGCAGGGCGCACCCTTATAGATAGGGTGAGGAGCTCTGTCACCCGGGAGGAGCTCGGAGTAGAGCCGCTGCTCCTCCACATCGAGAGAAGCCAGCTGAGGTGGCTCGGGCATCTGTTTCGGATGCCTCCTGGACGCCTACCTAGGGAGGTGTTCCAGGCATGTCCCACCGGGAGGAGGCCTCGGGGAAGACCCAGGACACGCTGGAGGGACTATGTCTCTCGGCTGGCCCGGAAACGCCTTGGGATCCCCCCGGAGGAGCTGGAGGAAGTGTCTGGGGAGAGGGAAGTCTGGGTTTCTCTCCTAAGACTGCTGCCCCCGCGACCCGGCCCCGGATAAGCGGTAGAAAATGAATGAATCAATTACCAGGATTAAAGGCCTAGACATAAATGAAAGACTATAGGCTGCAGCAGAAAGATCACATTTTGAGAAATAGTCACAAATATAAAAAAGCTGCAGTTACTAGAAATAAATTGAGAAACAAAGTAAAATGTACATTTGTATTTTTATATTCATCTGACACCTTAAAAAGCTGCCATTGTGTTGCTGGCGTGGGCGAAGCGGTGGCGCAGTGAATATCACAATCGCCTCACAGCAAGAAGGTCGCTGGTTCGAGCCTCGGCTGGGTCAGTTGGCATTTTCTGTGTGGAGTTTGCATGTTCTCCCCGTGTTCGCATGGGTTTCCTCCAGGTGCTACGGTTTCCCCCACAAGTCCAAAGACATGCGGTATAGGTGAATTGGGTAAGCTCAATTGTACATAGTGTATAAGTGTGTATGGAGGTTTCCCAGTGATGGGTTGCGGCTGGAAGGGCATCCGCTGTGTAAAACATATGCTGGATAAGTTTGCGGTTCATTCCACTGTGGCGACCCCAGATTAATAAAGGGACTAAGCCGAAAAGAAAATGAATGAATGAATGAATGTGTTGCTGACATGACCTTGAGCATGACCTTGATGCTTAAACGCTGTTAAGAAAAGGACATTTATAAGTCACTGTGAGAGAAAGATTAAAATATGAAAAAATAAACTATTATTTATACACAAAATATCTTACATTTAATATTTGCAGTTAGAAGCAAATGTAAGAAATAAAGCCGCAGATTATAAAAACTTGAAGCCACTTTTCTTTTTTTTACAATTAAAGATGCAGGTGTGCAGGGAAAAAAGCAAATGTTCACAGTTTAAAAAAATATATTGTGAGATATGAAGATGCAAATGTGTGACTGACTGCCATATTAAAACTATTATGCTTAGAAATGTCTTGAAAAAATCTTCTTTACTTTAAACAGAAATTGGGGGGAAAATATACAGGGGGACTAATAATTCAGGAGGTCTAATAATTATGACTTCAACTGTATATAGGTAAAAAAAACATTTTGCATTTGACACAAATGCAAAATGTTGTAAACGTGAGAAATACTTAGTGGTGAATACAGGAAAATGTACAGTGCAAATTTTTAAAAATACAACTTAAAGGCTGTTAAGAAATCGACATTTATAAGTCTATAAATTAAAATATGAAAAAATACACAATTATGAGAAATAGAGCAAAAAAATAAAAATTATATATATATATATATACATATGAAATATTTGCAGTTAGAAGAAACTGTAGGAAATAAAGCCAAAGAAAACAATTAGCATTTTGAAACTTGAAGTCTCTTTTACAATAATTCAAGAGTTCACACTTAGCTGATGATTGGTTATAAAGCTTGTTTGGCATGCTGTCCCGGGAGAGATCCCTGAGCTCATAAGATCCTCAAGCCCGGGGCTCCCTCCTGTTTGCAGGGCGAGAGGGGAGTTTGAGCTCAGGTAGATCTCGAGAACTCCCCTGCTGTTTGTAGCTAATGACCAATTAGGGATTGTTATGAATGGATAACTACTTACTAGGAGCACATCTATGATGACGATTTGGATTAGTCAATTAACTTAAGTCACATGTTTTTGGATGGTGGAAGGGACCCGGGGAAACTCACGCGAGCATGGGGAGAACACGTAAACTCCGCACAGAAACGTTGGCTGGCCTGGTAAGGACTAGAACCGGTGACGTTCTTGCTGTGAGGCAACAGTGCTAATCACTGGGCCGTCGTGCCTCCCAATCTAGGAAAGGAGGAGGAGTACGGGTGGAAGGGGGGATTCTTCAAAACAAAGATGACTGTGGTATGGAACTTTGGTTACACACAAATGCAAAATATAGTGGAAAAACAAGAGAACAGGTACAGTCACAATTCTGGGAAATAGTTACAAATATGCGACATAAAACTACAGTTACTAGAAATAAATAAAGTAAAATATACATTTGTTTTCAAGTATTTCTCATAGTTTTGCTAATGTGACCTTGAGCGAAGCAGTACCTCTTTCATAATGAACTGTATGCTGCTCAAACGCAGTTAGGAAAATGACTGCGTAAGTCACTGTGTAAAAACTAAATGATTTCTTTGCAGTTAGAAGCAAATGTAAGAAATAAAGCCGCAGATTATGAAAACTGTTTGATTACAATGTGCATTTTGAGACTTGAAGTCACTTTTTTACAACAATTAAAGGTGCAGATGTGCAAAAAAGCAAATGTTTTATAAGAAAAGGACATTGTGAGATATAAAGGTGCAAATGTGTGAATGACTGCCATATTGACACAAATACAAATAGTGAAAAATGTGAAAAATACTCAATAGTGAGTAGTCACAATTTTGAGAAATAGTCACAAATAAGAAAATGAACACTGCAGTCACTAGAAACAAATTGAGAATCAAACAAAAATTTATATTTGTATTTATCTGACACCTATAAAAGCGCCACGGTTTTGCTGACGTGACCTTGAGCGAAGCAATAATTCTTTCATAATGAACTGTATGCTGCTCAAAGGCTGTTAAGAAAATGACATTTAATCTGTGCAGAACATACAACCAAAGCTGTTGCAGTCCCACATGGTTTGACCCAACGCTTTGCTTGTTTTTTCAGGGATGGGTGACATAGGGATGAACAACATTTCGGCCGTTGCTCAAGGGGCCCCTTCACCTCCTCTGCTGTTTCCTGAAGGCATAAAGGTGCAGCAGTGAAAGCTAGACAAATATTTCACCGGTAATAACGGTGACATTCTCCTTCCTGAGCGCAGAAAAAGAGCGACTTGTGACATTTTCAGTTCAGCCTACACGGCTATGAGGAAGAAACAAAAAAACAGCGACGCAAAGACAACTCCAACATTACCTCATGCACTCCCTGCTGTGAAAACATCCCGACTTCAAAGTGTTTTTGGTACTTTTACGTGAGCAGAGGGTCGGGGGGAGGGTGATTTTTCTTAATCGTTCATGCATAAAAGGGCATTACATATTTCTGTGATTTTTGGATGCACTCGGGCAGGAAGTTTCCTCGATGCCTGGATGACTTTGAACAATTTGTGGATGTGGCAGTGCGTAGTTTTTGCTTACTTTGTGGCTCGGGAGCTGTGATGCCAGGTACTTATTGGACATTAATCTTTGGAACAGACTGGAGGCCGTCGTTCGTCATCTGGACTGATGTGATTTCTCTGTTTCTCTGCTTTGCCAGCAAAAAATGCCACTGTCTGACATCATCGAGCTGCTCACCTGTCGCTGCCAAAATGCAACACATCCCTCTGAAATGCAGTTCAGACTGAAGCTCTGTTGTAAAATGTTGAGGGCCCACAACTTAACAATATCCCAAAAGAAGTATTTCACCAAATGATGCTGTCTTCATTATTAAAATAATTTTGATTAGAGTAAATGTAGCATGTGGGAAAAGTTAGCTACTGTATTTGCGTCTTTCAAAAAACAAAGAAAAAAATTATTCTTCTTTTTATTTAGCTAACACATTGAGGCTCATGCAGGTCCAAAAGGGGGGGGGGTTGGCTTCTCAAAATGAATGAAAGTGCCTCTCACTCGCACAGAAGTGGCTTATATGAAAGGCAAAGGCCTCTAGATTATGCTTATTTTACCAAAATAAAATATGATCATGCCTCGATTTTTAATTATTTATTTAGGACAGTAAGGTCTGACTTTGCTTAGACAAAAGTCTTGTCACTAAACAGAAATAATGTACAGTATAAAATATAAAGTCATGGTGCAGTGGAAAAATAATTAATATTGTGTATGACTCCCATGAGCTTGGAGGACGTCATCCATACATCTCTGCAATGACTCAAATAACTTATTAATAAAGTCATCTGGAATGGTTCTTGCAGGACTCCCAGAGGACATCAAGAATCTTTGGATTTATCTTCAATGCCTCCTCCATCTTACCCCTCCTCCATCTTATGGATGCCCTTCCAGCCGCAAACCAGTACTGGGAAACACCCATGCATTCTCGCATTCACACACAAACTCATACACTATGGACAATTTAGTTTACCCAATTTACCTATAGTGCATGTCGATCTGAAATCGCATGCAAGTATGACTTGTAAACAACATTAGCACTATTTAATTGACTGTGAATGTCGTACTTTGATAGTCGTTGGCTGCAAATATGATTTCCCCATTTAGAATTTGCAAAGAATACTTTTCTGAGATTATATTAAGAAGGGCGAAAGTTTGAAGGTGTTAATATAAAACCAACTTTAACCCAATTACTGTATTTAAGCTACATTGTTGACGGCAGTCACAAACGCATTATAGTAGCTCATACAATGTATTTTAGACACTAAAATTGGATTCCTGTGAATCCTAGGGGCAAGAGTAGTAGATCACTTAATTGTGTTTTGCCAAAGATAACACAAAGGAGCAGTGATGGCAAAGCTAAATGTATACTTTATTAAACGTTATTGCCACAAACTCTCTCATGCGGAACCATATAACACAGCTCTGCATTTCTCTGCTCTGATTTCCACACGGAGCGGTTTAAGAGCGGGACAGATGCTTTGACATTGCTGTAAAAGGGGAGGGACAAAAACAAACTGTTACAAAACGTGTTAGAAAGTATCAGTTACAGATTCCTGCTTTATAGTTACAATAATACTTTATTATTGTGACTTTAGCGGAATCATGTATCGGCGACCGCTGCAGTCCGCCGTTAGACAGTTATTAAACGCCTCAGCATCGAGAGCTGTCCTCGGAAAGGTAATTATTATGTATACTTAAAAACATAATCACATCACTGAAGTGTTTGATGTTGGAACCATTTATAGCCTTATCCTTATTTACTTAATCCTTATCATTTTAACGGTGTTATAGGTTATTTAGTTTTATATTTTGCAGCATAATGATGAGCTACTGTAAACTAACCTGTATTACACTGTATGTGAAACATCTTATTCTACAGAACATTGAGAAAGTTTGTTTTCTTCTGCTTGTTGGCACTGCTTTCTAAATTATCGAGCGATTAAAAACGTTCTCGAAATCAACAAACCTTTGACTCTAATATAATGAAACAATAATTCATTCATTCATTCATTCATTCATTTCCTTTTCGGCTTAGTCCCTTTATTAATCTGGGGTCGCCACCGCGGAATGAACCGCCAACTTATCCAGCATATGTTTTATGCAGCGGATGCCCTTCCAGCCACAAGCCATCACTGGGAAACAACAAGAATTCAGTGAAACTGTAATATAATGAAAGAAACATTTGACTCAAATAAAACAAAACAGGAATTTTCAACCTGATTTGAAGCAATGTTCAGATTTTGTCTTTTAATTGTATGCAAATTAGCACATATTTAATCTCATTTACATGTTCAAACAGGTATGTCAATATTTTAGAAATCTCACAAATGCCAAACATGTGTTCAATTCGTATAATTTCATAAATTAACAAATTATATGGAGCATAGTGTTCAGAATTTGCCCTTTAATTGTCATATTCAAATGTGTATGTCAATATTTTAGAAATCTCACAAATGCCAAAAATGTGTTCAATTCATAATGCAATGTAATCAGGTAACGAATTATATGGAATATTTTACTCTACAGAACATTGTGAATAATTTTTTGCTGGTTGTCTGCACTATTATCTGAATTATGTAGCAATTAAAAAAGATTCTCAAAATCAACAAACCTTTGACTAACATAATGAATCAAGAATTCAATGAAACTAATATAATGAAAGAAAGATTTGACTCAAATTAAACAAAACAGAAATTTTCAACATGATTTAAAACAATGTTCCTGTTTTGTGCTTTAATTGTATGGAAATTAGCACATATTTAATCTCATTTGCATATTCAATCATCTACAGTATGTCAATATTTTAGAAATCTCACAAACACCAAAAATGTGTTCAGTTTGTATAATGTAATCAATTAACGAATTATATGGAACATTTTACTCTACAGAACATTGTGGATTTCTTTGTCTGGTTGTTCGAACTATTATCTGAATTATGGAGCGATTTTAATAAAATAAAACAATAAAAAATAAAATGTTTCTCGAACTCAACAAACCTTTGTCTCTAATATAATGAAACAAGAGTTCAATGAAACTGTAATATAATAAAATAAACATTTTACTCAAATAAAACAAAACAGCAATTTTCAACCTGATTTGAAGCAATGTTCAGATTTTGTGCTTTAATTGTATGCAAATGAGCACATATACAAACATTTCTAAAATATTGACATTCTTGTATACAGTTTCATTCATCCATAATTCAGATAATAGTCCGAACAAGAAGAAAAAAAATTCACAATGTTGAATGTTCACATTATACAAATTGAACACATTTTTGTATTTGTGAGATTTCTGACATCTCGCAAATCCCAATATGTGTACAACTCTTATAATGTAATCAATTAAATAAGGAAGTATTAAATGTGAGAACTATTTGTTTTTGTGTGTGTTTTTTTTTTACCTGCAGTGTCTTGCCTTTAGACAATCAAGAGTAATCGGGTATCAGAAGCCCAATTTAAATAAATAAATAAAAATGCTAAAGAATATTTCTGTTTCTCAGGCCTTTGAACAAGTCGTGTGTCAGTCCAGGGCTTTAGTGGCTTGCCGTGTAGCAGCGGATGCTGGAGTCCCCTTTCATTCACAATGCAGAGCTCTTCACAGCACAGGAGAGGTATGGACTGCTTTTTTTCCCATTTTAATTCATTACTTGGCATTGCTAAGCCATCCTCAGTGCACACCTCGTTAGAATAATAACAATAAGTTCTTCTAATTGTATTACAGTAATGAGAATGTAATGAGAGTTACTTTTGAGAGAACGATATCATAATAAAATGGGACTTCAGTCAGAGTTTGGTTGGAAATGTCTGCACAAATCTGAACAGTTTTAGAAAACAGGGCTCATTTTAGTGTGAAAATATGCATGACTTTGCAACTATGCAGTGGAAAACATGAGCAGAGAATGTTGTAAAAATAAATCTGCTTTGTTGATCTTTTTTAGCGTTCATTTACACCAGGGGTCACCAATCTCAGTCCTGGAGGGCCGGTGTCCCTGCAGGGTTTAGCTCCAACTTGCCTTAGCACACCTGTCTGGGTGTTTTAAGTATACCTAGTAAGACCTTGATTAGATTGTTCCGGTGTGTTTGATTAGGGTTAGAGCTAAAATCTGCAGGACACCAGCCCTCCAGGAACAAGTTTGGTGACCACTGATTTACACAACAACCTAACCTATCAAATTAAGTTGTTACGAATCTGCTTGATAAAAGGATATGTGTCAGTATTGTCTACTTTGGGTTGCATAAATAATAGATCCACTTTACTGCAAATTAAACATTTGTTATATATCATTCCAGTTTAAGGCAAATTAATGTAAAACGCTTGGAATGTATCTGCAATCCTGGAATGAGCTATATGTAAATGTGATGCTTTTTATAATCTGACAACTCATAAAGCACTAAATGTGTGAAGGAATCACTGGAAAATCCTGTTATATGCACAAATAAAGATCTGCTGCAAGGAGATGATCTTCCTCTGCCTGCACTGAATACAATGACAAAATAATACGTATCCTTGTGCGTTCTGTGCTTTTTTTTTTTTTTTTTTTTTTTTTGTTCATTCAGATTTCATTATTGATTTCATGTTTCATTTGAATCACACCAGAATTTGTTACATATTTCTCATCTATTTATTTGGTGTTCGTCAAGTATTTAATGGCAGCTTTCGCACTAATAGAGCAATCACACCAGCAAACATTATTTCGTAAGACTTATTCATTCTTAAGAGCATGACAATCTCAATATTTTGTACAATTTGTGAGAATCTGCTTATAAACATTGGAAATTACACTATGGGTGTGTCTCAATCAGCACCTTTGTTCAGTAGTCAGTGCACTGATGAGGTCGCCAGCCATTTTAAGTGCCGTCTTAATTGCTAAATTTTTCCAGTGCACTGAAATGTTCGCGCCCTGTAAAGTCCCACATTGCACCGTGAAAATCAGGACGCATCGATACGCACTACATATGCACCCTTAACCCAGCGAAATATGAGTCACAAGACCCAAATCATCAAACCCAAATGACAAATGAGAGATGTTTTTGTAAAAAGAATCCGTTATTTATATATATTTTTTACATGAACAAACATAGCTAGATAAATAGAAAAATCTAGAAAAAAATTATAATCGTTTGATGGTTGAAATGTTCCTAGTATAAAAAGTAATCTAATTATTTGGCTTTAATGCACTTGTAAAAACTTATTCAAATTAATATATGAAAATGACTAGTTGTTTATGAACTACAGTTTTGATGATGTACAATGAGGAGTTCTTATGTTATACTCAGTGTGTCCCAAGGTGTAGTGAACAAAGATTATTAGTGTCCTTACCAGTGCCCGAATTTGTGAACACGACCTACTGATGAGCCATCTCGGGAGCTGGGGTGCTGATTGAGATGAAGCAAGTAACACCAAAAATGAAACGATACCCCCTAAATATAATTTTTTAAATGTTTCTCTAATAGAGCAATCACACCAGATCTTATTTTAATCAAACCAAACCTGCCAAGAGTGAACGCATTCGCAGTGGATGTTTATTTTTCTACATTTCTGAGTAATTAATTCATTCATTTGAGTGGTTAATTAAGTCATCAAGGAGCGGTACGGTGGCTCAGTGGTTAGCACTGTCGCCTCACAGCAAGAAGGTTGCTAGTTCGAGTCCTGGCTGGGTCATTTGTCATTCCTGTGTGGAGTTTGCATGTTCTCCCCGTGTTGGCGTGGGTTTCCTCCGGGTGCTCCGGTTTCCCCCACAGTTCAAACACATGCGCTATAGGTGAACTGGGTAAGCTAAATTGTCCATAGTGTAGTGTGAAGGAGTGTGTATGGGTGTTTCCCAATATTGGGTTGTGGCTGGAAGGGCATCCTCTGCGTAAAACATATGCTGAAATAGTTGGCGTTCATTCGGCTGTGGTGACCTCGGAAATAGAGACTAAGCCGAAGGAAAATGAATGAAGTCACACAAATTGCATGTAAATTCTTTGCCAAAAATCTGGACACTCAAAACTAATACAATTTTAAATGTGAAGAAATGTATTGACACAGAACTAATTTTCAGTTCTGATTTTGCAATTTTAAACCAGTTTTAAAGATTTTGAGAAATATGTACACGTATTCTTAAAAGTGTGCAAAGGTTTGACATTTGTTATATGTTGGCAATGATCATTTCCTCCCTGTACGACCCCAAAGGGCAAGTGCTGATTATAGTCCATACTAAACCTCTAGTCTACCAGTCATTGCAGTAAAACATAAAATTCTTGTGAGAAATCCATCGGGAAAGGTTTTATTGCCTTCATAGAAGTGCCTTTAGGGAACTAGCTGAACATTGCGATACCTCCATAAACTGTACCTTGGTAGAGTTTAGATTTACAGGGAAATTATTGTGAAATGCTGATCTTAGACATCAATAACTGATGGATTTGACACTATAGTGGCTGTATGCCAATATTAAAAACAAGAACTCTATAGGTCCTTCAACTTAGTTGGTCTTGTAACCTGAGTTAGTTTTTTCTAAATGCATTCTGTTATGTATTATGTTTCAATGAGAGTAACCTGAGTTTGTCTTTTTACTGTGCATTCACTTTGCATGATGCCTGTTAGTTTGCCATTGTTTTATATTATGGTTTCAAATGAATTTCTGTGTTCTGTTTTTAAGCTGTGTACTGTTAAAGAGACCCCGCAGACCACAGATGAAGAGGTGGGAGCCTTCACCAAAATGATTGAGGCCATGGGCTTCACCGGACCCCTCAAATACAACAAATGGGTATATAAAGCTGCTCATTCAGTGTTTCTAAGCAGTAGATGACATTTGGTATTTGATAGTCAAAGATGAAGATGGATTAAATCATGTTTCTACTCATGAGGAAATGTAACTTTTTTACATTATGTCAGTTTAGTGGCTAATTCGTATGAAAATGTAAGGTTTTTAAAAGGAGGCGTGGTACCAAACCCCACCCTTAAACCTAGCTGTCATTGAGAAATGAACAGAACGTACTAAAATGTATGAATGAAATCAAACAAATTCGTACAAATAAGCCACTAAATCAAAAGGTTATGAATTGACATGAGATAGCATTGATCTAACATGTCCTGTTTGGAAAGAATGTCTATAAAATGGAAAAATATATATTAATATACAATTTAAATGGTTTTTAAAAAAATGTTTTGATGTAGTTTTATTTTACACATTTATGTAATTATGCAGATATCAAATGTCTTTGACCCACATTATTTCATGGAAGAATTAAGATATCTGAATTAAGAAATCTGTAATGTGTTTTGCTTAAAGATGCACAAATATGGATCATAATAAAGTTTTTTTTATTATTAACATACGCATAAAGAACCATATTTTTTGCATATCAGGTTCAAATATTGTTTTATCTACAATAGATCCTTCTCACAAAATGGGGATGACGTTTCAACAATCATCAGCATCTTAAATCATTGAAAGTGTTTAATATGTTGATTACACAAAAACAGATGTACATTTATTTTCCCTGTTATAGGTTGTGGCTGGTAGGGCGTCAGCTGTGTAAAACATATGGCGGAATAGTTGGCGGTTCATTCCGCTGTGGCGACCCCTGATAAATAAGGGACTAAGCCGAAGGAAAATGAATGAATGTACATTTATAAAGCTAAGCTTTGAAGTATAACATCTTTGCATCAAATTGCAAAAAAGATGAGTTAACACATATTTGAGGTGTTTCTAATGCAGCGTCTATGGTAGAGACAGTATATTTAAAGGAATGCTCACTTTGCCCAATTTCATATTAATCTCAAGTGCCTATAGAGTAGTGCAGCATCCACCTTTTCTCAGATAAAAGTCTTTAGCTTTTTATTACGTTTAAAACAAAATTAAATTTCCCATTCTATCAATCTCACACATTTTCAAAACATTTTGAAAATGAAAATATTGTCATGAGTTTTTCTTTTTTTATTTGAGAAACTCGAAAGGTAAAAAATGTATTTGTGGTACTTTTACCCACGTTTACCCAACTTTTCTGACTCAGAAATGCAGGGGGGAAAAGTCTATTGCATTAAGTTGTTTACTCCTGAATTAGTGTAGTTCCCTTAAATCCACAACCTGAAGTGTAGATTTGCTGCTGGCTGATGACTTCATCTCGTACCTGTGAAACCTGAGATAATCGTCCACGTTCCCTTCATCAGCATCACTCCTGTCCAAACCTTCAGCACATCTGCTTCATTTTGGGGCGGTCGATCAGATTTTTTGGATCAGTTCCTGCTTTTGATCACACATTTATTGAGTGGCTTTTTCATTGTGTGTCTCTTCTTTTGCAGAAAATTAAGATCGCCGCTTTGCGTATGTACACATGCTGTGTAGAAAGAATCAACTATGACGAATTCTTTGAAAGTAAGTATTTTTTTTACACTGAGACCACATTATGGCCTTATGAGTCTTATGTCATGCTCATTTAAATTTTTTTGAAGAACTCCTAAACACCCTTCTCTTTATCCCGAATGTTAAAACGAGCGTAAAGGGACCTTTTCAGCAGCACCTGAAAGATTTATGTGGCACTTTACAGCTGTGTTATGTTGTTTTCTTTAGTTGAGGAAAAAACAGGTGTAAACCCAATAGCGGTTTTGGAATCGGAGCCCAAGTTTGCATTGGTTTGGCTACATGTTGTGTTTTCTTCTTCTCCCTGATGATGTCCTCTGTTCCCTCTGTTTCTACCCAGAATGCTCACTGCCCGACACACTCAACTCTTGGTTCTTGGTGGCACAGCTCCATGTTTGGTGAGTTTTTGGCCACTGTTTTGTTTGTGAAGGCAACAAGTTGATTGCTATTCATCTAGTAGGTGAAATGATGATTCATTAGCAGTGTTGGGTATATTCCTTTAATTAGTTATAGAGCAGTTAGTTATAGTTAATAGTTACTTCTCACAAATAGTAACTGAGTTACATAATAATAAAATTAACTAATTACCAGGGAAAATAACTATTACGTTACTTTAAAAAAAATCTAATTTGTCAAATGATTATAAAATAAATATAAAACATTGTACACTCATTTACACAATTTTAATTTTGTTGTGGGACAATGTGGAAAACAACCATCAAATTAAACGTATCATTATAAATATTATCATTACTATAGTTTATTGCACAGACCACAACTCACAAGACTTGTCAACAAACAAGTCTAAATATAAATTATTCTTCCTAAAAAATGTACCAAAAATAAACGAATAATAATTGTTGCACGATACATAAACATTCTTGCCTTTCACCTCAACGAGACAAAAGTAGTGCTTTTATTTTATTTTTTAGTTTGCAAACGCTACCTTTGAACTTGTTGGATTTGCCATCATTCTGACACCTGGTCGTTGGTATGTGCCACTGACTGTGCGTGTGCTTGTGTGTGAACACCCGCACTACTCTGCCTCTGATTGGCAAACGATGGAAATGTACTTTATCTAAGCCATTCATTACAGACACCAATCATCATCACTGGTTGGTTAAGTGTCCCGCCCCAGCCCCGAACACGCACACGGAGATACACACACACACACACACACACACACACACACACACACACACACACCCACACCCACACCCACACCCAACCCAGAGAAAGAGAGGTCCTATGGCTGAGAGAGACGCTGCTCGCATGAAAACAGCTTCAGTTTTCTCATTTATAGTAAAGTGCATTTTATTGTCAGTAACGATAGCAGCGTTGTAACAGGGAAAACAGTCATTAATTCGATTACTCGTTACTGAAAAAAGTATCACCATTAGTAACGCAGTTTATTTATAGCGCCGTTATTCCCATCACTGTTCATTAGACTTATTCATTCTTAATGGCAGCATGATTCTCACTATTTAGTACAAAGCAAGCAATACTTATTAAACAATGCTTATAAATATTTAATCCTCTTTGGAAAATGAAACTATAACCCCAGAAATGAAACAATAGTCCTCAATTCGTTTTTTATTGGAACAGTTTGTAGAAGCAATAAACTGCAAAACTGATTTGAATTTACCATAAGCATTTCATAACTTTGGCACTTGCCTTAATTTTTGGAGTTTCCTAAATTTCGGCTATGTTTTGTGAGGAGTTTTTATTTAATTTTTTTATTTTGCATAATCGTAATTTCTGTATTTTTCCATGTTAATCTACATTAAATATTAACATTAATTACAAGGATTTCTTAGTTATTTATTTATCTTTCTCTATTATCAAATGTA
>CAIGQW010054109.1:2575007-2589383 GCA_903798125.1 Danio choprae
GTGTGTGTGTGTGTGTGTGTGTGTGTGTGTGTGTGTGTTAGCAGACGTTTGTGAATGTGTGGACACTCAGAGGCCAGATCTGTACTCCTGTGCAAAAAGAGACATGTATATGTGTGTATATATTTATATATTGAGCATTTGAGTGCTGCATGTCACCCGCTCTGTCAATCAGATGACCTGCCGCTGTGTTTAACAGGCAGAAGCATCCATCTCCATCCCATAATGTGACATTCATATTGTCACATTCAGCGTTTACTGTGTTGGTGTGTTACTGTGTTTTGTTTTGTTTTTTCACCACTTTTCGTATTCAATAACAAGCTCAAGCTCACGTGTAATCAAAAATTACGAATATTAAATTACCTAACTAGTTGAAGCACTCCATATTAGGGTATAAGTCATATTGTATCCTGATAACATGGTGTAGTACCATTACTGCCCCCTTATGCAATATTTGTTTTCGATTGTCTACAGAACAAACAATCATTATACAATAAGTTGCCTAATTACCATAACTTGCCTAGTTAACCTAATTGACCTAGTTAAGCCTTTTAATATCACTTTAAGCTGAATACTAGTATCTTAAAAAATATTTAGTAAAATATTATGTGCTGTCATCATGGCAAAGATAAAAATAATCAGTTATTATAATTGAGTTATTAAAATTATTATGTTTAGAAATGTTGAAAAAAAAATCTTCTTTCCATTAAAAAGAAATTGGAGGGAAAATATACAGTTATAAAATATACTCTAAACCACAGCTTATATCAAATTGCACAATATTTGTCAAATATAATCACCATGCCTTTTTTTTTTTTTACTTAATCGTGCAGCCCTTCCTCTGACGCTCACATTGAGAAACGCTTATCCTAAACAAGCGGCAGTGCCAAATCCCTTGCAATTCAGGCATTTGTAAAGTTTATACAGTTTTCCATACAGTTTTCTTTCTCCACGTCATGTTCATAGACGAGCTTAATCATTGCCGTGAATGCTGGAGAGATTCCTCCAGCGCACACCTTTCCCTCTGGCCAAAGTGGCGTGACAGTGCGCATGTAAACACAAACAGGAACTGCTGAACTGCTAGTGTTGTCACGCCAGTGTGTGTCAGTCGTTTGCGCTACGCTAACAACAGGCTTTTACGCCAAGACTTGAGTTCTTGACACCAAATAGAGAAGATTCAACCGTTCTGAATGCTTTAGGAAAATGTTTTTTTATTTATTTTGAGATTTATACATTTAACAAGAAGACGCTTTACAAGGTTCAGTGCTGTTAGGTATTTTCTAATATTTTTTCAAAGGCTGTTTGATGAGACCAAATTGATCTGTTAATGTCTTTTATTATTTTATTTTATTTTATTTTACAACAATGTTATGTTAAAAACTCAAAAAAAATTATTTACTTACTTGCTTACTTGCTTACTTACCTACTTGCTTGCTTGCTTGCTTACTTACCTACTTACTTACTTGCTTACTTGCTTACTTACTTACTTGCTTACTTACTTACTTACTTACTTACTTACTTACTTACTTGCACACACACACACATGCCAAGACTTGAGTTGTTGACCCCAAATAGAGAACATTCAACTTTTCTGGTTGCTTTAGGACAGATACAGATTTCTAATATTTTTATATTGTGTGACATAATTGTAGTTTAAAAGATTATTTTTATATTATTTTTTTATTGATGTATTTTATTTTATTTTATACCAAGACTTGAGTTCTTGACCCCAAATAGAGAAGATTCAACTATTCTGGTCGTTTTAGGAAAAAAGTTAGGTGTTATTAGGTGCAATAAACAATTTTTTTACATTGTTGATCAAGGTTTATGTTCATTTATAAATATACACCTTATAGAGATATACAGATTTCTCAGATATTGGTTGTTGGGGTCTGTTTTTATTTTAATTTAACTTCATTTATTTTATGTACAGATTTATAGAATTCTCATATTTTTAAATTGTGACATAATTCGAGTTTTCAAATGCTGTTTGATGGGACCAAATTGATCTGTTAATGTCTTTTATTTTATTTTATTTTCATTCATTCATTTTCCTTCGGCTTTAGTCCCTTTATTAATCAGGGGTCACCACAGCAGAATGAACCACCAACTTATCCAGCATATGTTTTACTTAGCGGATGCCTTTTCAGCTGCAACCCAGTACTGGGAAACATCCATACACACATGCATTAAGGCCAGTTTAGTTTATTCAATTCACCTATAGCGCATGTGTTTGGACTGGGGGGGGGGAACCGGAGCACCCGGAGGAAACCCACGCCAACACGGGGAGAACATGCAAACTCCACACAGAAATGCCAACTGACCCAGCCAGGACTCGAACCAGCGACCTTCTTACTGTGAGGCGACAGTGCTAACCACTGAGCCACCATGTTGCCCTGCATTTTATTTTATTATATTTTATTTTACACCAGGACTTGAGTTCTTGACCCCAAAGAGAGAAGTCAACTGTTCTCGTCTGTTTATGAAAACATTTTTGATTTTGAGATTTACACATTGAGAAGGTTCAGTGTTGTTAGGTGCAATGAACAACTGTTTTTTACATTGTTGATCAAGGTTTATGTTCATTTATAAATAAACAACTTATTCAGATTTCTCATATTTTGATAGAATGTGACATAATTGTAGTTTTCAAAGGCTGGTGGTTTGGACCAAATTGATCTGTTAATGTTTTTTTGTTTCTTTACCACAAATAGAGAAGATTCAGCTGTTCTGGTATTTTAATATTGAGATTTATACATTTAACGGTGGGATTTATATATAAACGGAGATGGGAAATGGGAAACACTAAATTAAATTAGATATGTTAAACTGCATCTCCTGAACATGAAGACAACACACTACTAACTCAACTCAACTCAACCAGGGTCTGCCTCCTTGGGAACAATTTTAAACTGGTAAAACACTTATGTGTTTATTCCCAGATTCCCACTACATTTAAAGGCAGTTCTCCCAACATTCTGGAAATTTTGCCATCATTTTCTCACCCTTCACTTGTTCAAAACCAGTTTGACTTTCTTCTATTGAACACTACAGAAGATATTTTAAAGAAAGCTAGAAACATGTAACCTTTGACTTCAGTAGTATTTGCTTTTGCTACTATGGAAGTCAATGGTTACAGGTTTTTGGCTTTCTTCAAAATGTCTTCTTTATTGTTTAACAAAGTTAAAAAAAACTTATAAAGGCTTGGATCAAATTGACAGAGAGTAAATAGTGAGTACATTTTCATTTTTGTGTGCACTATCCCTTTAAATTCATTCAGATATATATATTTTACAGAATTGTATATCTTTACTGTAAAATGTACAGTAATTGTCACTATACAATTTTAAAATACAGTAACATACCGCGTAACATCATCCTACAGTAAAATCCAGTTCATATTACAGTTAAATACTGTGTAGTTTACAAAAAAATCATTAACAGTGTGCCACTTTGTCTGACTTGCTCAAACATTGACATAATAGCTCCCTTTTTAATAAATGTGTCAGCTTATTGCCATTTCTGGATCCCGCTCCAAAGTTTATCTATCAATGCATGATTATCTGGACCAAATCTGCCATCAGCCGCTCTCCATCATTCAGCAGAGCTCAGAATGAGGTCATTACAGGTGCGGGCAGGAATTTATTATAGAGCGGATCGTTTTTGCGAGAGGTGTGCATTAGAAAGACCTGCAGGCATTCTGTGGAAAAGAAAAACAACAAATAAGCGTCGTCCGAGTGTCAGGGGCCTGCTTAGCCCGGGATGAAGGGAGACGCTGGAGTCGAGTGAGAAGGTGAAAGGAAAGAAAACAGTCGCAGGTGCAGCGCATGAAGCATGATGACACAGCGCAGAGAGGGACCCGTCCTGTGTGTGTGTGTGTGTGTGTGTGTGTGTGTGTGTGTGTGTGTGTGTGTGTGTGTGTGTGTGTGTGTGTGTGTGTGTGTGTGTGTGTGTGTGTGTGCACTAGTGCCTGACTGCTCCGTTATTCAACGCTAATTGCTCTCGACACACACCCGCTAGCTCTGACATCATCGTGTGTGTATTTGAGTTTCTGTTTTTAAACTCATGCAGCATTAAGAACGGTCAACTGGCTCGAATCTGTACAATTTACAGTGAATAAATGGCAGCTGTGGTTGCCAGAACTTTACTGATTAAAAAATACTGAATACTGAGCTGTAAAAGGATTTTCTACATGTTACAGTAGGCTACCGTATTTCTTTATAGTATTATACATCAGTGTTTTGAAGTAGGGCTGCACGAAATTATTATTAGAGTTTTAATTAATTAATTAATTATTGGAAAAATCTAACATTGCGATAGACTACAGCGAATAGTCTGGACAGCTGAACGTATCACTGGCACTACCCTTCCTACACTTCAAGAACTGTACTCTTCCAGAGTGAGTAAAAGGGCTTACAAAATCACTCTGGACCCCTCACACCCAACGCACTTCCTGTTTGAACTGTTACCGTCTGGTCGGCGCTACAGAGCACCAAACACAAAAACAGCCAGACACAGGAGGAGTTTCTTTCCTCAGGCCATCTCCCTCATGAACAGTTCAATATTCCCCTACTGTGCAATAAACGTGCAATACTTTCTCATACGCACTCGTACAGCACCTTATAACAATTTACAGTGCAATACTTTCTCTACGCATTTATACACAGCACCTTATAACTTGTATATTTATAACAAATCTGTACATACAATTCATCATCCAGAGCTTTTGACTGATTGCATCTCTGTTTAATGTTTGTTGTCTTCTTCATATTTATTTCGTGTTGTCACTGTTCACTTCATGTACACTGGAAGCTTCTGTAGCCAAAACAAATTCCTTGTGTGTGTGTGTAAGCCCACTTGGCTATAAAACCCATTCTAATTCTGATTCAGATTTCTTTATTCTGCGGTTTATATATTGCGATATGAATACAATTTCACTAGATGAGTTGAATAACTATTTGGAAAGAATTGATCATTTTAGATTGAGATGTTTCTGTAAGGGAGTAAATATGCATAAACTATAAGCAACAATCCACAAGCATAGATGAATTCAATAAAGAAAAAGATACAAAATATATAAACAGCATTTTACTGCTTTCCCGAGGAGTCGGACCGTATTCAGGTATACAGTAATTGAATAATCAAATATAAAATAATACCTCATAGTCTTCGTTTTCTAAGCAATTCAATAGAATCTATCGTTATTAATTTGTCAAAGTTAAAAACGGTTCAATTTCTTAGGCCTGAATGTTTTTAAAACCCTCACACAGTCACAGGCCTCAAACAACACTTGCGAAATGATCAAATAAATCCAGACTCAACAATAGAGTATACTCGCGATGTGACTATTGCGAATGATCACATTGCCAGAACTTAACTGATAAACAAATATGGTTCTCAAATCGTAATTTATCTGAATTTTCCATATTTTATATAGAAATATATTTCCATATATCATTAAATTATGGTATTATACACCAGTGTTATCTACACATCATACGTTTTCTACACAGACAAAAACACAATCGTACGCAGGTGGTTATGAGAAACCAAAGATCATCACAAGCAGAGAATCATGCTAATATATAGATGGCGCTCAGTGTCAACCTGCCAACCTGTGTGTGTGTGTGTGTGTGTGTGTGTGTGTGTGTGTGTGTGTCTGTCTGTGTGTCTGTGTGTGTGTGTGTGTGTGTGTGTTCAAATTTGTGCACTAGTGCTTGACTGCTTCGATGTTCAATGCTAGTTGCTCTCGGCACACACCCACTAGCTCTGACATCATCGTGTGTGTTTGAGTTTCTGTTTTTAAACTTATGCAGCATTGAGAATGGTACCGGTTTAAAAAAAAATATATATATATATATATATATATGGTACAAACCGTAAAAGAATTTTCTACATTTTACAGTAAACTACCGTATTTCATTCATTTATAGTATTATACATCAGTGTTTTGAAGTACGAACATCTACACATCATACCAGTGCTACTGCACACATCATGCTCAGTTTCAAACCGCTAAACACCATCTTGGTAACACACATCAAATTAAATTGTGTGTGCGTGCGTGTTTGTTCGTTCGTATTTGTGCACTAGTGCTTGACTGCTTCGTTATTCAACGCTAGTTGCTCTCGACACACACCCACTAGCTCTGACATCATCGTGTGTGTGTTTGAGTTTCTGTTTTTAAACTCATGCAGCATTGAGAATGGTACTGATTTAGAAAAATAGTAATTATATATATATATATATAATTAATATATATGGTACAAACGGTAAAAGATTTTTTTCATTTTACAGTAAACTACCGTATTTCCTTCATTTATAGTATTATACATCAGTGTTTTAAAGTACGAACATCTACACATACCTGTGCTACTACTACCTGTGAACTCTAACTCTACTACCTCTAAACCTCTTTAGCTTTCATTATGAGCGTCTTTACTGTCACTGTTGATCAATTTAATGCATCAGTGCTAAATAAAATTATTGCAGCTGTCAGGGTTTGTTGTTTTCCTTAGCTTGGTAATTAGTTTGCCGGTTCGCATTTATTAGCACAGCTGTCTTCATTGTAGTCCAGGTTTAATTAGTTTCCCTGCTTTAAGCACCAGGAGGTGAATTCGTAGAGGTCTGTCTTTTTTACAGCACTGTTATATAGAAATGATGTAAATTGAGCCTGGATTTGATCAGACTTGCTGTGCTGTTCAGCCTCTCCTCCGTTTAGAGAAATCAGTGTCGTAGGTTTTGTAGGGCCGGTTGTCACACTTTTTTTTTTCCTTTTTGTTTTCAAAGTTTTATATATTACACTGAATTGTAGGCCTGTCACGATATCTATTTTTTGTTGTACGATATATTGCACCAAAATATATTGCGATAAACTATATTATTGTCATTTTAAGACCATATTATGTCACTTATTATATAATGCCAGAGTGACAATATAATATCATCACAATGCAAGTACACTCTTCCCAAGAACACATTTTATTCTTAAGAATATTTCATTTAATTATAGTCATTTTAACTGTTTAGTAATTAGGCACTGGAATCAGAATGTGAAAACGCATATCCTAAATAATAATAATAATAAATGTTAACAAAAAAGTGCAAGGTAAAAAGTAACAGAAGCTGCGATATCTGCTACCAGATCTATTGTCAGACACCCACATGAAAATATACTATAGTAATTTATAGTAAATACTAACTATAGGGTTATTAAACCATACTGACATTGACACCTCCAGCAGAGATGTTTGCAGAGTTGCAGCTAAAGTGTTGTTAGAATTGGTTTTCATGTATGGGTGATATATATTGCGTCACCTAAAATGATTGAGGTCATGTCCACGTGTTGTGCGATAAGTCCATATATTGATTATTGTGACAGGGCTACTGAATTGTAAAAATAAATAAATAAATAAATATTGCAAGATATAAATATTGATTTATGTGGGAAAAAGGTATGAGTGTGAATGGGTGTGTATGGATGTTTCCCAGAGATGGGTTGCAGCTGGAAGGGCATCCGCTGCGTAAAACGTATGCTGGATAAGTTGGCGGTTCATTCCGCTGTGGCAACCCCAGATTAATGAAGGGACTAAGCCAAAATGAATGAATGAATGAATGAATGTGGGAAAAAGTTAATATTCAATGGAAATGCATCTGAATTGAGAGGTGTGAACAAGAAATTGTGCTTACTTTTTTATAAAGTCAGAAATTTTTATGCTAAATCAATCTAAATTGTAAGGTGCAAACAAGACATTGAGGGGCTACACAGTGGCTCAGTGGTGAGCACTGTTGCCTCACAGCTAGAAGGCCACTGGTTTGAGTCCCGGCTGGGTCAATTGGCATTTCTGTGTGGAGTTTGCATGTTCTTTCCTTGTGGGTTTCCTCCACAGTCCAAAAACATGCGCTAGGTGAATTGAATAAACTAAATTGGCCATAGTGTATGAATGTGAATGAGAGTGTATGGATGTTTCCCAGTGTGGGTTGCAGCTGGAAGGGCATCCGCTGTGTAAAACATATGCTGGATAAGTTAGCGGTTCATTCCACTGCGGCGACCCCTGATGAATAAAGGGACTAAGCCGAAGGAAAATGAATGAATGAAATAAGAAATTGTGTGTACATTTTTTTGGAAAAAAGTAAAAAAAATAATAATTATAGAATTTTGTATAAAATAGATAAAAATAGACATTAGAAAATTGTAAAAATATAAGAACTGATCTAAATGCCTGTAAAAATATTGTTTTAAATTATAATTTAAAAAAAAAAAAAAAAAATATATATATATATATATATATATATATATATATTATATTTTTAAAATATTTTATATCTTAAATGTTTATTTTTTTATATTTAAATTATTTATGCAAATATTATATTATGTATTTTGAGCCAAAACTTTCTCGATTATTTTTTTTTTATTTATTTATTTTTTTATCTCTGTGAAACATGTATGCATGCTTTCAGCACAGTTTAAAGCAAAATAAAAAGCATTAAGAAAACACAACACCCACTTTATAACACTACAAAATGTACATGATTAAAAACGTGACAAATGATCCCACACTGAAAAAACTGATTCATTGAATTAACTTTTTTTTTCTTTTTAAGGTAAGCGGTTGCAAACAATTTCTATGGGCTGAATTTAAACAAACAAATTAACCACTGTTTTTTGTTTTGTTTTTTCAATGCACCTCAACACAGATCAGAATTTTTGCTCAAATTATACTTTATTACTATAATAGTCCTGATTACCTCCGCTGTTCTTTTGTCCACACAGATGCAGTTCATCGACGCTCTGGACGGGGAGGATCTGCTGTTAACAGGAGAGGTCAAATGGCGCCCTCTGCTGGAGGAAAACGCACAGAGCATCCTGAAGGTTCCAAGCCCCACCTACAACGACACCGGCCTCTAGAGCCACCAATCAGGACGCAGCACTCACCTCAGTAGCCACACCCACTTCCTCTCTGTCTTTTCTCTCCCTCACCTTTTCCTGACTAGTGAGCATCCCACAACAGCACACTATTGAGAATACAGCACACACACACACACACACATTTATTCTCAGATGTATTGAGAGTATTAAGGACTCATCAGAACGGTTTTGCACTCTCCTTTTCTAAGTGGATAGAGTATTCTTGTATTTATATGTATGTCTTTCCATACGTTGCAATATTTCTAGGAATATTTCCTGCTCTCTCACTTGTACCTCTCTCCTCAGTGTTTACGGCGCGAATAGTTGTGTTTTATTTTTATTTTACTCTCAATGTGTTGGAGGAAAATGTTTCGAGTGTGTGAATGTGAGTGTATTTTTTATTTTATTTGTCAGAGTCGTCCACCAATAAAAGCGATTCGAGTCTCGAGCTCCTCTGACCTCACAGACATCTTGTTTTTTTGAGTAATTTAAGGAGTGTTCGTCTCGCTGGCTGTTCACAATGGAGTATTGTTTACTGAGTGAAGCTCACTAAAAACAAACCCTCTGTCAAATGAAAAGTCTAGTTTACAGCTACAGTAAATTCAGAACGATCGATTGGATGTTCATTATGCGTTGGGACATTGTTGTGTTTAAAAGAAAAGAGAGAGGAAGAAATCAATAAGACTGCAGGGTGGATTTTGAGATTTTAAGGATTTAATTACAGTCAATATCAAAAAGAGTTGGAGTTGAGTATATGGTGAACAGTACAGTACATCAGTCATGCCTATATTTGGTTCACTTGCAGTTATACAACATATTGTGTACTTCAAAGAAGTAATGTATAATATTTAATATTATTAGTAGTATAGTAATATATTACATTTTCATTGAATTTTTTTTTATTATTTTCATTGAATTTTCTTTTACAAATGATAAAATATTATATATATATATATATATATATATATATATATATATACACACACACACACACACACACACAAATTTATATGTTATAGAAAAACATTAAATACAAATTTTAAAAAGAGGAAAAATCAAGAGAAGCAAAAAAATTGAAAAATGTGGTTGAAATTTTGCAGGTTGTAATTTTCTTTTCTTTTTTTGCAATATTTTGCTTAAATTAAATTTTATTATCTTTTAATTTCTTAATATGTTTGATGACTAAAATATTATTTTAATAAATATATCTGTTTAATAAATCAGTTTTGTTTAAATGCACCAAAATACATTGCCCATATTCACTGAGAAATGGAAAAAAAAAATTCATTTTCAACATGGGGTGTACTTAATTATGCTGAGCACTGTATATATATATATATATATATATATATATATATATATATATATATACAATACTTTTTATGTCGTTTTTATTTTTTGTACTATAATAATTTCACAATTTTTTTTCTTGGTGTACGGGAATTCTTTTTAGGAAAATTACCATGAAGTAAGCAGTGTTCTGTTGCTATTATTATAATTTGTAAAAAAAAAAAAGTGCTATATACTACTAATAATATGAAAATTTTGATTATTGTTATTGCTGTTGTTGTTATTGTTGTTATTATTATTATTATTATTATTATTATTATTATTATAAATTCAAATGTAAAAAAGAAAATAGGCCTTCTAAATATTTGAAAAGAAATCTCAGTTATACTAACACTGCTGTACACAATAATAATTATAATTTAAAAAATCCTAATGATGATGTTGATGATTCTGAAATGCGCTACATTCTCTCTTTACACTTTTATTTATTTTTTTGGTCAAATCCAGTTACCAAAAATGGAAAATAAGTAGAAATATTTCATAATATAAAATATTTGTGTATATAAAGTTACATTTATACATACAAATATTATTTCTTTAATTTGGCCTGTATGTGTAATGAAGAATTGTGTGTCTGTATATTGCATTCATAGGAAATTCCAGCATTGCTACAGTATTAGTTCTGCAGCTCTTTCATTTTGTTCTCTGTGTAACAGAAGTGTGCTAGATGATAGTAGTGCTTCAGCTGGAGGGCCACAGATGGACAGCGGTTGCCGTAGAAACCACAGGTGTTTTGTTACGACCTGTTGACTTTCCATCTGTTTTACAGCGACCTGCAGGCAAAGTTAAGAGTCACCTGGGTAAAGTCTAGAAGGGATACAGCTGCGGAAACTCGCATCAATATAGCATCATTTTTGTGACACTGAACACCAATAATTTATATTTTTTCATTACTGTGAGGGGTAGGTTTAGGGTTGAGGTAGGGGTAGACTTTAATAAAATACAATTTAATGGGTCATTTAATAAATAATATAAATCATTTTCGTTACGATTACTAGGTTTTGGCTTGGGGGTAGTTTAATGAGATGATTTAATAAATAATATGAATAATACTCGGTATAATTTCTATTATTGCTATGATGGTTGGGTTTAAGGTTGGGGTAGAAGTAGATGTTAACAAAATACAATTAATGTGTATTTTCATAAACAATATAAATAATTATCGTTAACTTCGCGCCGCAACTGTATCCCTTCTAGCAACAACCGCGACTGCAGAGTGTTCATCCAGAAATTGTCATATCATTGAAATGCTGCTTAAATATTGACGTTAGTACCGTCATAAGTAAAACTGTTGACTGACACTTCAATTTAAACTAGATTTAGATCCTCAAAAGCATTCCCTGAGTTCTCTGGGTTCATTACAAAGGCATGCGATTGATTACGACCGAAAGTGTCTTTCAAACGACACTCAAACTGATAATACACAGCTTGTAAAGTCAGTAAACAATAACTTCAAGTATAATATGCACAAAATATAAGTGCATTACTGTAATTTGTTGATTAAAACAAACATGCTTGGTCACACTTTAATTTAACGTGTACTTATTACAGTGTAACTACTCATTTAAATACCGAGTAATATTATTTAATTACATATACTTACTGTATGGTTAGGATTAGGTTTAGTTGCATGTAATTATGCACAATTGTAATTACTATAGTACGTACGCAGAACGTTTAACAAAGTGTTATCACATATCTTTAATGCAAGAATTAATGAGTGCTTTAAAAAAGGAGATGAATATTTCTGTTTTTAAACTCACGTCTTGTCGCTTCCGCTAATGCATTACTATAAACGTGTTTTTATACCAAGTGAGGAACAAGTCCAAAGTAATATTGTGTGTTGTAACTGTCCTAGTGTTACGAGAGTTTGTTTTGAACCCAGGATAATCCTTTACATAAGTATTAGAGATGCGTCATTTTGTAGACAGCAGGGGGCGCTGTCTGCTGTTTTAGTGGCGCATCTAAAAAATAAGCATCTACAATATTTATTGAAGTCTACAGTGATTATGTAATCTTTCCATATGAAATGCATAACATGAAATTGACAATACATATGTACAGTTGAAGGCAAAATTATTAGCCGTCCTGTGAAATGATTATTCTTTTTGAAATAGTGCTGTTTAACAGAGCAAGGGAAAAAATTCACAGTATTTCCTTTTATTTTATTTCTTTCTGAGAAAGTCTTATTTGTTTTGGGTTGTAATAAGTGCAGTATGGGTGACGCGGTGGCTCAGTGGTTAGCACTGTCACCTCACAGCAAGAAGGTCGCTGGTTCGAGTCTAGGCTAGACCAGTTGGCATTTCTGTTTGGAGTTTGCATGTTCTTCCTGTGTTGGCGTTGTTTTCCTCCGGGTGCTCCGGTTTCCCCCACAAGTCCAAAGACATGCGGTATAGGTGAACTAAATAAACTAAATTAACCGTGTCTGTAGTATGGATGTTTCCCAGTACTGGTTTGCAGCTGGAAGGGCATCCGCTGTGTAAAACATATGCTGGATAAGTTGGCGGTTCATTCCGCTGTGGCGACCCCTGATGAATAAAGGGACTAAGCCAAAGGAAAATGAATGAACGAACATTGTATAACTTATAACTATTACCTTATTAAAATAAGTTAAAGTAACATGAAATGTTTTGCTGTGATGGCTTTTTGTCATAAATGTTTTTACAGCGTGGGAAGTATTTAAAAAGAAATGAATGAAAATTACACAAAAGGCCTAATAATCGTGTTTCCAACTGTGTAATATCAGTTCTAGAGGTGATTTCTTCCACCAGGCATCACAGACGTGTTTTCTGATGCTATCAAACGCAGCTGAAGTGTTAATAATGATATCCTGGATGTCTGTCAGTGTTTCTACAGAAGGCTCTGGTGTCCTGCTGCCGTCCTCTTCACTGTTTGCAGATCTGCCGGCGCTCGGGACTGTTGACTCTGAGTGTGTCATCATCAGGTGTCATGTGCTTGACAAATCTATCATGCTTTTATTGTGTTTGTCACAGACTCCAGTCTCTTCTGTCTTTACTGATCAGACTGGCAGAATAATGCTTTCACACATTCCTCAAAGTCCACCGCAGACTTTCACTGAAAATTACTCACTTTGTTTCCTGTTTCTGCTTTAAAACCACACATATCTGTCTATCTATCTATCTATCTATCTATCTATCTATCTATCTATCTATCTGTCTGTCTGTCTATCTATCTACTTATCTATCTATCTATCTACTTATCTATATATCTATCTATCTGTCTATCTATCTATCTATCTATCTATCTGTCTGTCTGTCTGTCTGTCTGTCTATCTATCTACTTATCTATCTATCTATCTACTTATCTATATATCTATCTATCTGTCTATCTATCTGTCTGTCTGTCTGTCTGTCTGTCTGTCTGTCTGTCTATCTACCTATCTACCTATCTATCTACTTATCTATATATCTATCTGTCTGTCTATCTATCTATCTATCTATCTATCTATCTATCTATCTATCTATCTGTCTGTCTATCTGTCTGTCTGTCTGTCTGTCTGTCTGTCTGTCTGTCTGTCTGTCTATCTCTCTGTCTGTCTGTCTATCTATCTATCTATCTATCTGTCTGTCTGTCTATCTCTCTGTCTGTATGTCTGTCTATCTATCATCTATCTATCTATCTATCTGTCTGTCTGTCTGTCTGTCTATCTGTCTATCTGTCTGTCTATCTATCTGTCTGTCTGTCTGTCTATTTGTCTCTCTGTCTGTCTGTCTGTCTGTCTGTCTATCTATCTATCTATCTATCTATCTATCTGTCTATCGATAGATAGATAGATAGATAGATAGACAGATAGGTGGTTAGATAGATAGATAGATAGATAGATAGATAGACAGATAGGTGGATAGATAGATAGATAGATAGACAGACAGACAGACAGACAGACAGACAGACAGACAGACAGATTTGTCAAGCACATGACACCTGATAATGACACACTCTGATCCATCTGTCTGTCTGTCTGTCTGTCTGTCTGTTTGTCTGTCTATCTCTAATTATCTGTCTCTGTCTAATTTTCATCTATCTGTCTGTCTATCTGTCTGTCTGTTTTTCATCTATCTATCTATCTATCTATCTATCTATCTATCTATCTATCTATC
>CAIGQW010054109.1:2589393-2603144 GCA_903798125.1 Danio choprae
ATCTATCTATCTATCTATCTATCTATCTATCTATCTATCTATCTATCTATCTATCTATCTATCTATCTATCTACATGTGAAATCTATTCATACAGTCTTGTTTTTGTGTTCATATCCAGCACATTCTAAGGTAAGGATATGTTATGTACAGTAAAAATAGTGTAATAAAGTGCAACCGAAATGCAAAAGTTTAAGGTGCTTTAACCCTTTATACCCTTTATAAAACCTTTTTATTACTAAGACTAGACTTTTGAACTTTTGTGATATAGTATATATATATATATATATATATAGTGCTGTTTTGTTTTGCTGTGCTGTGTTGTTTTGTGTTATGTTGTGTTGTCTTGTTCTGTGTTGTGGTGTCATGCTGTGCCCTTTTTGTTGTGTTATTTTGTATTATGTTGTGTTGTATTGTGTTGTAGTTTGTTGTGTTGTGCTGTGCTGTGCTGTGTGGTGTCATATTGTAGTGTTGTTGTGTTGTGCTATGCTGTGCTGTGTTGTGTTGTGTCGTGCTGTGTCCTGTCGTGTCATATTGTATTGTATTGTTGTGTCGTGTTGTATTGTATTTTGTTGTGTTCTGCTGTGGTGTTTTGTTGTGCTGTGCTTTGCTGTTCTGTGTGGTGTCATATTGTATTGTGTTGTTTTGCTGTGTTGTGCTGTGTCGTGTCGTGTCATATTGTGTTGTTGTGTCCTGTTGTATTGTGTTTTGTTGTGCTGTGTTGAGTTGTGTTGTTTTGTGTTGTGTTGTTGTGTTGTGTTTTATTGTGCTGTGCTGTGTTTTATCATGTCGCTTTCTGTTGTATTGTGTTGTTTTGTTGTGTTCTGTTGTGTTGTGTTGTGTTGTGCTGTGGTGTTGTGTTGTGTTGTGCTGTGTCGTTTCATGTTTTGTTGTATTGTATTGTGTTGTTTTGTTGTATTGCATTGCATTGGATTGTGTTGTGTCATGTCATGTTGTGTTGTGCTGTGCTGTATTGTGTTCAGTGTCAGTGTGTCAGCAGCAGCTGCTCTTCTGTCTCTGGGGATTTTCAGTTCTCTGCTGAGTCAGTGCAGGCTGATAAACACTCATAAGGATGTTGTTCAACGTCTGTAACCTTGCCTTCCTGCTCACATGATGCTGCTGTCCTTTGTTTGCTGATCTGAGACCAGCTTTAGTGTTTGCTAACATGCCATTAGGTCTCAGTTGGATCAGTTCTTTGATCCGTCGCCTCACTGACTTCCTCACGACTTCTGTCTTTTCTTGTGACTACACAAAACCACACAGCTGTCGAGATCTAAGAGCTCATGAGAAGTGAGGTGCGTGCAGCGAGCTTAAGTTACTCTGTTAGATTACTTCCAGTTTTGGCACAAATATCTTATTGTATTTGTCTTGATTCTAGTCCAGATATCAAAAAAATCTTAAATCAAGAAGCATTTTCTAGACTTTTAAAGGTTTTTGTATTGTTTTCGGAAAAAAACAGTAAAGATTGATTGAGTTTCTCCTTAAAACAAGCATTTATTTTCTTACCCCACTGGCAGATTTAGCTTGATTTAAGGAAAACCTGCTTAAAATTGACTTGATTTTTTTCTGAAAACAAAACAATATTTTTTACTTGTCCATAAAATTCTTCTTAATAATATTTTTTTTGTATATTTGGACTAGAAACAAGACAAAAACTGGTAAGAAAATATTAAAGTGTTCATTTAAAAGAGATCTGTAAGGAGTGTATTCATTTGTGCACTTTAAACCAATATTATTTTAGTAAATGAAGGATAAACCTGTTGGTCAAAAACCAGTTCGTTAACTGAAATAAAATAAGATTCTTCAATGCAGAAGAATTTTCTAGACATTTAAAAGGTTTTGTCTCGTTTTCATTAAAAAAATTGAGTTTCTCCTTAAAACAAGACCTATCATCTGCCAGTTAAGCTAACTTGTTTTTATATTATTTTGCTTAAACTTGCTTAAAATATAAATTTTTTTCTGAAAACAAAACAGGGACCTCACAGCAAGAAGGTTGCTGGTTCGAGTCCCGGCTGGCTCAGTTGGCATTTCTGTGTGAAGTTTGCATGTTCTCCCCGTGTTGGCGTGGGTTCCCTCCGGGTGCTCCGGGTTTCCCCCACAGTCGTGCGCTATAGGTGAATTGAATAAACTAAATTAGCCGTATAGTGTATGAGTGTGAATGAGTGTGTGTGGATGTTTCCTAGTACTGTGTAGCAGCCGGAAGGGCATCCGCTGTGTAAAACATATGCTAGATAAGTTCCGCTGTGGCGACCCCTGATGAATAAAGGGACTAAGCCGATGGAAAATGAATGAATGAATAAAAACAAAACAATATTTTTTACTTATCTAGACAACTTTTTTTGATATTTGCGCTAGAAACAAGACAAAAACTAGTAAGAAAATGTTTGTAGAAAGTATTAATTTAAAAGAGAGATCTGTAAAGGGCGTTGTCTTTTAAGCCGAGCACTGTATACCAGGGTTATTTTAGTCGATGAAAACCAAACTTTTTCGTTAACAAAAATAAAATGTAAAAATTCACAATAAATGAAGTTTTTTAAATAAAATGAATAACAGTAGCGGGCTGCAAGGTGGCTCAGTGGTTAGCACTGTCGCCTCACAGCAAGACGGTCGCTGGTTCGAGTTCTGGCTGGGTCAGTTGGCATTTTTGTGTGGAGTTTGCATGTTCTCCCCATGTCCGTGTGGGTTTCCTCTGGGTGCTCCGGTTTCCCCCACAGCCCAAACACATGCGCTATAGGTGAATTGGGTGAACAAAATTGTCTGTAGTGTATGACTGTGTGTGTGAATAAGAGTGTATGGGTGTATGGTTGCCCTGATGACATTACATAATATTTTACTAGTTATTTTGCAGGATGCTTGTATTCAGCTTAAAGTGACATTTTAAAGGCTAATAATATAAATAGGTTAATAATATTAGGGGCGACGCGGTGGCTCAGTGGTTAGCACTGTCGCCTCACAGCAAGAAGGTCACTGGTTCGAGTCCAAGCTGGGCCAGTTGGCATTTCTGTGTGGAGTTTGCATGTTCTCCACGTGTTGGCTCGGTTTCCCCCACATTCCAAAGACATGTGCTATTGTTGAATTGATAAACTGGCCGTAGTGTATGAATGTGTGTGAGTGTGTGCGTGTGTGTGAATGCGAGAGTGTATGGGTGTTTACCGGTAATGGATTGCGGCTGGAAGGGCATCCGCTGCGTAAAACATATGCTGGAATAGTTGGCGGTTCATTCCGCTGTGGCAACCCCTGATAAATAAGGGACTAAGCTGAAGGAAAATGAATGAATAACAGTCACTGATAAAGAAACTAAAATAATATAATAATTAGCAAAAAAATAAGTCACATTACTAAGTTCCTCGTGGATTCCTGACCTGGATAAACACACGGCTGTCGAGATCTGTAGAGCTTATAATAAATGCAGTGCAGTTTAGCAGGATTGTTCTCGGTGTTGTCATTCACGGGCAAACCTGAATCACTTCACATCTGACTCACTTCATGACTTCCCTGAGTTTCAGTGGCGTGCTGATTTGCTAATTCACATTTGTTTGTTGTGAGGAAATGGTTGGACGTTATTTCTGACACTCCCGCAGGCATTTCTCTTTATTGTCTTTAAGCGCACAACAAAAAAATGCTCTTGTTGCCTGGCAGGTCTGTGAGGATCGCATGTGCTTTTCTGGAAATCATTAGTGCTATTTGATAAGGTGCGAACTAAGTCATGTTGTCCTTTATGTTAGTCTATATTATACAGACTATATGATGACAAAATTATTAGCGCTCCTGTAGAATTTTTATTCTTTATCACAAATTTCCCAAGTTCTGCTTAACAGATTTTTTCAGCACATTTTTAAATAATTCTGGTAGCACTTTAGTTTAAGTAACAATTCACACTATTAACTACTGGTGTATTGTATATGCCTATTATTAAGATATGAACTGTTTATTAGCACTTATAAAGTATGATCTTATTTTACATCCTTATTTCTACCTAATACCTAAACTTAGTCCCTTTATTCATCAGGGGTTGCCACAGCGGAATGAACCGCCAACTTATCCAGCATATATTTTACACAGTGGATGCCTTTCCAGCTGCAACCCAGTACTACCCATACACTCTCATTTACACACACCAGCGACCCTCTTGCTGTAAGGTGACGGTGCTAACCACTGAGCCACCATGTCACCAAATACTAACTTACTAACTATTAATAAGCTACTAATTAGTAGTTTATTGAGCTTAAGTCTTAGTTAATGCTTTGTTAATAACGTGAATTGTACATTAAAATAAAGCGTGACCCTAATTTGTTTTATTTTTGTCACGATGACGGTACATAATATTTTACTATAGACTTTACAGGACACTAGTATTCAGCTTAAAGTGACATGTAAAGGCTGAACTAGATTAATTAGGTTAAAGTTATGTTAATTAGGTAAATCTGGAGCTCCTTCACAGGACTCAACACTTGTAAACACTCGCTCCAACAGGCTCGCTACTCTCCCGTGTCTCTCCGCGCTGCCCACGCTCATCACGGCTACCAAACTGACCAATCACAGAGCTTGCGCTACGCATCGTCATGACGTGTAGTTACATTTTTGGAGAGGTGCGCGTCTGCCACGGTGAGGGATATGTGACCGCGGCAGACCATACGCGTGCGCTCGACACAGAAGTATAAATCAGCCTTAAGGAAGGCCAAAACAGAGAGCAAAATATACATTTTAAACAAAACTTAGTGTGGACATGGCCTTAAAGTCTCCATGAATCGGAATCTGCGACCATTTTTTTTCCGTATTGTGACGCAGTTCCTTTAGGTATAAATAATATAATAATATAGGTATAAATAATATAGGTATAAATAATCTCATTTTATATTCGGAATATAAAATGAGAAAACAGTGGGCGTGGCTTTTTTCTACTGCGAGCTGATTGGATGTAGTAAAGTAGGCGTTTCATTCATCATTATCACAACCTAACAGACACCTCCTGCTCACCATTTCTGTTGTCAAAACTGACAGCTGAAGGGGCGTGGTTAAGTATGTTAGCCACGCCCAATACCTCAGACAGACCTAATCTGAGAATTTAACTGAAAACAAACAGAAAGTGCATTTTCAGATTTTAATTAAAGATTAAAATGGAAAACCGTTTTTTTCTTCTTAATGACATGCACAGATGAATTATTCACAACAAAACTAGCAATGTGAGCTAACAAAATATGGTTAAACATGGTCAATATGGTTAGTTTTAATTTCATGTGTACTTTAATGTGTGTCTTCATTGTAAAACTGTATTGACAGTCACTATTAACCTGAAAACACAACTTCAAACCCAATAGCTCAGGGTCAAACGAATGAACGACTTCAAAATCTGGTCATTTGTTGATAAACCAGTACAGAAAGTCACCCTTTGTGTTCACTGTAGTGTCAACGTCAACAAAGGGCTCATTAACATTTCCTGTTAATCCACTCGGCAGCCTTTAGTTAGCAGCTTTCCTCCTGCGTTTTACAGAAAGGCTTCAGGGTGTGAAAGTGCACAACGGCTCAGTAAATCAGCAAGACTCTGCACGCAAACGCTCCTGTTTTTACATGAATGCACTGTAGGTGTTTTCTCTCACTGTGAGAGGTAGAGAAGCGTTGAGCTCTGAATTTTCTCCAGATAAAAACCAGTTGGTTACACCCGTCTAAAGGAGCTTTAACTGGCCTGATTTTGTGGTGGAATCTGATTGGCTGCTGCTGATTTGAATTGAAGTGAATTGCTACATTGTTGCAAATCCAGTTCTATGATTAATCCAACTGCCTCACATCCATATAGCGGGAAAAATAAGTATTGAACACGTCATGGTTTTTCCTGGGAAGAATATTTCGAAAGGAGCTGTTGACATGGAATTGAACCAGATTTTGGTAAAAACCCAAACAATACAAACATAAACAAAACAAAAAAATCTGAAATACGAATTATGTGTAATAACAATGGAATGACACAAAGAGAAAACACTGAACTACTTAAATGTATTTAATACTTTATATAAAAGGCTTTTTTGGTGATGGCAGCTTAAAGACGCCTCTCATATGGAGAATGATGTCACATGCATTGCTCAGGTGTGAGTTTTCCACAGACGTCATCAGAGTGTAAACAAATCTTGATGGTTCTGTGGGTCTCGTCTATCAAATCTGAGCTTTATTTTGTATTTTCTATTGGATTCAGGTCAGGTGATTGGCTGGGCCATTCTACAGCTTGATTTTCATTCTCTGAAAGCATTTGAGAGTTTCCTTGGCTGTGTTTTGGATCATTGTCTTGCTGAAATGTCCACCCTGCTTTCATCTTCATCATCCTGCTAATGTAGATGTTGGACTGCAGCAGCTAATATTCATTTACACCGAGGAAGGGCGGAGGGTTGCTGAAGAACTACTGAGAGATTTCAGCTGCTGTCTGGGCTTTCACTGCCAGAATACACCTCCCTTTTTTCATGTGTTCAATATTTTTTCCTGCGTCATTTCATTTGATTATGCATAACTTCATTTGTGAACTAATTAGATTTGTTTTCTTTGCATATATGAATTTATTTGGTTGTTACCAACATACAAAATACCAAGTCAACGGCACCTTTAGAAATAAAAATGGTAAAACGTGACGTGTTCAATACTTATTGTCCCCGCTGTATATAAACATCTCTGTTTGCACGTATTATACACTTGAGTCGTGTTTTAGAGAAGAGTTTGGTCGAATTGGATATTTATGTCTGTAAATTTATATTTCAATATTTTTTTGAGCATTTTGTAAAAGGTTTACGTTATATAACTGATCAACTGTGATTGATTATTATTTTCTGTTTATAATGGTAATGTTAACTAAGAAAAACAATATTTTTGTTACCTGAAATGTTACATCAAATAAATTATAAATATTTTGTTTCAGGTGTCAGGTGTCTGTTCCGGGTTTCCCATGTCATGTGATTCCTTTGTTCTGTTTCCCGCCGTTTCCAATGTTCATTAGTTTCACCTGTGTTCATCCCCTGTGTCTTATCAGTTTAATCATGTCCCCAGTGTATTTATACTCCTCTGTTTGGTTCAGTCCTGGTCAGGTGTTGTGTTGTCTGATCGTCTTCCCGTGCTGTCTTCACCCCACGTCCTTCCAGAGTCTCCCGTGTTTCCAGTGCCCTTGTATTGAGTGAGTGTTCGTAAATACATTCGTGTTATGTTATGTTACGTGACATCAGGTAGTTGCTAACATATACATTTTTTTATATACGTAACAAAATTAAACTATATATATACACACTGTAAACAATGCTGGGTTCCACACAATCAGTGTTTCCACCCAGTTTCCACCCAGACAAATTTTGAAACGTAAATTTTATATGCAACTTATTTAACAAAATATAATTGTGTGCTCCGACTCCATTCAGTTAGTAGTGACCAGTGCACAGCGCAAACTGTGTGGGACTCCCCAGACAAATCTGACTCCTCTTTAAAAAGAACTTAAAATGCCAAGTGGGACGAATTTATACCCCATTTTTCGAAAGTGAAACATACTCTAATGGGTAATGTAATCTACACAGTGCAGTGTGTGGGTGAGAGGGAGGCAGTGTTTCGATGTCATCCAGTTATGTTGTCGTTTTACTATTGTGGTTCTGTGACTGTTGATGTTGGTTGCTGAATGGTCCAAAAAGTATGACAGTTAAAGTAACTAGGTCAATTTCTGATTTAAGTAAATTAAAATTAAATATTAATCTGATATTTTGGGCGGTTGTTTGGCCGGGCTATGGACAGAATTTGGGCTAGAAAAAGTCAGCTAGATCTGGCAACACTGCACACAATTGATATGTGTTGGGGCAACATGAAGAAATTAAGTTCACTTGTTAGTTTTTAAAAATTTATATATTATAAAAGTTTAAAAAATGGCAGTAAACACAACAGAATTACTAAAATTAATTAAAAATCTAAAAACTTTAATATAATTAAATAATATTCATTAAAAGGTACAGTTATAATAGGAAAGTAACCCTGTTAATGAGAATGAAAGTTGCTATAAAATGCATTGTAGTTCTTCGGAAGTCCCAGTGTAATACTGTGGTGTCAAAAAGCATGGCTTCAAATGGCATGTATGTAATTATATTAGATAAGATCCGCATTTTCATAATAGTTGTTCCTGTAACATGGCTCTTTTCTGATAAGCAGCGGTGTAGTGTTACAAAAGGCTTCAGAGCTGCATTATTCTCACCTTTTATTGAGTCTGTGGTGCAACATCAGAGGTAGCAGTGTTAATACATGATTCACTGCTCAAAGAAACAGTTCAAAGATTCATTTAATCAGATTCATCAGCTTTTTATGAAGATAAGAGTTTAAGATGTCTGCATTTTTACATTCATGAAGACAGTTTCCCTATAAATAACATCAGTCTATACATTTAAGAAGTGTTATAATAAAAGAATTATGTAACACTGAAGAAGGATGTCATTCATTAAACGTGAAAGTGTTAAGTAGAATATATATATATATGTAACATTATTTTGCATGGGGCCTCACAGTGGCGCAGTGGGTAGCATGTTCGCCTCACAGCAAGAAGGTTTGCATGTTCTCCCTGTGTTGGCGTGGGTTTCCTCCGGGTGCTCCGGTTTCCCCCACAAGTCCAAAGACATGCGCTATAGGTGAATTGGGTAAGCTAAATTGTCCGTAGTGCATGAGTGTGAATGGGTGTGTATGGATGTTTCCCAGAGATGGGTTGCAGCTGGAAGGGCATCCGCTGCGTAAAACATATGCTGGATAAGTTGGCGGTTCATTCCACTGTGGCGACCCCAGATTAATAAAGGGACTAAGCCGAAATGAAAATGAATGAATGAATGAATTATTTTGCCTATAGGTCAGACGTGAGACAGTTTGGCGTCTGCATCAAATTAAGTGTGATTGAATAATTTCAGGTTATGGTAATATTAACTAAAACAACAACATTTTTGTTATTTAAATGTTAAACAGAATCCCAAAATATTATAAATATTTCATTTCAGGTTGTCGCCAACATTTCAGATTTTTTATATAATAAATTTAAGATGAATAAAAACTATATAGACACTATAAAGTCAGCGCGATAGCCCAGTGGTTAGTGCAATGACATATAGCGCAACAGCGCTCCGGGTGTCCTGAGTTCAAATCCCGGCTCGTGGGCCTTTCCTGATCCAATCCCCCTCTCTCTCCCACTTCACTTCCTGTCATCCTACTGTCCTGTCAAATAAAGGCAAAATGCCAAAAATAAATCTTTAAAAAAATAAAAAGTTATTAAAACACACACACACACACACACACACACACACAAAAACATTTTATGTAAACTCATTTCATGAGACAATTAGGAGTCTACATCAGATTAAGTGTGATTGACTTTTTGGTAATGTTATGGTAATGTTAACTAAAACAACAACATTTTTATTACTTAAATGTTAAACAAAATTAAAAAAAATATATATATAAATATTTTATTTCAGGTTGTCGCCAACATTTAATTTTTTAAAAATAATAAATTTAAAATGAATAAAAACTATATATGCATTAAAAAAAACAACATTTTATGTAACATTATGTTAGCATACAGGTCAGACATGAGACAGTCTGGCGTCTGCATCAGATTAAGTGTGATTGAATTATTGTTTTAGTTTTTCAGGTTATGGTGATATTAACTAAAACAACATTTTTGTTACTTAAATGTTAAACAAAATAAAAAATATATAAATATTTTATTTCAGGTTGTCGCCAAACTTTGACATTTTTTAATATAATAAATTTAAAATAAATAAAACCTATTTAGACGCTATAAAACACACACACACACACACACACACACACACACACACACACGTTTGTTGTACACTCATTTTATGAGACAATTTGGCGTCTACATCAAAGTGTGTTTGTTTTTGTTTTTTTTGTAATGTTATGGTTATGGTAATGTTAACTAAAACAACAACATGTTTATTATTAAATGTAAATTATAAATTATAATTGTAAATTAATAAATTATAATTTTTTTTATTTCAGGTTGTCGCCCACATTTAAAGTTTATTATATAATACAGTTAAAATTAATAAAAACTATATAGACATTATAGAAGTTATTATTCATTCATTTTCTTTTCTGCTTATTCCCTTTATTAATCTGGGGTCGCCACCGTGGAATGAACCACCAACTTATCCAGCACATGTTCTATGCAGCGGATGCCCTTCCGGCCGCAACCCATCACTGGGAAACACCCATACACTCTGACATGCACACACATACACTACGGACAATTTAGCTTACTCAATTCACCTATAGCGCATGTCTTTGGACTTGTGGGGGAAACCGGAGCACCCGGAGGAAACCGAATAATACATTTACATAATAATAATACATTATTATCATAATAATAATTTTATCATACATGTTAGTTATGCATAGGTTTTTCAGAATAACTCTTATGTCCAGTGTTGTTTTTGTATTTATGATTAATCCATGTAGCAAGACACGACATTTCCTTCCTCTGTGTGTCTACACATGTAGCGGAATGACAATAAAGCTCGACTTGACTTGACTTGATAACTAGCAAAATATTATGTACTGTCATCATGGCAAAGACTAAATAAATAAGTTGTTTAAAAGATTGTTATTTAAACGATTTTAATTAAATGTATATTCTCCCCATTAAACAGCACTTGAGACATATTTAAAAAGGAATCAAAGTTTCACAGGAGGGCTAATCATGTTGTAGGAAATGGTGGATAACTCATGTTTGATTGTTTTCTTCCTCATCCCTTTTTCTCAGTGACTCATAATAATTATTTTACAAGCCAAAAAGGCCCCGTGAAGCGTCTCCCGTCAGAGGCTTTTCAAATGTCACTGAATCCAATGGCATTTAGACTTGTTTTTAAAGCACGTCTCACTTTCCAAGAGACGCCTGAGTCGCATGTGAAGTGGTTTTAAAAGTGGATGATAGACTGCGCTATCTTCAAAGAGTTGTGTGTCTCCTTCAGCGCTCTGCCTGTATTTTTGTTTTTGTTTGTTCAGCTGATAATGCAGGTTATTTCTGTGGTGTGTGTGAAGGTTATCAGAGAGATAAAGCGCTCACAGTCAACAGTTGTGGACGCCGCGCTTCGCTGACGCTCTTCTTCGGTGACCTTTTCTCAGCCGCTCGCATGAAGGACCTTTGAATCTTCTTTATGGTGGATCACTCGAGTAATGAACACTTATTGTCTAAAACAAAGGTCTCACCGGGTGGTTTATCGGTTATAGTCCACATGATCGGCTTACTTAAACATGGGTTAAAGGGACAGTTCACCCAAACATACAAATCTACTCATTATTTACTCCCCATTCAAACTTTCATGAGTTTACTTTCTGTTGAACATGAAAGAAAATGGGCAGCACGGTGGCGCAGTGGGTAGCGCTCTCGCCTCACAGCAAGAAGGTCGCTGGTTCGAGCCTCGGCTGGGTCAGTTGGCATTTCTGTGTGGAGTTTGCATGTTCTCCCCATGTTCGTGTGGGTTTCCTCTGGGTGCTCCGGTTTCCCCCACAAGTCCAAAGACATGCGATATAGGTAAATTGGGTAAGCTAAATTGTCCGTATGTGTGTGCATGGAAGTGTATGGGTGTTTCCCAGTGATGGGTTGCAGCTGGAAAGGCATCCGCTGCGTAAAACATATTCTGGATAAGTTGGCGGTTCATTCCGCTGTGGCGACCCCAGATTAATAAAGGGACTAACCCCAAAAGAAAATGAATGAATGAATGAAAGAAAATATCCTGAAGAATGTTAGAAACCGGGCGGCGCAGTGGGTAGTGCTGTCTCACAGCAAGAAGGTGGCTGGTTCGAGCCTCGGCTGGGTCAGTTGGCATTTCTGTGAATGAAAGTATGTATGTATGTAATGTATGTAAATGAGTGTGTATGGGTGTTTCTCAGTGATGTGTTGCAGCTGGAAGGGCATCCACTGCGTAAAACATATGCTGGATAAGTTGGCGGTTCATTCCGCTGTGGTGACCCCAGATTAATAAAGGGACTAAGCCGAAAAGAAAATGAATGAATGAATGAATAATTAAATTATAATTGTATTATTACATGTATTAAATCATAATCATTTATTTGATAGGGCAAATAAAAATATTTTCCATCTGGGCCATTCGAAAAACTCCTTAGCGTTTCTCCCTGTATAAGTTCAACATTTCATTCATAATGGTCTTAAAAAGGTCTTGAAAAGTCTTAAATTGAACTAGGTGAAACCTGCAGAAACCCTGGACTGGAGTAATTATGCTAGAAGCCTTACTGACTTCAAACATTAGCATACGTGTAAATGAAGGTGAACTTGAAACAGACCTGCATTACATGTTGATGGTCGTGCTGAAACGAGTGTAACGCTCTCGCTGAGGGGCTGTTCACTGCCTGATAACATCACAGCTTCACTGCTGAGATTCAACATCAGAATGACAGGGGTAATCACTGATGTTACCTGTCATGACAGATCACATCAGATTCTGCAGAACACGAAGAATCTGGCTGTGATATATTGTTCTGCTGCAATATGCATATGATATGTGATATGAATATAATTTCACCAGATGATTTGAATAGCTCCATTTGGAAAGACTTCATTCATTTAGATCGACTGGCATGATCAAGTCTTTATCTATGCATTGCATCTGCATAAAATATAATAAATACAAATAAAAAGTTTACAGTGAATAAACAGTGCTTGATGGTTTTCTAGGGTTAGTTTTGTTGAACAATCAAACGTAAAATAAAATGGTCATTTAGTATAAATATTTATGTACAGTAATTAATAAAAAATTAATAATATCTTTTAATCTTTAATAGACAGTCTAATCCTGCAATGTGACAACTGCGGATACACACAATGCCATATCAACGCTCAAACAATATATTGTTTAACCCTAGTTAGAAGCAATAACGGCGGTTCATTCCGCTGTGGCGACCCCAGATTAATAAAGGGACTAACCCGAAAAGAAAATGAATGAATAGAAGCAATAACATTTATTTATTTCATTTCATTTTCTTTTCGGCTTAGTCCTTTTATTAATCAGGGGTCGCCACAGCGGAATGAACCACCAACTTATCCAGCATATGTTTTACGCAGCAGATGCCCTTCCAGCTGCAACCCAGTACTGGGAAACACCCATACACTCATTCACACTCATACACTACAGCCAATTTAGTTTATTCAATTCACCTATAGCGCATGTGTTTGGGGAAACCGGAGCACCCGGAGGAAACCCACACGGACACGGGGAGAACATGCAAACTCCACACAGAAATGCCAACTGACCCAGCCGAGGCTCGAACCAGCCACCTTCTTGCTGTGAGGCGACAGTGCTAACCACTGAGCCACCATGCCGCCCCATACATATTTATAGTTTTTTTCAAATATATTCTTATTGAACGTTTGTAGTGTGCAAAAACATATCAGAAACGTACATTGAGTAATAAGATATCCATCATTCATATCATTTGAATCCCAAACCCCACACGCAATAATATTTGTACATTTATTTTATTTATTTATTATGTTACTGTCCATCTAATTACAATGATAAGCATGATCGACTATTGGTATTGTTATGTGGTTGCTAAGGTGTTCTGGGTGGTTGCTAAGGAACTACTAAGGTGTTTTGTGTGATTATGAGGTTGCTAAGGTGTTTTATGCTATGTTGCATTAGGGTGTTGTTACATGGTTGCTAGGGTGTTCTTGGTGGTTGCTAAGATATCCCTGTGTAGCTGACATATGGTTGCTAAGATG
>CAIGQW010054109.1:2610075-2635745 GCA_903798125.1 Danio choprae
ATTGGTGTTGTAAATTACAGTATAAAACAAATATCGGTATCAGATATTGGCCCAAATTAGTTTAAGTATATATCCGATATCGGCAAAAATCCAATATCAATGATCTGTATATATTATTTCTTATAGAATATATTATTTAAAACTACTAAAATGTCAATAAAAGTCCCTTTCTTAAACTGCATAGTTGGATTTTCAACATCAGAAGTCAACAAAGCAGAAATCGACATCCCATAATACAATTCCCAACCGTAAATAAACAGAAAACCTCCATGAATCATGTAAATGTAAATGAAAAGCAGAAACTGTTAATAAACTGATTAAATCTTTGGTACACTGTAGGCTATTGTATATTGAAATATTGAAAATCTAATCTAAATGTGCTCAACTTGAACATTTTTCGGCTAAAGGATGTCTGGCTACCGATAACCCAGGTGGTGTTTGTCACTATTTTGTGTAGAAGACAATAAAATCTAAATTATTTTATCTTATTGAGACTTTTTGCAAAGGTAATTAGTTATATTCTCTTTAATTATAAGCTGTGTTCAGTTTAACTAAACACCCATTCTACTGTACAGTGTGTGGGTATGAACTATTTACAGTCATTTAATCTTTATTCATCCCACAGTGTAATGGACGCCAAGTTGAGTACACTAGTTTATCTGTTGGCACAATTGTTTGACTCTGCTTGTCGTCTCGTCTTGTGGCAAGCCATTTTAACAGCAATACTTCAAAAAAACATTCTCAGTACCCATTTTACCTTAAGTCTAACAACATTTGTTTTATTTTTTATTCATAATTTATTTTTAGCGATTGTTAATTAATATATATTAGTAAATATAATTCATTTACTAATTTTGAAAGATATTGGTGGTATTTACTTCATTTATATATTTTTTTACATTTTTATTTGTAGTTATGCACAATGATAATACATATTAAAATATATAATGTTGTTTATTTAATAAAATATCAGTATTATTAATAATACTTATTTCAGTCCAGTCATGTTTTTACTATATACTTAAGTTTTTAATTTTTTATAATGTGTATTAAATAATGCAATAAATATGAATATTTTATTTGATTCAATTCTTTTGTGCTGTTTTTATTTAATATTTTTTTCTATTTATAAAAATCTGGATAATTACTATTTATGTCAACAATATTAATAACAGCTGTGTTTGTTAATACACTTTAAAAAACAATATTCATTTTTTTATTTAGATTTTAGCCAATGTCATGTCATTTATTTGATAATTAACCAACACTATTTGTATAATTAATTTTTATTAATTTAACAGTTTTTAAATATAAGTAATCAATTTTATATTCCAGATGCTAAATTGTTTGTTTGTTTGTTTGTTTGTTTGTTTGTTTGTTTGTCGTTCCTGTAAGGGATGAAAATATACACAAAGGTTCAGGAGAACATTAGAAAAGACAGAAGATACAAGTTAAATTGACTGTGTACTTACAAAGAGAAAAACGAGGGAGAAATGGTACAGGTAAATTACAGTAATATAGAAGTGTATACAAATAAACTAAGAGCATTACAGGAAAGGTATTCAATTCAATTCAATTCAAATTTATTTATATAGCACTTTTTACAATGTGGATTGTGTCAAAGCAGCTTAACATGTTCTAGTAAAGTCCAGATTTCAAAGTTGACCAGATTTCAGAGTTGATTTCAGAGTATCTAAGCCTAGAGTCAGTAGATATAAGTTATAATACCCCATATCTGTCTTTTGTTATTAGACAATTGGAAAGATTTAAGCAATGAGTCAACCTCAATCATAAAATGTGGAGGGGCTGAATCCATGTTTTGTTTATGGATAACTGCAAAAATACATAAAGAAATAAAAAAGTTTCAAATATATTCATTAGATATGTTTCTGAGTAATAACAAATAAGTGATGCTAAAAATGGCCTGCCATATTTCCATTCCCCGTGACGTCAGCGGCAGGAGGCGGAGTCTCCGGCTGAACAGGGCAGGTGAGCGCGCAGGTGGAGCTCAGCCTCGAGTTTCCCAGCAGCGCACAACAATACGCGGAGCAGAGCAGAGGCCTCTGGGGAACCCACATTCGCAATACCATGACACAAAACAAGGTCAGCTTCGCAAAACGCCAGCTTTAACACCCCGAATGATTGCTTGAAGTTTTGTAAAAAAACAAACAAACAAAAAAAACAGATTACCCGGAGAAATGATCAGCTCGGAGGCTTTGCGCCCGACGCCGGTCCTTATGCGTAAAACCCTCGGGAAGCTGGCGACCCGGCTGGAGGAGGTGAAGAACCCGTGGAGGCAGGGATCCGCGCTGGAGCTCAGCCACAACGAGACCGCCAGACTCGCCACCGACGCGCTGCTGGAGCACGGAGAGAAGGAGTACAAGAAAGTCCTGCACGATGAAAAAGAGCTCAACTTTCTGTCCGCGCTGGAGATACGTTACATCACCGAAAATGTGGCCAAAGTTGGCGACGCGGACAGTGGGAGCAACGGAGTGGACTTAGAGGAAGGCGACACTGTGTCCGAGCTGACTTCGGGGACTTACTTCCCCATGATGTCTGACGAGGAGCCGCCGATGCTGGAGCTGGGCTGGCCGGAGCTCTCCACCAGGATGGGCCCCACTGAAGCTAACATATACTTCCAGAGGGACAAGACGCAAAATGTCAAAGATCACATTCGGTCGCTTATTAGCAAAGCCAAGAAGGTGAGACGAACAAAAACTCAGTTGTACCATCTAAGAAGTTCTAGTGTTGGAGTAATACTTAGTTTCCATGAGGTTTTCCTGTAAAAATGCGTTGCTGTGGCTGCTTTGTTTGTGTAGTGTGTCGTAAACAAGATACTGGTAGCACTATAGTTTAGCCTAAGTAACAATTCACATTATTAACTACTTATTACTTGCCTTTTAATAAGATATTAACCGTTTATAAAGTCCTACCCAATACGTAAACCCAGCTGTTTACCCATTGAGATAAAGTTGGTTTTATATTTGCACATTCGTTCAGTGACAACGTCTGACATGCTCCCTGTATTGTTTACCATGGTACTTTGAGTATTTGGTCTGAAATCACATGCAAGTATGACTTCAAAGCAACATTAGCACTATGTAATTGACTGTGAACAATCTTGTATTTTGATAGTCATTGGCTGCTAACATGATTTAAATATTTAGAATTTGTAAAGAATATTTATTATTGAGGAAAATGTACGAATGTCTGAATATAAAACTACTACTAACTATTAAAGGGTTGGTTTACCCAAAAATGAACAATTACTTACTATTTACTCTCTCTTAAGTGGTTTGAGTATCAATTTAACCCAAAAGAAGATATGGAGGATAGCAGAAATCCTGTGACCATTGACTTCCATAGGAAAAGCAATTACTATGGAAGTCAGTGTGTTTCCAGCTTTCTCCAGAATATCTTCTTTTGTGTTTAATAGAAGAAAGAAACTCAAACAGGTTTGGATCAAGTGAAGGGGTGAGTAAATTATGTAAGAAGTAAAAATTTTGGGTGAATAATCTCTTTAATAAACAGCTAATTAATAGTTTATTGAACAAAGTCTTAGTTAATGATTTGGTAATATCGTGAATCGTACCTTAAAATAAAGTGTCACGAAGATACATTTTAGCACTTTTCAGATAGTTGGATAAACTGCATTTTTACAGTGCATGGGGTAACTTTGATGCACCACAATAATGAAAAGGAATAATTAGCCTAGACTGCGTATAATTAGATAAGACTGTGACTCCACACACAAACATTTATGAGTGCTGTTGGTTTACATATAAAAATGCTAGGCAAATATCAGCATGAATACAATATTTCATGACCAACCTGTTCAAATCCTTGTTATAAATCCTCTAAAATCATCTTAACAGCAATTAATAAATAGAAATGGCAAATAAATCCTCATTAAAGCTGTTAACTGTACTGAATGTCTTTTTTTATGTAATTTTTATATTGCTATAACAATTAGCCTGCGCTCCAAAAGAAAGCTGCTTGTTGAAACTACTCATTTAAAATGAGCTGAAACGACACAATTCCTGAGATTTCTTGAAGACAACTTAATTGTTTTATGTTCAATCTACTTAAATTTGTTCCATTTAACTTAATTGCTTCGTGTTGGGACAACATGAATTAATTGTGTATTTTTTACAGTGTTTAAATGTTCAAATGCTTTGAAAGTTACCAAACAGGATTTAAGGCAGATTAAGAAGGACGAAGAGTTTGTAATTGTATAAATATTTACAATTACAATAAGCATTATGCTTACGGATAATTGCTTAGTCATTATGGTGGAAACTTTATTTTGCTTTGGAACAATTATTATTATGAAAAGTGCTGTACATATAACCTTGAATTGAATTGAAAACATGAATTTTAACTATGAAAGCTTCTGTTGTGGAAATGAAAGTGATGGAAAAGGTTATTCCAACTTATCTTAATAATTAGATTTTCTTTTTCCACCGAACTCGTATTACAATACATATACAGTGGGTATGGAAAGTATTCAGACCCCATTAAATCTTTCAGTTTTTGTTATATTGCAGCCATTTGCTAAAATCATTTGCTAAGTTCATTATTTTTCCTCATTAACGTACGCCCAGCACCTCATATTGACAGAAAGACACAGACTTGTTGACATTTTTGCTGATTTATTAATAAAAGAAAAACTGAAATATCGTGTAGTCCTATGTTTTCAGATATTTTTAGGAAATTAAAGGGGGTCTCTGAATACTTTCCATACCCACAGTACATAATAGCAGTTCCAAAAGCAAAGAATTATGAGCTTAAATGTAGTACAATAAATAAATGTTTTATTTAATGCATACCCTAACCACTTTTTCTCTACAACAACAGGTTATCGCGATAGTCATGGACATTTTTACAGATGTGGATTTGTTCTGCGATTTAATGGAGGCCTCCAACAAGCGCAGGGTTCCAGTGTATATTTTACTGGACGAGAAGAATCTCAGCCATTTCTTGAACATGTGCTCAGAACTGGACGTCCAGAATTCACACCTGAGTGTAAGTCAAACCCTGACGCTCTCACTGAACGCATAATAATACGCCTTAAGAAAAGGATCAATGAGATGGGCGTTCTTTGTTTAGCTCCTGAATGCATTTGTCAGTCAACAGCATAACATAAGTCCATAAATAAGCTTATTCAGATGAAACGCAAACGTCAAGAATAAGTGCTGTGCGTAGTTTCAAATGCACTTGTGAGGCTTTTATTCCATTTGTTTTTTATATTGAGCGTAACAACTCGAATTCTTAATTGTAGTGCAGCACAATATATCGTTTCAGCATTGGTATCACAATGTGATCATTTGCAATAGTCACATCGCAGGATTTACCTTGATTTACCATTTGCATGTGTTTTTGAGGCCTGTGACTGTATTAGGATAGGTAATTGTACAGTTTGGAATTTTAATAAAAATAATTCAATAAAATTAATCATTATTATTCAATTACTGTACATGAATACGTCATTTTATCTTTTTCTTTATTGTATTTACAGATTGTTTATTAGATTTTATGCATTAGGGCTGCACGATATTAGAAAATAATCATTGCGATATTTTGTTTCTCTGCAATATACACTCACCGGCCACATAATTAGGTACACCTCACTAGTAGCGGGTTGGATCCACTTTTGCCTTCAAAACTGCCTTAATCCTTCGTGGCATAGATTCAACAAGGTACTGGAAATTTTCCTCAGAGATTTTAGTCCATATTGACATGATAGCATCAGGCAGTTGCTGCAGATTTGTCGGCTGCACGTCCATGATGCAAATCTCCCATTCCACCACATCCCGAAGGTGCTCTATTGGATTGAGATCTTGTGACTGTGGAGGCCATTTGAGTACAGTGAACTCATTGTCATGTTCAAGAAACCAGTCTGAGATGATTGGCGCTTTATGACATGGCGTGTTATCCTGCTGGAAGTAGCCATCAGAAGATGGGTACACTGTGGTCATAAAGGTATGGACATGGTCAGCAACAATACTCAGTAGACTGTGGCGTTGACGTGATGCTCTATTGGTACTAATGGCCTCAAGGTGTGCCAAGAAAATATGCCCCCCACACCATTACACCACCACCACTACCCTGAACCGTTGATAGAAGGCAGGATGGATCCATGCTTTCATGTTGTTGACGCCAAATTCTGACCCTACCATCCGAATGTCACAGCAGAATTTGAGACTCATCAGACCAGGCAACGTTTTTCCAATCTTCCGTTGTCCAATTTTGGTGAGCCTGTGCGAATTGTAGCCTCAGTTTCCTGTTCTTAGCTAACAGGAGTGGCACCCGATGTGGTCTTCTGCTGCTGTAGCCCATTCGCCTCAAGGTTGGACGTGTTGTGCGTTCAGAGATGTTATTTGAGTTACTGTTGCCTGTTGTCTGCTGTTAGAGGTTCAGCAGACTGACTACATTTTGTTCTCTTTAAAAGGGAAATACTTAGCTAATATGTAGCTTAGATTTACATTAGACAAACACAATTGTTTTAATTTATTCTTATTTTTGTTTATTTATTTATTAATTGTTCTGTCGTTTAGTTCTTAATTTAAAATTATTGTTAAAATGCCAAAAACCTTTTTTCACTTATTTTTAAGTACAAAGAGAAGGGGACTATTGTTTGTTTTTAATTTTTTATAAAAATCTTTTGTGCTGTATTATTTGGTTACTGAGCAGCAATAAATAACACTTTAAAATATAAGGAGCTTTCATGTGATTTTTCTGAACTAGTAGTATTTTGAAATTAATGAATGCATAATAATCGTGATAACCATGAAATCGTGATTATTCCTCAGACTATAATCGCACAGCCAAAATCTATAATCCTTGTATACCTACATGCATTGCGATATCGATGCTGAAACGATACATTGTGCAGCCCTAATGCAGATACACGCTCATTCCAGAATCATCCAAATCTATCTAAAATGAGCAATTCTTTCCAGATAGAGATATTCAAGTCATCTGGTGAAATTGTATTCGTATCGCAATGTATAACCCAGATAACAAAAAAAAAATGGCAATGTTAGATATCGTGCAGCCCTCTCTTATTCTGTCCAAAAATACTTCTCTTCATTATTTTAATAAATTGATCATCTAACATTTAATGCTAGTTTAATTAATGGTTTAATGCTGCTTTTCAGAACATGCGGTTAAGAAGTGTTAGTGGAGACACGTACTGCACCAAAAATGGGAAGAAATTCACAGGTCAGGTTCAAGAGAAATTCATGATCATTGACTGCGAGGAAGTCATCGCTGGATCCTATAGGTATGTTAATCATGGCTTTTAGTGTTTATTCATGCATTGGGTCATTTAGTTTGTGCATTATGTACTTATACTTTTTAACCAGATGTCATAATTGAGAGTTGTGATTTTTAAGTATGTACATGTAAAGTTATTTTTTCTTTTGCATGACCTTGGTGATTTACACCATGGTAAATGCCATTAATCTGATGATGTAAGGCCCATTCATTAAGAGTAAAATCTTTATGAATATTTTTGGATCATGTGTTTATCTGTGGAGTTTTTAGAATTTTACAATAACTTTTATTTTTATATTTAGTGTTACATTTTTATTTTAGTAAATTCGGTAACACTTTACAATAAGGTTGTATTAGGTAACGCATTTACTTGCACAAACAATTAACAATACATTTATTACAGTATTTGTTCATGTTCGTTAACGTTAGTTAAGGAAAATAAAGTTGTTCATGGTAACTCATGGCACATACAAATGTTAACATGCATGAATGTGGATGTTAATAAAGCGTTAGTAAATGTTGAACTATGATTAATGAATGCTGTAAAAGTATTGTTTATAATTAGTTCATGTTACAGGCCCATAGCCTGGAGGGGTTCTGGACCCACAAAAGTCCAGAATTTGTCCCATACATGAGCTAATATGTCCTATTTTCACTGCTACGCCATCATAAATAATTGAAATAGCCCTTCAAAAAAGGCTTTAAGACCCAGCGAAATCCTCTCTTGGCTGTCACTTCGGTGTGACTTCAGCTAATAAGTTTTGGCCAATGCTAACAACTATTTTCATTTTACACTACACTTCACTACCGCAATGTTTTTAATTAAACATTTTACAGGTAACTTTGGTCAAGCACCAAAAGCGGACCATACTGAAATTGATTTGAATACTATTTTGGCTATTGTTGTCATCCATGAATCTTTAAATGTACTTTTTTTTTTTTTTTACAAGAGAGGGTAGAAAAATTGTGAAGCTCTATAATATTGTTTTTATTTAATATTATTATTATTATTATTATTCATTCATTCATTTATTTATTTTCTTTTCGGCTTAGTCCCTTTATTAATCTGGGGTCGCCACAGCGGAATGAACCGCCAACTTATCCAGCATATGTTTTACGCAGCGGATGCCCTTCCAGCTGCAACCCATCACTGGAAAACAACCATACATTCACACTCATACACTACGGACAATTTAGCTTACCCAATTCACCTATACTGCATGTCTTAGGACTTGTGGGGGAAACCGGAGCACCCGGAGGAAACCCACGCAAACACGGGGAGAACATGCAAACTCCACACAGAAACGCCAACTGACCCAGCCAGGGCTCGAACCAGCGACCTTCTTGCTGTGAGGCGATTGTGCCACCGTGCTGCCTTATTATTATTATTATTATTATTATTATTATTATTATTATGTTATAATTTAATTTTTATTCAAATGGCCAAGTTCTGACCAAGGAAAGTTGAATGAGCTGGCTAGTTTGTTATTTGCCTTATATATGACAATAGACAACAGTTTTTAATTTAAAACTTTAACAGATTCCTATTTAATCTAATGATCTATGATGTAATACATATAAGTATTAAGTATATTATATATTAAGTATATAAATATAAGTATTCACATTTCTTTATTATAAATCTTTTATAAATATTTTTGGTACATCAAAAAAGTGTGGTTATGATGACCATCCGTCAAGCTAATTCAGCTAAAGATAATGCTTAAAATGTCAATGCAGTATTTAAATCTCATAATTAAATAAAAAATGAGGCATATAACTGCAAAAGGGTTTACTTTTTGAGGAAAAAAAAGAACCAGTCCTTTGACCAGGCTGGCTACGGGCCTGTGTTAGTACAAATAACTAATAAAACCTTACTGTAAAGTGTGACCGACAATTCAAATATCATAAATGTTACTGTTTAAATTAGATTTATTTCAATTTAATGTTGGGCCTCACAGTGGCGCAGTGAGTAGCACGTTCGCCTCACAGCAAGAAGGTCGCTGGTTCAAGCTTCGGCTGGGTCAGTTGGCGTTTCTGTGTGGAGTTTGCATGTTCTTCCCGTGTTGGCGTGGGTTTCCTCCGGGTGCTCCGGTTTCCCCCACAATTCCAAAGACATGCGGTACAGGTGAATTGGGTAAGCTAAATTGTCCGTAGTGTATGTGTGTGAATGAGAGTGTGTGGATGTTTCCCAGTGATGGGTTGCAGCTGGAAGGGCATCCGCTGCGTAAAACATATGCTGAATAAGTTGGCGGTTCATTCCGCTGTGGCGACCCCAGATTAATAAAGGGACTAAGCCGAAATGAAAATGAATGAATGAATGAATTTAATGTTTCAACTTAAACATTTCTAACATTCACATCTGAAACGTAGGTTCGATTAAAATGAACAAAATAGCTTTATACAGGAAATGCGAGCTAACACACAGGTTAACATTCACAGCATGTTACGGCATGATTTTTAAAAGCTAACGCTGTGCAATTGTTCACAGGAGGAATTCAGTTGCTTTAAATTATTCACGTTCAAATGCCCATCAGTCCTGGCTTATCTGGTTTCACTCATATCACTCGGTATTATGTAAAGCGTTTTAGCGCATGACAGCGTTTTGGCAGTTCTTCTTAGCGAAACGACAGGACGTGCAACTCATGCGCTCCAGCAGGCATCTGGAGACTTGAGCAGCTTAGAAAACATGATGATTCTGCGTTTCTCAGGCACAATGTGTGTGTTAGCGTTAGCATTTCTCAGGCACAGTGTGTTTTAACGTTAGCATTAGCCCCAGTGCTGCTGCAGCATTGACTTCCAAGCCTCAATAGCTGGTTTTTGTTGTGAAAGTTGATCAATTCTAGAAAAAAAATAGGTTGTTTTGGGTGCTAAAGCCCTATAAGCAGAGCCAGACATAATCTGCGGACATTTTTTGCTATTTCTGCACAGAATGTTGCTGATTTAGTAACTACAAACTTAACAAATCAAATAAAAAAATGTATCTGTAACTTTTATTTAAAGGTTACAATGCAAATCTTTTTAGAATCACTTGTTTGGTAAACAAAGCTAGTCTCTCATAAAGTATATCTACTAAAAGACAGACAATGGTCACGCTTTACAATGAGGTTTCATTAGTTAATGCATTTACTGACATGAACTAAGAATGAACAATATTTGTACAACATTTAATAATCTAAGTTTAACAATAACTTATACGCTATTAAAATCCAATGCTGCACTGCGAGTTAACAAGAACTAACAATGAACAACTTGATTACCTTTCTTAACATTAACAAGGATGAACAAACACTGTAATAAATGTATTGTTCATTGTTTGTTCATGTTAGTGAATACATTAACTAGCATTAATTAACACAGCCTGATTGTAAATACCCAGGAAACCCAGGATGTTCATTAAATTATCTAAACATTTGCATATTATTCAATAGTATTACTGAAGTAAAACGTAATAAATATATATTTACACACATTTGCGTGAGTAAATGAATAGACACAATGATGGGCTTAAAATAGGACACCGATTTCATTTGGGTCTACCTGTAAGCAATCTCAGTTGTGCGTGGATTCCGTCTAACTAATCTGCTTCTTGGTTAGGATGAATAGGAATTATTAGACGGATTGAGTTAGCAGACTTGTGTTGTTATTTGAGGGTTAATTCAGCTGATAGTGTGAACTGTGTGTACCTTTATGCATGTTAGCACACACTGGTGTGGATTGTGGGTGAGGCCACACTCATGTGTCAAAGGCTTTGCTCACATAATATCCAACAGGGAGTTTTTGTTTGACTAGAACTTCATACAGTTCAAAGGGAAATGAAACTTGCAAACATATTTTTCTTTGTGAAACTACCAATAGTTTAAGCTGAGAAATGATTGACAGAGATATATTACTGTTTTCTGTCTTCTGTGCTCTTTAAACCTATAGAGCGGAAGGATGATCTAATGCAATGCTTATCACATGCGCTTTTATATCAATATTGTGAAAGAGGTTTGAGCAAAGCCATAAACAGATGGTTGGCATGCATGTAGTTAAACACTTGTTAGCATAAGTCACCTGAACCATCCATAAAGCTGTAATTAGGCTAGCTTCAGTTTTGACCTTTTCACCAAGGCTGGATGCAGTTTATGATCCTTATTTTTTGAAACACAAGCAGAAAGATTTTCTTGTAAATAATAAAAGCATTAAATTCAGTGTAAGGAATTATGCAAGAGTGGTTTTAGGAGTGAACTAGTGCTGCTTTTATGTGCTTTGTGTATTTCTGTTTATAGTGTACAGTCTGTGCCTGAAGAATCATATTGTTAAAATGTTGCTTTAAAGAGATAGTTCAACCAAACATGAGAAGTACCTCATCATTTATTCTCCCTCACAAGATTTTATGAGTTTCTTTCTTGTCTTGAATACAAAAGAAGATATTTTGAAGAATGCTGGTTGGTATCGTCTCCCATAGCAGGAAACAAATGCTACAGGAGTCAATGGGTGCCAGCAATCACCATTTTTCTAAATATCTTTCTTTGTGTTCAACAGAAGAAAGAGACTCGCATAGGGTTTGAACAAGTGAATTTTCATTTTTGGGTGAACTGTCCTTTTACATATATTTAATATAAACTTTTTACCCAGTCTGAATAAAAAAACGTCACTTACTTTACTGAACCGCATAAATATTGAGACTAGTTACACATTATTTTATAGTGTTCTTGTTACAGTGCAAGAATACATTTAATTACTGAGTTATATTAACTAGCCTCACGGTGGCGCAGTGGGTAGCACAATTGCCTCACAGCAAGAAGGTCGCTGGTTCGAGCCTCAGTTGGGTCAGTTGGCATTTCTGTGTGGAGTTTGCATGTTCTCCCCGTGTTGGCGTGGGTTTCCTCCGGGTGCTCCGGTTTTCCCCACAAGTCCAAAGACATGTACAGGTGAATTGGGTAAGCTAAATTGTCCGTAGTGTATGTGTGTGAATGTGTGTTTGTGAATGTTTCCCAGTGATGGTTGCAGCTGGAAGGGCATCCGCTGTGTAAAACATATGCTGGATACGTTGGCGGTTCATTCCGCTGTGGCGACCCCAGATTAATAAAGGGACTAAGCCGAAATGAAAATGAATGAATGAATATTAACTAACTACATACTATATTGTTGGCATGAGAGCTAACTTGAGGGTTAGTTGTATGTAGTTATGCATAATTAATTGTAAGTAGAGTAAAATGTGTAACAATATTGTTTTTCCAGCTGTACAGTCTAGCCCTAATTATGATATTAATGAATTTCACACTTACAGGGATAGTTTGTGCAATAATTTACTCACCCTTCACTTTTTCAAAACCTATTTGACTTTCTTTCTTCTGTCGAACATCACAAGAAGATATTTTGAGGAATGCTGGTTGATGGCACTCATTGACTTCCATAATTTTTTATCTGCTACACATATATACACATATATATATACACATATACATATATATATATCTGTGTATATAAATATCTGTGTGTGTATATATATATGTGTATGTATATGTATATATATAATGTATGTGTGTGTATATGTATATATGTGTATATGTATGTGTGTGTATATATATGCATACAGAAACCTGTAAATATATAAGTATAAAAGTGAAAAACTATATACATAATGTCAGAGAAGAACATAAATGAAAAAAGATGTAGAACAGATCAAGCAGAAAAAAAATAGTTTGTTGTCATTTATATGGTGTCATGATTATATGCCGTCATGGCTTTGCAATCCAAAAATTTCATCATAATGGAAGTCAGTGGGGCAAAAACAGCCACTAACATAATGAAAGGGTAGTCAATTTGCCCAGTCTGTTATTGACTTTTTGAAAGTTTTCAATGCGTTTTCCCAAAATATGCATCAAAATAAGATTAGTCACCAAAAACCATTTCCTTTGCTGAAATGCTGATATAGTTATGGTCAAATTAAGCCTCAAAATAACCCCAGTGTGGACCAGAGTGAGTTTTTTTTAACCCTTGTGTGTGCTCTTGGGGATCAAGAGCACACACAAGGGTTAAAAAAACTCAAATTAAAACAATAATAGTTCTTTTAGTAGTCCTAATTAAATATAAGCTGTTTTGCAAAATGTAATTTTCTTGTCTCTTTTGCCCTCTAGTTTTACATGGCTCTCCGGTCAGGTCCATAGCAACCTGGTAATGCACTTCTCCGGCCACATTACAGACTGCTTCGATCGCGAATTTCGCTGCATGTATGCAGACTCGGAAATAATAGAGCGTTTCCACAATCCAGATGAAGATGGACTGCCCTCTTACTCTTACAACATGCCAGACTTGGGTCTGGGCTCCCTGGTGGATTTCGGCAGCAGAGAACGAGTGTATTCGGAAAACTCCAGCAGCCAATCCAGCAGCAGCGTTTCCAGCATCAAAGCTGCTCCACCGGGCATCAAATCGGTTTACAAAGTCAATCACAACAAGAAGAGCCAGGAAAACGCGCAAAAAACTCCTGACCGGAAAGACGCCACAAGTCCCGTGCTCCACATGCCCATGGCAGCCCACATCGGGAGAGGATTTCCCAATGAGATCCACCAAACTCCTGAACGTTCCTCTTTAGGTCAATCCGGCGGTGCGGAATGGTCCAAAATAGGAAGCACGGATTATCTACGTTCAAACATCGGCGGACAGACTTCAAAAATCCAGTCGTTAGGACTCTACAGTTCTCCAAAACCTCCATCGCCAACTCAACAGGACAACAAGATCTCCCCGAAGCATCGGCTCAACACTCCTTTCCTCAGTAAGTTCGCAGATTTGTTCATGACGAAGGAGAAAGACCTTCATGTCTTCCAGAAGACCCCTTCTCCACGTTCGTCTCCATTTGGCGGGCCGGATTTGTCCCAGAATGAACCCGAGAGTAAACAGGGGCCTCCTCCACCTGGACACATGCCCACCGACAGGATGGGCCCTGATAAAGGCATTCATCGACGGGATGAGAAACGCATGACTTTAGGTCACAGCAAGTTGGACCTCGTCAACCAGTACAACAAGATGAACAAAGCCAAACAGGTATACAGTCGCTTTGAGCTCAAGAACAACTTACCTCAGTAACACTATAGGCCTGATTGGTCAGTCCTTCAGGTCAGCTTTTGTATATAGTTGGCATTGTGGGTCTGCAAAGCCGTTTCTTGGTGTGAGACTGTTGGTATTTTAGCAATTGTATTTGTGAAATGAAGTGCTTGTGTACTAATGCTGCCTTCAGGTTCATCCTGGAAATAGATTTGTAGGGATCTAATTACATATTTGTCTTTCTTTTTCTTTCTTCCCTTTATTTTCTTTCTTTTATTTATTATTTAAATGCTTTTTTTAATTAGTTTATTAGTTTAGTTGTTGTGCAAATGCACTTTTTCACTGGTAAAATAAAGGTTTAATCCATTTTTGTAAATAAAATATACATCAATTATGTATGCATGTTATTCATGGGTGATAAAGTACATTAGAATGTGACTTAATTATTTTCCTAGGCAAAAAATAATACATCATATTGTCATTTAGTATGAAAATTGTTTATATACTAAAAACACAAAAGAGATAATTAGAACAAGAATCATTTGATTGCATTTTAAAAGATGTTATTTAAAGATTTGGTAACATTTTAGTTTAATTACCAGCTCTCACTATTAACTACTAATTTATTGCCTGCCTATTATTAAGATATATTATTTTATATATAAATTTATTAGCACTTATAAAGTATGATCTTATTCTTGATCACTGATCAACACCTAAACCAAACTACTACCTTAAAAACTATTAATAAGCAGCTAATTAGTAGTTTATTGAGCTAAAATTCTTAGTCAATAGTTTATTAACAGTGAGAATTGAACATTAAAATGAGGTGATCAAAGATTTAACTACTCTTTAATTGTCATTTCTGACCTTTAGAGTTTGCTTGGCTTTCAAGCCAAGTGTTTTTCCCTACATTTGTAAGCAACAGGTTATTTAATCATTTACAATATGTGAAATTGTGTCTGATCACATGATTGCTTTGCCATGTCAAAACAAACGTATGTTGTTTTAAATTTACATAAATGTATTGTTTACACTGAATAACAATGGAAGTTTTTTTTCACCCAAATCTTTACACATATTTACTGTTTAATACATGAAAGTAGCCTTCACTTGCTATTAATACGCTTTCTTTATACATATGACTTTAGTCCATTTGAAATGATGCAGAAGCCAAAATATTTGATCGAAACATTAAATTATTATATTGTGCTATTCATACATCTTATACAAAACTTTTATATACAGTAATACATTAAAACTAATGGTGTGTTTTTTTTCTCGCTAAGTCATTAGACTTTGCTTTTGTTAAATAAGCTGAATGCATTTATTCCAATATAGTCTTAAAGGGACAGTTCACCCAAAAACTGTAATTCTGTCATCATTTACCCTCCCTTTACTTGTTCCAAAGCAATGTGAGTTTGTTTCTTTCTTTTAAACACAAAAGAAGATATTTTGAAGAAAGCTGGAAACCTGTAACCATTCACTTCCATAGTATCTGCTCTTCCTACTGTGGAAGTCGATGGCTACAGGTTTACAGCTTTCTTCGAAATATCCTCATTTTTGTTCAAGAGAAGCGTTTATGACTACTTTGAGGTTGTGTAAATAGAGTACATTTTCATTTTTGGCTGAACTGTTTCTTTAATGCTATATAAAATGCATGCAAACTAAACTTGAACTAAACGACTGTTTTACCATTATACTTTATAATTATAATAACATTGTTGTGGCATTGCAGTAAGAAAATATGACCATTTTTACTTGACTTGAAGGCAGCATTAGTATTTTGCACCAGTAAATAGTTAATTAAGTAGTGTTTGTTCGATATATACATAAACACTTGTACATAAAATAACCATTTGTACAGAAAATCCATTGCTTCATGGGGCATTTTTGTACTCTTGCTGTTTTCCTATCCGCCACTTTAGCTGGCAAAGCAGACGGTGTTGATGTAAGTGCAGCCAGTGTGTCTGCTGCTGAGTATTAGCCTAGCGGAGGTTAAGCGTGTATAGTCTTCCAGACGTTCTCATGTGTTTGTACTATAATGTGATTCTTGTCACTGAAGACTTGCATTTAGAGACTGTAAAATGCACTTTGGCTAATGCTGCAATTAGCTGCTTAACTAATAAAGTACTGTATTATTTCAGCGAGGCCTCGCCGATGCAAGAGAAGCTAATTGCGAGACAGCATTATATTTACATTATAATGTTTGCCGGAGCTTTTCCACCTTTTGATATTTACCAATGCTAGTTTGTGTGTAGAAGTGCTTGCAACAGCCTGCTTTGAATGCTGAATAGCATTGGATGGATTTGGTGTCACTTCATATGCACGTCTTGGTCTGTAGTTGATAGGGCTGCACAATATATCGCAAAAAGTATCGTTATCACAATAATGGTACAAGCAATGTATACGTATCGCAGACATGTATGTCGCATTAGATTTATCATTTATTAATCGGTTGTTTATCTAAATTTGACCAATCAGATGAGGATGTACTATCTTTAGCCCCGCCTCCTCAGTAGTTGCTGTTCTGCTATTGGCTGATAAACTCTATTAGTCTGAATTTGAATGAATTGGATCTGAAAAATATTTCTTAACTGTTTATTTTATTATCATTCAATAAATAAATGACTTAAGCACATAGCTAATTAAATTAGCATTTTTCTAAGGAAGGTTAGATCGTAAGGAATATTCTTATAGCAATACTCAACAACAATAGCACATATTGCATATTTTTCCAATATTCTGCAGCCCTACTAGTTGATTTTTAATTGGTGCCGTGCAAAAATTAATCGCATCCAAAATAAAAGTTTGTTTTGACCTAATATATGTGTGTGTGTACTGTGTGTATTTATTATGTATATACAAATACACACACATGCATATATCTGAGTATTTTTATTTAGATTTAGATATAAAATATCTATGTAACAAAACCGATTTGTATAGTTTTGTTTCTATCACATATACATAATAAATATAACACACACACACACACGCGCGCGCGCATATATTAGGTCAAAACAAACTTTTATTTTGGATGCGATTTAATCTTTGCCCAGCACTATCTTGATACATTCTTTAGAGCTTTATATCTGACAAAGTAGGAGATACTGTGAACAGGACGATCGTCTCTTCAGATGTTGAAGTTTTGGGACTGATCTAGAATCAGATTTGATCACCAAATACGTTTATACAGAGCAGAAGTTCATGAGAAACTTGACCTTGTAATGTTTAATAACCTTTCATATCCGTGTAAAGATGCATATGTGATCCTAAGCCTTTTACATCGTGTTTGAAATGTTTAAACATGATTACCGATGAATGGAAAAGTGCTAACTCTTGCAACACAAGCCAATAACTGCCGATAGTCCTGCTGAAAAACCAAGCTGAAACATTTTTCCAAGGCCTTGAACACACTAGTGCATTACTAGTAATGTAGTCAGTGCCTACAGTCATTTTTGCTCATATTTTACAGTACGCTCGTCTATTCGTGTTGGAGTCCAGAGACTTTGCTTTTTTTGCTGTTTTCTTTTTATGTACATATGACAATCAAGAATTGTAAAATGTCAGTCTGTTTTTTGGGGGGAGTTTTTAGATGTGTAACATACTTTTGCAGATCTTTACATGTAATAATAAATCTGCTACATGTGAATTGAATGACTTTTCCAGCAGTGTTACCAAAGACTATCATGAATGAATAAAATGTTGCTCTTGTTTTTCAAACCTGATTTTGTAAGTGTAGTAACAGTTTAGGGGAAATGTCCTTGTTTTATTCATACAGGTCTTGGTGGACCTACTGGAAAAATAAAACGGTGTGGAATTTATTTTCACTCACAAATACCCAAGTTTCAACTATTAATTTATTAAATGTATTCAATTAACAGTGAAATTCATGTACAGATTCTTTTCACAAATGTTGGCAAACAGCAGGTGTTTAATAACTGCAGTTGTCAGCTATGGGAGGTATTTTTAAAAGTTTATAACTGTTGTCATTGCTTTGTTACTAGTTGCATTGTGTTACAATACTTTCTGTGTTAAGATACTGTCCGCCTAAATTGCTGTATTTTAGTTTGTTTGATTAGTGGCAGTAAACTAAGACAATGTAATTTGTTTTCTTAAATATAGATTAAGTATATAATTCTCCGCATCACATGTAGTAACTAGTAATAGTATAAAAAGAACTTCATTTTTAGTAGCAACTAGCTACACTTGCTAGTGTTTAAAAAAAGGTTTATAGCTCTTTTAATTGCTTTGTTATTAATTGCATTGTGTTGAAGTTGGATACTACCAAGCTGTGACGCTACCGCAACATGCGATAAAAGGTATGTTCATTCATTCATTTATTTTCTTTTCGGCTTAGTCCCTTCATAAATCTGGGGTCGCCACAGCGGAATGAACCGCCAACTTATCCAGCATATGTTTTACGCAGCGGATGCCCTTCCAGCCACAACCCATCTCTGGGAAACATCCTTACACACTCACTCATTCACACACACACTCATACACTATGGCCAATTTAGCTTACCCAATTCACCTGTACCGCATGTCTTTTGGACTTGGGGAAACCGGAGCACCCGGATGCAAACTCCACACAGAAATGTTTTCCATGTTAAAATGAGTTTTTGTCCTTAACCATCTGCGACATCATCACGCGAAATTTCTACTTTAGAAATGCTTTCTATTTCTGCGACGTCGCAGCACAACAACAACATACACTAGGCCTACTATGACAAAGATGACCTCAGGTACAGATTATGTGCTTTATTCAGAGTTAAATGCTCCCAATGTGAGTTTAAATACCATTTTACGTGACATTTATTGCCATACTACTGAAAGCAGCAGCAGATAGTTTACCTCAGGTCTTGGCTATAACTAGCAGACGGTTTGAAAATAAGAAGTAAGAACTAACAATGTCACTCAGTAGCCTATTAATAATGGTAAAGAGTTTTCATATGTATTAAGTAGATTTAAAAGCCTTTACCGTTTCGTTAGGAGTGTAGTGGCTCATGTTTCTGTCTCGTTGCTTTTGGTGCAGACAGACTAAAATCTTGTCGCGTGTTGTTAGGTAGTGTCATCCTAAATTAGCCTACATTCATAGGCTACTGTTTTATTTTTGGGTGTGCGGAAAACTAACACAATCTGGTATTTATCTTAAAACGTTTTTTAAAATATATATTTAATGTAATTACTGCTTTTAAGGCCATGCCATAATTCTCCACATAAAATGTAATAATAAAATAACAGCTTCAGAGTAGCCTAAGTGAGTAGCCTGTCAATGCCACGTAGATGAAAGTCCTTGTCTGACCAGAACCTCCACATTTTTCTTTGACACATACTCAGTACAGTAGGTCAGTTTCCTGCATGATCCTGTATAGAAATAATTCACGTTTACAGTCTGCGTTCTCGCCGTGACCGCAGTAAATGTAATCTTCAGCTGCCATCAGGACATATGAACACAGCTCAGCTTTCACCTGCTGTAGCCTGTAGATCACCTTCCCCGTCACTAAACCATTAGCCCGAATTACCTGCCATTTCAGGGTGGAACTGGGGACTTACATAATTATAGGGTTTCATTGCTGTCTGAAAGATGTCTAGTTTCACTCATAAAATAGATTTTAGTATTCAAATAGATAGTAAAACTCAACTCAGTTTATTTATAAAGCACTCTCAACAACACATGTGGATCCAAAGTGCTGCATAGAAAAACGAGAAACCTAAAAGAGGCTAAATTTACAAGACATTTTTAAAAGCAACAGAAAGTTTTTCATTTAAAGCATGTATGAATGTATTTGCATTTAGATCACTAAATGCTAAAGTATTCCTTGGTTGCCCTCTGAATGCTTGGGTATCTGTAACATGTCACGCAAAAGTTGCTATCAGAACAGTTATGTGTGTATTTTTGTGTGATATTTAATCATGATATTTCATCAGAGCTTCACTGTGTTAAAGGAATAGTTCATTCAAAAATGCTCAGGACTGTTTGCCGAGGCTGTGGATTAAAGGTAATATTGTTGAGTAGTATAAATATTCAAGGTACACGCAGATATATTATGTAAGTACACTTTTATTTTGTACACGATTAGTCGTGGTTAATCGTTTAACAGCAATAATCATCACGAGCTGTGGGTATTATTTTTGTTTTGCATGTATTAGGGCTGCACAATATATTGTTAAATTATCGTTATCGTGATAATACTATATGCAATATATGTATCGCAGACAGGTGTGATAAATTACATTTATTATATGCATTGGTTGTTTATTTAAATTTGACCAATCAGATGGGACTGTACAGTCGTGGCTGAGATCCTTTCAGTAATCGTCTTGTTAACTCGGGTGAGAATGTTGACGAGCACAAGGCTGGAGATCATTATGTCAGGCTGATTGGGTCAGAATGGCAGACTTGACATGTTTAAAGGAGGGTGATGCTTGAAATCATTGTTCTTCCATTGTTAACCATGGTGACCTGCAAAGAAACGCGTGCAGCCATCATGGCGTTGCATAAAAATGGCTTCACAGGCAAGGATATTGTGGCTACTTAGATTGCACCTAAATCAACAATTTATAGGATCATCAAGAACTTCAAGGAAAGAGGTTCAAATCTTGTTTAGAAGGCTTCAGGGCGTCCAAGAAAGTCCAGCAAAAGAGAGGATTCAGCTGTGGGATCGGAGTGCCACCAGTGCAGAGCTTGCTCAGGAATGGCAGCAGGCAGGTGTGAGCGCATCTGCACGCACAATGAGGCGAAGACTTTTGGAAGATGGCCTGGTCTCAAGAAAGGCAGCAAAGAAGCCACTTCTCTCCAAAAAAACATCAGGGACAGATTGATCTTCTGCTAAATGTATGGCGAATGGACTGCTGAGGACTGGGGCAAAGTCATATTCTCCGATAAAGCCCCTTTCTGATTGTTTGGCGCATCTGGAAAAAGGCTTGTCCGGAGAAGAAAAGGTGTGGGGTTGCTTCTCATCCAAGGGAGTGGGCTCACTCACAATTTTGACCAAAAACACAGCCATGAATAAAGAATGGTACCAAAACACCCTCCAACAACAACGTCTTCCAACAATCCAACAACAGTTTGGTGAAGAACAATGCATTTTCCAGCACGATGGAGCACCGTGTCATAAGGCAAAAGTGATATCTAAGTGGCTCGGGAACCAAAATGTTGAAACTTTGGGTTCATGGCCTGGAAACTCCCCAGAACTTAATCTCATTGAGAACCTGTGGTCAATCACCAAGAGGAGGGTGGACAAACAAAAACCCACTAATTCTGACAAACTCTAAAAAGTGATTATGAAAGAATGGGTTGCTATCAGTCAGGGTTTGGCCCAGAAGTTGATTGAGAGCATGCCCAGTCCAATTGCAGAGGTCCTGAAAAAGAAGGGCCAACACTGAAAATACTGACTCTTTGCATAAATGTCATGTAATTGTCGATAAAAGCCTTTGAAACGTATGAAGTGCTTGTAATTATATTTCAGTACATCACAGAAACAACTGAAACAAAGATCTAAAAGCAGTTTAGCAGCAAACTTTGTGAAAACTAATATTTGTGTCATTCTCAAAACTTTTGGCCACTACTGTACTATCTTTATCCCCACCTCCCAAGTAGTTCTGCTATTGGCTGGAGTAGCCCAAACGATACGAATAAATACTAATGGCAAGAACCAATCAGAGTCAGAATGTCTGCTTCTTTTTTAGTCTGAATTAGAATTAATTAGATCAGGCAAAATATATTTTACCTGATTATTTTAATATCAGTACATAAACGATTTAAAATCATATAAAAATTGCGTTTTTCTAGGAAAGTGTAATATCATTAATGCAATATTCAAGAACAATATCACATATCGCATTTTTTGTTGTTGTCATTTTACGAATCCTAAAGGACTCCAGTTTTTTTTAGCAAAAACAAAATCACCTCCATCTTGGATTGCCTGAAGGTGAGTAATTTATCCTACATTTCTCATTTTTGATTTGCAATTATTGAATGTGCTTCTTTAATATGTGCACAATGTCATTGTATTGAGTTAGCAGTTTTTAACAAGCCGCTATGAAGTCTGATGTTTGAGATCTAGATGTTGTATTGCAAAAAACAAAGACAATGCATCTCCACTTCCCTCCACTGTAGAAAAGTGAAGCCAAAACATCCTGTTTATGGCAGCGCTAGGCTTGTGAATAATGATGCTGATTGTGTTATTTAGAGCCAGAGCCTCAGAGTATCAGAAATCCCACCCAAAATCCATCCAAATGTGAATAAAGGTCACTTTGTTAAACTGTAGAGTTGAATTTTCAACAGCAAAAGTTGACATGATCCCATAATGCAATTCACAACCATAAATAAATGGAAAACAACTTGTGAATCACAAAATATGGAAACTGTTACTTAACAGATATTATTATAGTGTATAAACATTTTTGTCCATTAATCTACTGAATATATGCATACTGATATGTGCTAGCAATGTGTAGGAACAAGCTGTGCAGTAGCGAAAAAAACTACAGTGTACTGTGATCTTAAGTTTCCGAATCCTTTTTAACGCCATTGTTATGTATGTGTTGGTAGGTCGTTTCTAAATACGTCTTTGTTATACAGAAGTGTGCAGGACGGACTGGGTTTGAATGCTTCAAACTGCTGACCTGCTTTGTTGTCTTTGAGTTTGCCGGAGAGAGTAACTTTACCCTCATGGTCTTGTTTCAGCCGCGGCCCGCATCATTAACCATTCTCAAAGTCAAAGAGACGAAGATGAGAGTGCTCATGTGATGTTACAGCAAACCGGTAACTTACCTGAGAGGACCGCTTGTGCTGTGTGTTTGAAAGGTATGTGTATGTGTGTGTTCAAACCGTAAACGCCATCCCTTAAAGTACAAATTAAATCAAATCTCATTTTGTTAGCTCACATTGCTAGTTTTGTGGTGAATAATTCATCTGTGCATGTCATTAAGAAAACAAAATGGTTTGCCCTTGTAAGCTTTAATTGAAATCTGAAAATGCACTTCCTGTTTGTTCTCAGTTAAATTGTTCATGCGTGAGGTATTGGGCGTGGCTAACATATTTAACCACGCCCCTATCAGGTTTGACAACAAACAGAAATGGAGAGCAGGAGGTGTCTGTTAGGTTGTAATAACTCTTCTAAAACTCTTTTTCTGCTCTTTCTGAATGAAACGCCTACTTTACTACATCCAATCAGCTCGCAGTGGAAAAAAACAAGCCACCCCCACTGTTTTCTCATCACAAAAAGCGGTCGCAGCTTCTAGTTCACGTGGACTTTAAAGCTATTCTCAAGCCGTTATGTTTTCCGTGCGAGTTAGTTTGCATTTTGGACGTTTCCTTGTGAGTATTTTCTTAATATGAAAAGCATTTCAAAGCTTATTGTGCCATTCACTACTGGTCAAACGATCCCTCATTTTAGTCAACACCTAAATTTGACACCGTGTACTTTCTATTTCGTGTTCCTGCTTTTATTGCGAGGGATTCATTGATGCGTATTTTTCCATTGAACAGCATATCTTCACGATCTGTAGTCAAAACTAATAACTTACCTCTTCCTCTGAAGTGTTTTCTGCTTCCATGTTTTACCACACGGACTCGTATAAAAAAAAATACTTTCATTTATAGCGTTTATAGCATTTTTGTACCATACTAAAGTTATTATACGTTATACTATAAGTTATACATGAGTTTTAATTCCGCAAGGGGCAATTAAATGAAGACAGTATAGCATCATGACACATCATACAAACAAAATCACACAAAAACAATATGATGAATATTACAAAACACATCCCAGCATGCTTCATGATAAATTCAGAAGCATAATAATAATAGTAATAATAGTTAAAAACGTTACATTAAACATTAATTAAAAATACATAGTAAAAATTTAAGTAGTGGTCTCAAAGTCAGTACCTGGAGAACCACAGCTCTGCACAGTTTAGCTCCAACCACCTCCAACTCACACCTGCTTATTAGTCTACAGTTGAACACCTTGATTAGTTGAATAAGCTGTGTTTGATTAGGGTTGGAGCAAACCTGTCCTGAGCTGCGGCCCTCCAGGAATCAAGTTTGAGTGTTGGAGTGGGTTTCCTCCGCGTGCTCCGGTTTCCCCCACAGTCCAAAGACATGCACTATAGGTGAATTGATTGGTTTATTTAATGATTGATTGATTGATTGATTGATTGGTTGATTGATTGGTTTATTTAATGACTCATTGATTGATTAAATGATTTAATGATTGATTATTTGAATGATTTACTGATTTAAGGATTGATTGATTGATTGATTTATTGATTTATTGATTCGTTTATTGATTGGTTTATTGATTGTGAATTTCCTGAACTCTCTCTTCCATTGGTCAGAAAAACAAATAGTCCCGCCCCACGCTTACACCATTGGATGTGCCAACTTTGCTGATAAGTCTCAGCATAATAACCTTCAAAACAAAGTATTTAAAAATAAATGAATGAAATGTGCTGTAAATTACTGGATTGCCTTTAATAGTAGTGTAATAATGTCTAATAATTTCAGAGGCTGGGCATTTTGATTAAAGATTATGTAACGTATATTTTTGAGGTGACTTGCACTTATCTGTCATTTGGTGTTGAAACAGTTTTTTCTAAGAAATGAAATGTCACAAACAACAGACGGTCATAGACAACTAAAGGTAACATTGAATTAAATGATAAAGTTTGAAGTAGAAAAACTGGAGTATGTATTTTATCATTCATGCTAGATTAATACTTTTTAATATACAACATTGGTAAATTAGGATCCATATGTAGGATTTGTTTTTCTCAAGACATGAGGACTGTTTTCGTCCCGAAGAGCGAACTCCAACTCCTGAAAACTGATCTTTTGATGAGTGTAGATGGACTGGTTTTTGGTCTTCAGACTGGTTTATGGGTTTGTTGTGTAAATCCGTCAAAGTCACACAGGTTGATGTTTTGTTATTTGCGTTCTTTGCCAGATCTCCTCCCTTTCTTACTGGGAACTCTGAACATTGTTTTTCAGTCACAGCGAATGCATTTACTCTATTATAGGGTGGAATGATTTCCTTACCACCTTCAAGCTCAAAAAGGCATTTGACATGTTTACTGAGAGATTGACAGCCGTATTTTTAATATGCTGACTGGAGTGGCTTCCAGTTTGAAAGGGAAAAATGTATCTAATCTTATAAGCTTATTAATTATTTTAGACTACCTTTAAGTAGCTTTCCATTGAGACTAGAGGAAGTCTTTTATCATCCAATATCTGGCTATCTTGTTCTGTACTTTTAAGGGAAAAGAATTACAAAGTAACAATTTCTTTTAGCGGGCAGCACGGTGGCGTAGTGGGTAGCACAATCGCCTCACAGCAAGAAGGTCGCTGG
>CAIGQW010054109.1:2665745-2684001 GCA_903798125.1 Danio choprae
CTGTTGTTTTGTTATTAATGTTATTAATTCAAGTCTTTCCTCTGATGTTTATAATTAATGGACAAAAATGTTTTTTGGGTTAACAATAACAGCACTTTTTCGTAAAGTTTCATTTAAATTTAACAGTCAAATGTTATTTTATAGTTTTTTTAGTATTTAGGAAACAAAACAACAATAACCATGCTTTTTAAGTTACAATTGTATTTGAGTTTTTTGTCTGTCTTTACTATGATTGTTTTTTCACGTAATATTTATATGTATATTTTATTTTAAGTTATTTTAACATTTTAAATAACAATAACATCTGTTTTCCCCAAATGTTGTATTTGAGTTTGTCTGAAATGAACAGTCAAATCTTAGATATGACTTCAAGCATCAACATAAAGCCACCATTACCCAATAACTATAATTCTGCCAGGATTTTTTCGTGTTAAATATTAGAAAAAATCCACATCATGGAGGTAAAATGGTTTGCAAATGCTGTTTTTATGTTGACTTGAAGGTCTCTACTCTTGTGTGGAGCGTTTGAATGTGAATCCGCTCTTATTTAGATGCTGTTTTAGCATGTCACTTATCTTTTATGAATGTTGTTTGACAAGGTGTGAATGACTAGGGCTGACAGTGATGTGCTGTGTGTGTCGTCTCCATCTGACAGCTGTTTTAATGGATGACAGCTGTTTTCTGCATAGCACAGAGTTCACAGGTTAAAGAGAAGGTGCTCTTCTTCATCAGATCAGCTTCATCACATTCATGCATCACTCTTACTGATCATACTGACAGTAAGCATTAGTGTTAAAGGGATAGTTCACCCAAAAATGAAAAGTTACTCATTATATATACTCACGTGGTTCCAATCCTTAACGAGTTAGTATTTTCTGTTGAATACAATAATTGAATTGAATTGTATTTTTATTGGACAGAAAAGTATCTCGTACATTTTGAAATAAATCGTCGAGGATAAAAACACAATAAAGCCCTTGGCTTGTTTCCAGTGTGGTCCTCGCTGTTAAAGGTCCCAAGAAATGCTTTGAAATGTGCATTTTTTATTCGATGTTTGATGTAATCTCAACAGATACATGAAGAGAGGGTGGGACATAGTGTAGCTCCTCCCCTTTAAAAAAACAGCCAATAGCGTTTTGATTTATCACAGCTTTGCCAGTGAGAGTGGTTGAGCTTAAGCGCATCATATGAGAGGCGTCTTGAAGGGGGCGGGGCATGTCAGATACTAGAGAGCATTTGATTGGTCAAGATTTGATAAACTGAAGTTTGAGGTGACGTGAAATAAAACATTGATCCATTTAGGCGAAAGTGACAAACTACAAGCTTTACATGTTTATTTCAGTTTATATCTTCTAAACTTGGATTTTGTCACTGTTTTGGAGCACACTAGCTTATAGATATCCTATAAACGAACAATACTGATAGTAAAATCTAAAACAAAGTTTATTTTTAATTTAATGGGACCTTGATGGCTGCAAAGTACAGTAACGCATAAAACAAACAGTTCCTCCGCATTTTAAAACAGGAATAAAATTATTATTAAACATCATCATCCACCATGCTAACTAACTATCATCTTCAAGCAACCATCACTTCACTTGAATTCACTTCACTTACATATTATTATTATTATTATATATAATATATTATTATATTATAATTATATAATATATATAATAATATAATACATATTCATTAATTCATTTTCTTTTCGCCTTAGTCCCTTTATTAATCTGGGGTCGCCACAGCAGAATGAACCGCCAACTTATCCAGCATATGTTTTACACAGTGGATGCCCTTCCAGCTGCAACCCATCACTTGGAAACACCCATACACTTCCATTCACACACATACACTACGGACAATTTAGCTTACCCAATTCACCTATAGTGCATGTCTTTGGACTAGTGGGAAACCGGAGCACCTGGAGGAAACCCACGCGGATATATTATAATGATATATTATATATTTTTTTTAAACTAAAAAATCATCATCCACCATGCTAACTAACTATCATCTTCAAGCAACCATCACTTCACTTGAATTCATTTTTTCACTTCACTTGATTCATCACTTGAATGTGATGATCGCTTTTTTGAACCTCCTTTAAAGTCTTTTATTTAAATATAAAGGACTCGTAAACAATATTAATAAGCATATTGTTAAGCAATGCTACCTTCTGTGATCAAAAGAGGAAGACGTTGGTCTAAAATGTATATTTGCACCCAAAATGACACCCAAATGAGATGCCATCTTTATTATTTTAGTTCAGCTGTCAGAAATGAAATGCAGGGGATTCTGGGATTTCGAAGGCAGTCTTTGAAATTGAATTAGAAGAAGGAACCTACAGAAACCTCCAAAGGCAGCACTTTAAATCTTTTAAACACAGCCTTTGATCCTTTATAGACTTATTTTTGTTAATACTTTACCACACATAAATGTGTCGGGGACCCCAAAAAGTGACGGACCCGACTGCTTCATGTTTAGAATTAGCAGAGATCTGAGAGGTGTGATTTTTCTTTATTTTAATGTTCTGGTAATACGGATTCCTTGTTATTTGTATATTTGTAGCCACTATTTGCAGCACGTTTCCATATTTGCAGGTGTTATGAGATTCCCTGTTTGTATTTGCATGTGTTTTCTTAACTTGCAGCATGTTTAAGCTCTCTCAGCCACCATATAATAGACTTTGGATAAGATGGACATCAGTAATACACACGCAGTTTAAGGACCACAAATCTGGACAGTGTCTTTAAATGTGGCTACCAGAGTATAAGCAGAATATTAACTTCAGTCTACTGAATTATTAGAAAATAGCACACATCACATCACCTTGGGACACTGTAGAAAATGTAATGACAAAAAGTCATTCATTCACTTCATTCATTTTCTTTTCGGCTTAGTCCCTTTATTAATCTGGGGTTGCCACAGCGGAATGAACCGCCAACTTATCCAGCATATGTTTTACGCAGCGGATGCCCTTTCAGCTGCAACCCATCACTGGGAAACATCCATACACACTCATTCACACACATACATACACTACGGACAATATAGCTTACCCAATTTACATGTACCGCATGTCTTTGGACTGTGGGGGAAACCCCGAGGAAACCCACACGAACACAGGGAAAACATGTGAACTCCACACAGAAATGCCAACTGGCCCAGCCGAGGCTCGAACCAGCAACCTTCTTGCTGTGAGGCGATCGTGCTACCCACTGCGCCACCGTGATGCCCTTGCTTTAATTTGTTTTAATAAACAAATCAGGTTTCAACAATCTTTAAGTTATACAAAGTGAAGTCATACAAACAATTTTTAGTCAGTTTGATTGGTAAGTTGAGATGACTAGAAAAGTTAATTTGATTCAACTAAAAAATTTAAGGCAGGAAGATTTTTTTTTACAGTGTATGCATTATTTTTATACTAATTCATGGTTTGCCATCAAGGCATAATGGAGGTGTTTGGTGATTTACCTTATCGATATACATCACACAGGATTTTCAATCAGATTTAGTTTAGTTTCTGTCTTGAGCGTAGAAGCCTGTGCAGCGATACCTCTTCACCTTCACGTCAGGAGTCGGAGAAGCTGCGAGTTTAGATCGCTGTCTCCATCTGACAGTTTAATTTTAGCCACAGGAGCAGTTAAGCCCCACCGGTTTGCTGGATTTGAATATAAATGCTCAGCGGTTACTTCCCGTAAGCAACTGCACACATTTACTGTACAAGAGAGACTCAGGAGTAGGGCTGCACAATATATCGTTTCAGCATCAACATCGCAATGTGCACATCTGCAATAGTCACATCACAAGATATGCAATGTTGAGTCACAAAATATATATAATTAGAAAAACAATCACATATATATTACAATATAAAATAATATGTATGTGTTAACATGAATCATTTCACAAAATATGCAAATATTTTATATATCAAATGTATTAATATGCATAGTAATATATACAAAATCAAACTAAAATAAAATGCCTTATTTGTTTGGAAGACCTTTGGGGTAAATAATATACATGTGTGAATAAAGAGAATGGTCAAATAATACCATAAACGGAGTACTATGGGAACACAACAATACTTCTTGCAAAGGTTAAAAAACACCCGAGGATTTGTCTGTGTGGAAAGGAAAATGTAATATTTACTTGCCCTAATTTTTGACTCTGACTCTGAGATCTGTCGTACCCTTTAAAGGATGTTAAAGCGTGTCAGAGGCTCAGAGTGTGTGAAGTACAGACTGAAACACACACTTTAGTCCCGAGCGAGCCTCATACAGAGAAGCCTGCGAAAGGAAGCTATTGTTGTGCTTTTTTCTGTTTGCTTTGTTCCCTCCTGATGGCATTATGATACTTTTTCCTGTTCACTGTAGGATTAAGACGATGTTTCCTTTATTAAATATTCTGTTTACTCTTGTAGCTGTATTTAATTTTGGTGTTTATCTTTGTGTTTGTGAGTTACAACATGTAGAGAGAGAAAACAGTCTTCGTTTTGACTTTGCAATGGATGCAGGGAACTAAATAAGGATGGCACAGTTTCCACTCATAAAAGTCTAATTCGTCCTGAATATGTCTCTTCAGGAGACCACATGCTGAGGGAGAAATTAAAAGTAAGAAGGAAAAAAAAAATCACAAGACCGGAGAAAAACCTAATTAGTTCACAGAAATGCTGCGGTAGTATCACCACTTGAATTGAAATCGAATGGTGCATTGCCTTTGTTGTGCTATTTATATCAGATTTTGGGTTGTGAATGTTGTCAGCGTCTTTATATCTCGTAAAAACTTTATGATTGCTAGTATGCATAGAGTTGAAGCCCTCCTGAATTATTAGCCCTCATTTTCCCCCCAATTTCTGTTTAACGGAAAGAAGATATTTTTCAGCACATTTCTAAACATAATAGTTTTAATAACTCATTTCTAATAACTGACTTCTTTTATCTTTGCCATGATGACAGTACATAATATGTTACTAGATATTTTTCAAGATACTAGTATTCAGCTTAAAGTGACATTTAAAGGCTTAACTAGGTTAATTAGGTAATTGAATGATTAGTCAAACAATTGTACTTGATGATAGGAAGCCTGTGTTTGATTTTTCGTTGCATAACTAGTCTTGCAGAGCACCATCATTTTGTAGTGGTGTCCGAAACCATAGTGGACATTCGGAAGTGCACTCAGTCGATCCCACAATGCACCACAATAACAAGTGTACAGGGGGGTTGGGGGATGACAGAGGGGATGTGTTCCCCTCCATCCGAGGGTTGTCCCCCCCCAAAAAAAAATACTTTAAAAATTTGCATTCTCTATTGTTAAAAATATATGTATGTATACCTATAATAATTGTGTAAATAGAAAAACAAACAAACGCAACAAATGCATTTAGAAACAGTTGAGTTCCCCCTCTTCTTCCTCAAAGTGGTTTGGCCCACTGCCTGCTTTCCCAGTTCATCTCACCAACTCTACACACACGAGTCAGGTGTGCGGCTGCGGCTCAGTTAAAGAGCCCCCTATTATGGGTTTTTGAAAATGAGCTCTTATGTAGTGTGTAACACAGCACTAAGTGAATGGAAACATCCAGCAAAGGTTTAAATCTGAAAGTGCATCGTGTTTAAAACTATTGATTCTTTAACGAAATAGTCGGCTCAGAGTCTAATAAATGAATCATGTTGGGTCCAGATCTTTTGCCTGAACGCATCGACGTCGACATGGTACATTACCAAATATGTAGTACCGGTTTCGGTAAAATGTGAACGTGCCTTTGCCTTCAGACTCTAGCAGAGTGCGGGGGATCACGGACTGATCATGACACGAAGAAGACGATAACTGATAGAGATGCGGCTGTGGGGAGTAAAGGGTTAAAGTTCAGTTAAGAGCAATGCCACAGTATAGCCAACCTAGTGCTGTGTTTGTTCCTGTCATTTTTCTGACTTTTGATACAATAACTTACGCTGCAACATAGGATTCGTCGGCCGTTTGCTATTAAAAGAAGGAGCAGCAGAGACTATTATGTATGGGACTTTGTCAGTAACTGTTACAGTTCATATGGACCAGTTTCTTCTTCCGGATCATAACATGTAAGTGTAATTAAAATGGTTGCCTCGTTTTGTGAAGCTTGCAAAATATGTGTTTACTTGTGTGTTGTAAGTTGTAATCGCTCCACGGCTTGTAATGACTTATCTTTTATAGATCAGTGCTTGTACTGTATCTCTGGGGTTAAATCTGTATGGGGCTATTCACATATTGTGTCCAAAACCACGTTGAAAACGCGACGCGTGCTTCTTCCTTTACTAATTTAAATGCGTTTCTGAACTCGTGATCCTCTGCCGTTTGTCTTTGCTATGGCCACCATCAGCTGTTCGTCACATGCGCGGCACAGTTTTTAAAATAGTTCAACTTTTGCCACTGTGTGGATTAAAACTGAATGTGTGTCGTTGTTATTACTTGGGGTAAGGGTTAAGAATAGAGTATATGCTGGAGTTTAACTGTATTGCTTTATTGCATTCCTGCATTGGACTCTCACATACTCTCTGCTACTTCATAGCCGTGGCGGGCATTTCTCTCTGTAACGCACTGAACGCAGTCGACCAATCACAACAGACTTGGTCATCGGACCAATAACCGCAGATTAGCCTCATGCTAAGGAGGGGTTTGGGAACAACTGAATCGCTGAACGAATCATATGGGAGTCGCTGGGATAATTAGGTAAAAATAAATCCATATTATAAGACAATGAAAGTGTTTTTTGACCTTCCATGCATATTAACCTGTTGTTGGAGACCCCCAAAACCAAAATATGACCTTTATAATGCAAAATAGGGGCTCTTCAATGTTAAACTCCAGTAAGTAGGGTATTTTATTCACTGTAAATAAAGCGATTCTCTTTAATGTAGTTGATGCAGACTCATTCATAAATTAGTTGCTGATTACCGATGACATTTTACATAAATCTGCTATATTAGCGATTAAAATATGAGTTATCTAGTTAACGTTAGCTTGTTTACAATAGCGTGTTGCATAGTGCACTGCATTTAACACACGACCAAAGCCATTTCCCATGTGTTGTTTTATTTGTGACGACTTTGCAAAATGGCAGCACGGTGGAGCAGTGGGTAGCACAATCGCCTCACAGCAAGAAGGTCGCTGGTTCGAGCGCCGGCTGGGTTAGTTGGCATTTCTGTGGGGAGTTTGCATGTTCTCCCCGTGTTTGCGTGGGTTTCCTCCGGGTGCTCCGGTTTCCCCTACAAGTCCAAAAATGTGCAGTATAGGTGAATTGGGTAAGCTAAATTGTCCGTAGTGTATGGATGTTTCCCAGTGATGGGTTGCAGCTGGAAGGGCATCCGCTGCATAGAACATATGCTGGATGAGTTGGCGGTTCATTCCGCTGTGGCAACCCCAGATTAATAAAGGGACTAAGCCGAAAAGAAAATGAATGACTTGGCATAATGTTTGTTAACTTAACATTAACGGCCACAATTAGCATATTGTTTAGCTGTGTCATTTTCTACATGAGCACTGTGCTACGTCAGAACTATATATATATATAAAGTTGTAAGTAAAGATGTTTGTTAATACACATTTTTGTCTACTTCATGTTTAATTCCTGCCATTTGTCTACCATTTTTTTCAGCGTTCATTATTTTAATCATAAAAAGTCCTCTGTATGCTGACATATACTGAAGTATTGCTATTGATATGTGGCTAAACTGCATTATCCGTACAGTTAACAATGGGTTTAAGAATATTATGTCGGTATTACAGTAATAATTATCACTGCAGCTGTAATGGCTGTGGGTTTGTGTATTTTTGGTTGTGTGTGTGTGTGTGTGTATGATATGAACATGAGGAGCTGCTCTTTGTCTGATTCCCCTCCCCCACGTCTCCATCTACTGTACTCGCTCATCTTCATCTCCTCCGTCTCGCTCTGTTTGTCTTCTTTGTCCTCTTCTTCTTCGTTCTGTCCGTCTGCCTCTCCGCTGCTGTCATTATCTCCGTCTGTTTGGCCCCTGTGCTACTTGTCAATATATAATAATCGTGAAGGACAGGGAATGTTGAGGGAAAGAAGTGGTAAACAGGTTTGGGTAATGATGTGACACTTGAACTGGCATCACCCGCTGCGGCTCAGTGTGTTAACTGGGGAAAGAAATGCAGCTTGAAAATAAAATCTGTAATTCCTTTTCTGTTTGTATCAATATGACTATAAGTTTATTTAAAAAAGAATAATACATAATGTTTAATAATCATATGATAGAACATATTTATTTTTATATTAGTATCACCCACGCAACACCAAAAGAAATCAACATGCCAACTATCTTCATAATTATAATGTTCTTAAATACTAAATTAAACACGGATACTTTACATATTTGAATAATATATTTTATTTAATAATCACATTCTATTCTATATTATAATATAATAAATACCAAATATTACTACACACACTCACATATTTATATATATTATTATATTATTCAAATATTTCATTCATTCATTTTCTTTTGGCTTAGTCTCTTTATTCATCAGGGGTCGCCACTGCGGAATGAACTGCCAACTTATCCAGCATATGTTTTACACAGCGGATGCCCTTCTAGCTACAACCCAGTACTGGGAAACACCAATACTCATTCACACTCATACACTATGGACAATTTAGTTTATTCAATTCCCCTATAGCGCATGTCTTTGGACTTGTGGGGGAAACCGGAGCACCCGGAGGAAACCCACACCAACACAGGGAGAACATGCAAACTCCACACAGAAATGCCAACTGGCCCAGCCGGGACTCGAACCAGCGACCTTCTTGCTGTGAGGTCACAGTGCTAACCACATATAATATTCAAATATTTTAAGTGTTTAATTTAGTATTGAAGAAAAATATAATTATGAAGATAGTTGTTTTCTTTTGGTGTTGTGTTGGTTTTTTAATATGTTGAACAATGAAAAGGGAACAGAAAAGGACATGGGCCAGACTCAGAGTAGTATGATGTTCCTGAATTAGTGGATATAATATACATAAATACATAAATATAAAATGCGTCGCTACATTGCAAACTATAAATACGTTTAAATGTCTTTTGTATACAGTTGTAACTGTTTTTCACAATGTGATTACGAAGTTTGATGTATGATTTGTGGATACATTTATTTAAATACAGGAATAATAAAGGAATAATAATAATAATAATTTAAAAATTGGATGGCACGGTGGCTCAGTGGTTATCACTGTCGCCTCACAACAAGAAGGTTGCTGGTTCGAGTTCCGGCTGGGCCAGTTGGTGTTTTTGTGTGGAGTTTGCATGTTCTCCATGTGTTGGCGTGGTGCAGTTTCCCCCACAGTCCAAAGACATGCGCTATAGGTGAATTGGATTAACTAAATTGGCCGTAGTGTATGTGTGTGTGTGAATGGGTGAGTGTATGGGTATTTCCCAGTCCCAGTATAAAGCATATGCCGGAATAGTTGGTGGTTCATTCTGATGTGTCCCTGATAAATAAGGAACTAAGCTGAAGAAAAATGAATGAATGAATAATTAAAAAATTATGAATAATTATGAATCCAGTAAATTTGGATATACACCACTTAGCTAACATACATAGCCTTTCGCCTATTGTGATGTGTAAATAAGCATATTCAGATTGAGGAAATTTGCATTGTTGTCTTCACACGTATCCTTTAAGTAATTCACTGTAATACCACTACAATGAATTGAACCACACACACACACGCACGCACGCACGCACACACACACACACACACACACAATCTTCTCGAAGGAAGGCCCAACTCTTTTGTAACTCCCCACTCATTAGCACACATTTGTGAGAAAGCAGAGTCCATAAGACCTGAACATCTTGTGTTTCAAAGAGGCCAATTACATGGGCTGTGATCACAATTTTACAGCCGGTAATAATGTCAAAGTAACACTGTGGTAAGTGCATGATAGTGTATCAACCCTGTAATATACTATAATGCTGCACCACATATCACATTTACATTTAGTCATTTAGCAGACGCTTCTGTCCAAAGCGACTTACAATTGAGGAGACATTCAGCGATTCAACAAGGACAGGCAATACACACAAGAACTGGTAATTATACAAAGAAACTGTTTGTCCTCAGAGAATTAAGCGCTAGAGTTTTTTTGCTTGTTTTTTTGAGAGAAGAGTGTTTTTACAGGTGGTTTGTCAAGCCCACTCACCTGTGTTAAGCTCACTTCATAAATGTACAATGATTTTTGTTTTATTATTGGGAGTGATTGTAAGAAAGGGCGACACGGTGGCTCAGTGGTTAGCACTGATGCCTTACAGCAAGAAGGTCGGTGGTTCAAGTCCCGGCTGGTTCAGTTGTCTTTTCTGTGTGGGGTTTGCATGTTCTCCCCGTGTTGGTGTGGGTTTCCTCCGGGTGCTCTGGTTTCCCCCACAGTCCAAAGACATGTGATACAGGTGAATTGAATAAACTAAATTGGCCATAGTGTATTAGTGTATGTATGTTTCCCAGTACTGGGTTGCAGCTGGAAGGGCATCCGCTGTGTAAAACATATGCTGGATAAGTTGGCAGTTCATTCCGCTGTGGCGTCCCCTGATGATTAAGGGACTAAGCCAAAGGACAATGAATGAATGAATGATTGTAAGAAAGGTCTGGTGTAAATGTGCAAAGCTGGCAAAGTGTCAGAGGGATGAAAGAGAGTGTTTTTGACAAGCCCACTCACCTGTGTGAGGCACACTCAGAATTGATCATGTTTTGGGGTTGTCGTGTGGATCAAAAGCATCATAGGTTTTTTAGCAGTGTACCTCATCATTTTAGTCTGATTTTATCTATTACAGTTGCACAATATAACATTGACTGCTTTTTTATTTAGTTTATTTAGTTGTTGTTGTTGTTGTTGTTGTTTTTTAACACAGAGAAGTTTGAAGTTTACAGTAGAAGTCAAATTATTAGCCTTTGTGTGAATTATTTTTCTTTATGCAATATTTCCCAAATGATGTTTAACAGAGCAGAGACTTTTTCATAGTATTTCCAGTAATATTTTTTCTTCTGGAGAAAGTCTTATTTGTTTTATTTCAGCTAAAATAAAAGCAGTTTTTCATTTTTTTAAAATCATTTTTAGGTCAATATTATTAGCCCCCTAAAGCAATATTTTTTCGACTGTCTACAGAACAAACATTCCTTATACAATGACTTGCCTACTTAATAGAGGTGGTCCTACACTGGTCCCAAGGTTCGGTTCTGTTACTATTATCATGCCATCGATTGGGTTCAGTTCAATATCTCAGTGCATCTCGGTGCATTGCCGATGCTTTCCATACACAATTTTATATTTTACTTCACAGCACAATAATTCTTGTATTAAAATGTATAATTTATAAATACATTTTATATGTATTTGTAATACAATCTTATCCTTTAATACAACTGTAATTTTACCTGCTCAAAGAAAACTGTCACGTACTCGCTGGGTAACATAAAGACACGGGAACACAGGATTGGAATGAACACGGATTTATTTACAAACACTTACGAGGTACAGGCACTGGATGAGACAGGACACGTAGACAGGACATCGAGGTTGACAATACAGCGGAACATAGACAATACAATACCGGACAACGAAGGACACAAACAGAAGGGTATAAATACACAGTGATGATGATTAACTAAGAAGACACAGGGGATGAACACAGGTGAAACTAATGAACACTGACGATGGCGGGAAACAGAACAAAGGGAGCACATGATAACAACAAAAGCACATGGACTCAACAGAACACTAACAAAAACACTTTTTTTGAATGTATCAAACAAAACTAAAGTACATGCACAGAACAACATGAGCATTTATAGCAAATAAACAAAATGTAAATATTATCCCCCTTGCTTTTTGAGCATTGTCGAGTTGTTAAACACCTATGATTGGTCACGCGCTCAACAGAAATTTAGATTGGCTCTAACGCTCTTGCACTGTTCACCGATAAGTGACACTAATAAACGGCCACAGTTATCACAGTATCCATGATAAAAGAAACAATTAGTCTTGGCACCCCTACTAGTTAACCTAGTTAAGCCTTTAAATGTCACTTTAAGCTGAAAAATATGTAGTCAAATATTATGTGCTGTCATCATGGCTAAAGATAAAAGAAATCAGTTATTAGAAATGAGTTATTAAAACTATTATGTTTAGAAATGTGCTGAAAAAATCTTCTTACCGTTATACAGATATTGGGGGGAAAATATTCAGGGGGGCTAATAATTCTGACTTCAACTGTCGGATGTCCTGAGCAGCATTTGTCCATAATAACCTTATGTTTACCTTAAATATGTGTCTCAAATTAGGACTCAAATGATGTACATCAGGGTCTTAATTGGGACATCACTAAAGGAAATAGTTCTTTTTTGAAATACAATTTTTGGTGACGGATTGATTGATGGTTGATTGTACATGTAAGCACACAGCAGAGGGTCAGATTGTTTATTTGAGGTAAAATACGTGAAGCTTTACACAGATTGCATTACCAAAGATATCATGAGGTAATCGGCCGTTATTTGAGCTCTAAAGAGTCTTGCAGGCCAATGTTGTGCTGTTTCAGCAGAACAATCCAATGTAATTTAAGTCACACACAGACTTCTTATCCTTATGCTGTTTATCAGCGCTAAACGCTATTTCATTGTGTGCCACATAAAACAAGAACAAAGATGCTTTTAAAATGATTGGATGTGTTCTCTGCCTGTATAGCATCTCTTTTAAAGTCTCTTCTGCTCACCAGGTTTACATTTATCTATTTAAAAATATAGCAAAAAGCGTATTATTGTGAAATATTCAACACAGGCTCATTGGAAATACCTGCTTCAGCCTACAATCACGAAAATCTGTTTCAATGTGTGGTTTGACTGCAGTTTCTAGGTGAAATGAATCCTACGGGGCAGTATGACAGCAACAACTTTTCTTCCTTTTCACACTAATGATAATTACAGGGGCATATTATAGACATTCTTTGCATAACACCAAATGAATACCACAAAGCAATTTGATGTCTGATTAATAATCGAATACGTTTGCCTCATCTGTTTATCTCTATATGGACTTTTCTGCTGTGGTCAGTTTGCTTGGTAGCTCACTCGGTAGCTCACTGTACAGTGTTGTATTTTTGATGCAGAGCTTTGTCTTGGAAATAGTATTACAGTTGTAACTGTTTTCAAATTAAATTTATTTCTGTAATGTGAAACATGGTTCAGATGTGGTGTTTACTAATATACTAAGAATAGCAGTTTTTTATTTTACATTGGTAACTTTCCTAATTTTCCTTAGTACACAATGTAGCGACAGAGTCAAGCTTAAAATAGGAAAATTATCAAAACTCTTTTTGAACTTTTTTGAGCGAGATGCTAACGGTCTAATCCGACTCAATGATCTATGCTAAGCTAAGCTAAAAGTGCTCCTGCCAGACCCAGAGATCAGTTGAATGGATTCAAAAATGGTAAAACTTGACTTTAACTCAAGTTGTCTTGTATTTTACAAAGACTATTCACCAAAAAAGTGGAGGGTTTCTTTAAAAAACTCACTTAGAAGCTCTTTAGGGGATCAACAATTAAAAACTTTGTTGTTATTGTGTTTTTGGGTCATCTAGAATTTGGTCCAACTTGTCTTCCTTCACTGTAAAAAATGCTGGATTCCACACAATTCCTTCATGTTGTCTCAACACAAATCGATTAAATTAAGTTAATCATTTTTACAAATTTAGGTGGATTGAACATAAAACAATTGTAATGTCCCCAAAAAACTCAAGAATTGTGTTTTCAGCTCATTTTAATTAAGTAGATTGACCAAGCAGAGTGTTTATTTTTCTATTATTATTATTATTATTATTATTATTATTATTATCAATATTATTTGAACATTATTCTAAAGTTTAATGTTTTAGAAAGTCAAGTTTAGAATGATGTACATGATCCAGCAGCACCATCTCTATGCGATTCCTGTCCAATCAAATTGCACATAGAAAGTGAATTGCATCAAACTGAACTGAGCTTTTTAAATGCAGCAAACCATTTGGAAGCATTAAAAGTGTCCAAGAAGATGTCCAAAATCTTTACATGCAATGATCGAGAGACTGTTTAGGCTGCATCTCGCTGGTGAGATGAATTCAATTCAATTCAATTCAAGTTTATTTATATATGAAGGATGAAGGATGTCTACTGCATTACTTTATCCCTCTGTGACGTCAATGCCGTTCACAAGAATAATTTATCACTTGTATTTCCAGTGAAATGTGGATTTCTGACTTTGAACTCAGTTCCTCCGAATCCTACGAAGTGCAAGAACGGAAATAGTCCTGCAGCTTAAACAAGGCCTATTCTTCCCCGGAGCTGAGCTGTCACAGTCTTTTGTGCTCTTCAGATCTCAGTCTTCATTGATTCATCAAACTGGATGAATACGTGTATTGTTGGGTCTAGTGCTGGTTTCAGACTTTGCTGTGTGCCATGCTGTAATGACGGCACCAGTAACAGCACTGGTGAATTATTTAATGGGTACGATTTCCCAGGGGGCCGTGCAGAGCCTCTGTTACCATGGAGGCTGAGCAGCCGTGTCAAAGAAGGGTGTATTCGCTGCTGCCGTATGAAGTTTTAAGTTTTAGCATTTGGGAAATGCAAAATAAGGCTATCGTTGTCGTGTATGAGTTTGCATTATGTTCATGCATTGCATTTGAACAGTGAAGTTAGCTCGATTTCAGCATTCACAACATGCTAAACAATGCTAATGTTGTGTATGATTCTGCATTATTGTCATGCATTGCATTTGAAAAGTGAAATAGCTTGATTTCAGCATTGATTTTAGCATTTACAACATGCTAAGTAATGCTAATGTTGTATATGAGTCTGCGTTATTTTCATGCACTGGATTTGTACAGTGAAGAGCACGATAAGCTTGATATTAGCATTCACAAAATGCTAAATAATGCTAATGTTGTTTATGGGTCTGCATTATTTTTATGTATTGCATTTGAACAATTAAAGATAGCTTGATTTCAGCATTGATTTTAGCATTTACCACATGCTAAACAATGCTAATGTTGTGTATGAGTCTGCATTATTTTCATCTATTGCATTTAAACATTAAAGATAGCTTGATTTCAGCATTGATTTTAGCATTCACAACATGCTAAATAATGCTAATGTCGTTTATGAGTCTGCGTTATTTTGATTCATTGCATTTGAACATTAAAGATAGCTTGATTTTTAGCATTGATTTTTAGCATTTACAATATGCTAAATAATGCTAATGTTGTTTATGAGGCTGCATTGTTTTCATGTATTGCATTTGAACAGTGAAGAACATGATGAGCTTGATTTTAGCATCCACAACATGCTAAATAATGCTAATGTTGTGTACGAGTCTGCATTATTCTCATGCATTTCATTTGAACAGCAAAGATGCTTGATTTCAGCATTGATTTTAGCATCCACAACATGCTAAATAATGCTAATGATGTGTTTGAGTCTGCATTATGTTCATGCATTGCATTTGAACAGTGAAGAGCACGATAAGCTAGATATTAGCATTCACAACATGCTAAACAATGCTAATGTTGCGTATGAGTCTTTAGTTTAAAGTTTGAATAATTAATTTTTTCTGTTGTTTGTATCACTTGCATTACTGCTACTTTTTTATTAGGTCTATATTGCTTTTACTAATTTAGCCTAAATGCAAATTTGAAAAAGAAACATTGCTTTGGCAGCGATCTGAAATAAAATGATGTGTATCTTTAATTTATTTCACTTAAAGGGATAGTTCAGATCTAGAAATGAACATTTGCTCACCATTTACTCTCCCTCAAGTCTTTCTTCTGTTCAACACAAAATAAGATGTTTTAAATAGATCCGAAAACCTGTAACCATTGACTTCCATAGTGGGAAAAACAAATACTATGAAAGTCAATAGTTACAGGTTTCCAGCTTTCTTCAAAATATTATCTTTTGTGTTTAACAGAAGAAAGAAACACTTAAAGGTTTAAAACATGTAAATGTAAGTAAATGGTCTTCATTTTAGGTCAACTATGCTGTTAATATAGTAATTAAAGGATTGTTAGTGTATATTATCTGATTGCTTAATGTTTTTAATGGTCTTTAAATCTAAATGCTTTCCTTAAATGTAAGTTGTTGCTTGTTTTAATGACATAATAGGTCATAAATGGTTGGAAGAAAGCACATGCACGAGTCTCATAAAAACACACCGGTAGTATCAGGAGAGCACTATTTTTATTTCTAATGAACTCTACATGGCTCTTTCAGATATAGAAACGCTGAAGTGTGTGTAGCGACCCAAAAATTGATTTCCATTGGAAGGCATTGACTCTGTGTTTGTGACGCTCCTGCTTCACGCTGCAGGAGCAAAGGAGCAGAAACTCCTGCATTAAAATATTCATGCTGAAAATGGACTGCAAGCCATGAGCTCAATTTAAGAGTGCTTTAAAACGAGGGCTTTTTCTTACTAGTCCTCCATCGGGCTCGTCCGCAGGGAGAGATGAAAGCCGAAAGAGGAGCGAACGAGAGGATGAGGAGAGGATTGTGCTCTATATAAGATCAGCTTTATTTTTACCAGGGCTGCACAATATATCAAAAAAGTATCATTAGGGGTCGTTCACACAGAATGCGTTTTTGCTCTCCAGTGGGCTACTTTTCTATTGTTTTTCAGTGTAAACATGCGCTTGATGGACGTGTTTGATCTTTAAGGCCCATTCATATTAAACAATAAAGATAACAAATAAGATATAGTTCTAAAAATGATTCACAGTAGTAAAGAATAGCATAGGTCACACCACTTTGTCGTTTTCAGGGTAGTCAAATCATATTCAGGTACAGAAATGGAAAAATATAAAATAACACTGCATAGACTTTACTATTTAAATAGTTCAGTGTATTTTTTTTAACTAAAGTTACAAATGGTCTCTTGTGCCTGAATGCTTTAAACTCTCTTATGGCTTAAAAACATGCATATAAACTTTTATTCCATTATGGTTAAACTCTGCAGTAACTACACAAATCTCATGTATTTTGAACTATTATCTTGGCTATATAATCCCAATATAATATACCATTTTATGCAAAAGTTTGGCCACCCCTGATCTTTTTCATAATTGCATGCCATAGCCTTCTGGCCTTTCAAATCAGCAATTTTATTTGGATATACTTTATACCCTAGAGAAAAAGCAACATTTTAGTTCTGACATAACATTTATTTACTCAACAGATGCAACGCAATTTAAGTCATAACAAAAACAGACAGGTGCAAAAATTTGGGCACCCCGACAGAAAAATGACATCTTTTGCTGTAATATAAGCTTGTAGATGCTTCTTATAGCCAATGATAAGTCCCTGAATTCTTGCTGAAGGCATTTTGGGCCATTATTTCTTGCAAAATTTCTCCAGTTCAGTCAGGTTTGATGGGTTCCGAGCATGAACAGCCCTTTTCAAATCAATCCATAGATTTTCGATGATGTTCAAGTCTGGGGACTGGAATGGCCATTCTAGAACATTGTATCGTGTCTGAGCATGAATTCCTTGGTAGATCTGGAACTGTGCTTCGGGTCACTGTCCTACTGAAACATCCAACCCTGCCGTAACTTCAGCCTCTTGACTGATTCCTGAACATTGTTCTTCAGAATCTGCTGATTCTGGGTGGAATACATGCAACCTTTAACTCTGACAAGGTTTCCAGTACCTGTGCTTGCCACACAGCCCCACAGCATGATGGAGCCCCCACCATATTTTACAGTAGGGAGCAGGTTCTCCTGGAATGCTGTGTTCTTTTTCCGTCATTCAAAACGCCTATGATTGTGGCGTCTGTCCACAGTATTTGTGAGGTTGAACATTATGTGAGGTTTTTGACAGTTTTTATGAGGTGCTTGACCTGGACGCTATCTGTTTATTGATGCCGTTTGTGTTTTCGCCCTTTGTTGACACGTGTTGAGGTGAAAAAGCTTTTGGAATGTGGATGAATGATTGCTGTAAAAATAGCACATTTCTGTGAAGCTAAGATTCATTCATGCTGTTCATTTATTCAGTCCGAATTATGTAAGTCATGTCAAAGTCTTATTTTAGTCTGTATGTCTCTTATAAAAAAATTTTTCCCAGTTTGGTCGTCTTTTTCAGTTATGGTACTTGATTTATGGGTATTAACATTTTTAGCATATGGATCTTAAAAATGTATTATTATTATTATTATTATTATTATTATTATTATTATTATTATTA
>CAIGQW010054109.1:2684401-2722345 GCA_903798125.1 Danio choprae
AAACCTTAAAATCACTTACAGATTTAAATCTTTCATTCTGTTAGGGTTAAACTTTACAATACTGAAACGATATATTGTGCTAATTTATGTTGCATATATGGTTAGCACTGTCACCTCACAGCAAGAGGGTCGCTGGTTTGAGTCCCAGCTGGGTCAGTTGGCATTTCTGTGTGGAGTTTGCATGTTTTCCCCATGTTGGTGTGGGTTTCTTCCGGGTGCTCTGGTTTCCCCCACAGTCCAAAGACATGTGCTATAGGTGAATTGGATAAACAAATTGGGCAGTAGTGTATGAGTGTGTGTGTGTGTGTAAATTCGAGAGTGTAGGGCTGTTTCCCAGTACTGGATTGCGGCTGGAAGGGCATCTGCTGCGTAAAACATATGCTGGAATAGTTGGCGGTTCATTCCGCTGTGGCGGCCCCTGATATATAAGGGACTAAGCTGAAGGAAAATGAATGAATGTTGCATAACACATTTTATATATGTGAAATCCAAATATGTCATATATGCAATTTCCTAATATTTCCATGTATAAGATTTCTATATGGGATTGTTGACTCTTTAGATGAATGACTATTGTAGTTCATTTCAGGGAAGAGCTCCAAAACCTCTATAACGCCTGCAACTAACTCTTTAATGGCGACCCATTAGGCCTGCTGAGTGTATTTATACTCTTACCTTTAATAATGTTAGTGCATATTGCGTTCGTACATGTGAGTTTTGAAACACACAGCACTTGTACAATGTTCCAGACAGACACAGTTGAAATGCTTCCCTCCAGCCGTAATAGTGCTTTTGTTTTTGGGAGACAGACAGAAGTAAATGTTGGCTGATACCTTGAGTGGTTTTCTTTGCTATTTACCCCCAAAACACACTCAGCCTAGTTATTTTACTGTTCTAAACCATAAACTCGAAGGTTTCCAAGCTTGAAAGCTAAGGGATATCGCTTTCATTATAAACAGTGTAATTCAGCAGATATTCTATATAATCATCATAATAATAATAATAAGTATAAATTATAATAATAGATACAATAATAATAAGGCAGTACAAATATCTTGAAATATCTTTTGAATAGACTGATGTTTACTATAGTTTAGCCAGAACTGCTTAAATATTAGTTTAGATTTTTGTTTATTTGCACAAACTGCAGATTATATAAATATTATAATATCAAAAATATGAATTTATTGATTATCACAGTCGATATCGGCCATGAGAAGGACTTAATTATAGGTTATTGGTTAAAATGTTCATATCGTACATTCCTAATAAATACAGAAGCCAAAATAAAATACATTTAAATGACAGAAGTGATTATTTTTATTATTATGAAATATCATATTAATATATAATATGACTTTTGTGAAAATAAAATGCCAAAATATGGTGGGGAAAAAAGTGTCACCCTCATTCAGCATAACAAATACTTTTATGTAAAAATGAAATATTATACTTGTTCTGGCCTGCACATGTCAAAATACATAAAATAATAATTTTTACATTAAAAAGGTACATTTTAAAGCATAGTGAGGAAGCATAATAATAAAAAAGACAGTTAATAAATATTTTAGAGCCGCACTGTAATCCTTAAATCTTTTAATATTCATTCATTCATTCATTCATTTTCATTTTGGCTTAGTCCCTTTATTAATCTGGGGTCGCCACAGCGGAATGAACCGCCAACTTATCCAGCATATGTTTTACGCAGCAGATGCCCTTCCAGCCGCTAATTAATAAATATGGCAGATTTTTATTTATTTATTTATTTATTTGTTTGTTTGTTTATTTATGCCATTTTAGCAGGTGCAACTTTAAATCATGGTACAAATATATGATGGTGATTTATTTATTTCTTTGGTCAGGAGACACTTTTATTTAATGTACAGACAAAAATATCTCAATTTAAAGCTGTAGAACAGATGAAGTAACCTCAGTAGATAGGAAAAGGCAATATTTTTGCATGTTTTGACATTAAACTATTTCTCTTGTCTCTGTGATGCAGATTCAGCATATATGAGCCGAACTAAAGGAAATCTGGGACAATTTAGTTGCGGTGCATTCCTGTTGGCATAAACAAGAAAGCATTTAGATAATTTGCAAACATTTGTTTGCTTTCCTCTGTTTTTAAGCTCTATTAATTTCAGTTAGTCATCTAATGCAGAGTTTTTGGTCTCTGGTTAATCAGATGTGATGATATTCTCACTTGCGAGTGCCTGCAGTTGTATGCCAGAGACAGCCATCTGCTTTTGCCTTCGGTGTCTGGCCTGGTTTAACTTTTGCCCTATATTCAAGAAAATTTTTATGCAGATTAATTCTTATGTAACAGCACAGCGCTGTGCACTCAAACAGCATCCGCTTCAGAGCTAATTCACAGCGAAACTACATCTCTACTTTCATCACAGCGGTAAAGAGATTGCTTGAAATGCACTGCCTACTATGGGCCCTATCATACACCCGGCGCAATAAGGCTCAAGACGTGTTTGCCCCAACGTGTTGCTATTTTCAGACCAATGCAACCCTAATTTTCCCAATTTCCGCCACGTTGTTTAAATAGCAAATCCATTTGCGCCACTTTGTGGATTCATGGGTGTTCCGGTCTAGAAAGGAGGTGTGTTAAGGCGCATTGTTGGTGCATTGCTATTTTGAGGAACTAAAATAGACTGCGCAATAGACCAGCTGAAAAGCAGGTCTGAAGTCCAGCGCAGAGCACGTTAGTTGTGCGCCTTGCTTACACATTGCTTACAGCACACAGGATGTACAGCAATAAGCAAATATCTTTACAAATGAAAAATAATTAAAGGATTAAAATTACAAAAATTATTACTTTCTATGTAATTATAAAAACCACAGCCTCCATGCCTTCTTCATCTTGGGGGGCTTTTTTTCAGTTTATTCACAACAACTTGCTTTTCATTCATTCATTCATTTTCTTTTCGGCTTAGTCCCTTTATTAATCCGGAGTTGCCACAGTGGAATGAACCGCCAACTTATCCAGCATATGTTTTACGCAGCAGATGCCCTTCCAGCCGCTACCCATCACTGGGAAACATCCATACACACTCATTCACAGACATACACTACGGACAATTTAGCTTACCCAATTCACCTATAGCGCATGTCTTTGGACTTGTGGGGGAAACCGGAGCACCCTGAGGAAACCCACGCCAGCACGGGGAGAACATGCAAACTCCACACAGAAATGCCAACTGACCCAGCCGAGGCTTGAACCAGCGACCTTCTTTCGCAATATTTTTTTTTTATCAGAAGTGGTCAGTTGTGACATTCCAGGGTATGTTATTCCCAGATAACAACCTCTAAATAACAGAGGCTCATCCAGGAACTTTGGATCATCATGACAATCAGTGAATATGCTCACTCTGCAGTTGATGACTGTTTGGCTCCATGTTTTGACTGAATAATTAGTGTGTACGTTAGTGTAAAGTTTTAGCTCCATTTGGCTGTTTTTGTTGTTAGCTTTGCATTTAATTAAAGAATTAATAAAATATTAATTCTCAGAAAAAAAAAATGATGTCTAATTTTTATGTTTTGTGGCAAGTAGTCGTGTAATAAGCAGGATAAGCAGGATAAAGTACATCCAGACGGTTGTTTTCGCAGAATAATGCCATTCAGTCTTATACAACAGTGCTCCGCTTTGCGTCAGACTGCTGATAAACCTGTCAGGTATTATGTTAGGGATAAAGTACATCCAGGAGGTTGTTTTCACAGAATAAAGTCTGACAGGCTTATCTGCAACTATCCTGGATATACTTTATCCCACTTACTGCACGGCTACTTGCCACAAAATGTAAAAATTAGACACAAAACATTGTTCTGAGCCGTAATAGTTTATTAATTCTTTAAACAGAAACTAAAACAGCTGACTGGAATATACACTAACCTGTGCATTATTCAGTCACAAGATGGTGCCAAAGAGTCTAAAACATAAAGCTGACAGAAACTAAACTAGCTGAATAAAGCATCACTCTTTCTCCTGTTTCCAGCATCCACAACTTCACGCCAAAAGTTGGTGAGAAGGATACGCAGAGGGCCATCCGGCAGGCGTTCGACGTGTGGCAGACGGTGACGCCGCTCAGCTTTCAGGAGGTGCCCTATTCGGATATCAAGAATGAGGGCAAAGACGCAGACATCATGATCTTCTTTGCCTCGGGTTTCCACGGCGACAGCTCTCCGTTCGATGGAGAGGGAGGGTTTTTAGCGCATGCTTATTTTCCCGGGCCGGGCATCGGCGGAGACACACACTTTGATTCCGATGAGCCCTGGACGCTGGGAAATGCCAACCATGACGGTGAGTGTGGCTCTGTGACATCATTGTCTGTGGTTGTGTTGATGTGGGATTGTATGATTATTGATATTAAGAGTTTTTTTATGTTAGGGTGAGTTTTGATCAAGCATAACAGTGGGTGTGATTGACCTGTCTGGTCTCATAAAAATGTTTTGTTGTGTTGTGTTGTGTTTTGTTTTTCTTTTGTTTTGGTGGCTCAGTGGTTAGCACTGTTGGCTCACAGCAAGAAGGTCGCTGGTTCGAGTCACGGCTGGGCCAGTTGACATTTCTGTGTGGAGTTTGCATGTTCTTTGGCCGTAATGTATGAGTGTGTGTGTGAATGTGAGTGTATGGGTGTTTCCCAGTGCTGGGTTGCGGCTGGAAGCGCATCTGCTGCATAAAGCATATGCCGGAATAGTTGGCAGTTCATTCCGCTGTGGCGACCCCTGTTAAATAAGGGACTAAGCCGAAGGAAAAATAATGAACGAATGAATGTTTGTTTTGGCAAATTTTTTTTTGTCAATTTTGATTTCAATCAAGGGGCCTCACGGTGGCGCAGTGGATAGCACGTTCGCCTCACAGCAAGAAGGTCGCTGGTTCGAGCCTCAGCTGGGTCAGTTGGCGTTTCTGTGTGGAGTTTCCATGTTCTCCCCGTGTTGGCGTGGGTTTCCTCCAGGTGCTCCGGTTTCCCCCACAAGCCCAAAGACATGTGGTATAGGTGAATTGGGTAAGCTAAATTGTCCGTAGTGTATGTGTGTGAATGGGAGTGTGTGGATGTTTCCCAGTGATGGTTTGCAGCTGGAAGGGCATCCGCTGCGTAAAACATATGCTGGATAAGTTGGCGGTTCATTCCGCTGTGGCGACCCCAGATTAATAAAGGGACTAAGCCGAAAAGAAAATCAATGAATTAATAAAATTGACACAAATCTATGTATTTTAATCCAATCCAGCATCACAGTACAGACTTATTTTTCTATATATTATTTCATATACATTATATTATTTCAAACTACTAAAATGTCAATAAAGGTCACTTTGAATACTGATGAAAACAGTTGAATTTTTAACATTGGAAGTCGACAAAGCAGAGATCAACATCCCATAATAGAATTCACAACCTTAAATAAATGGAAAACACTTCCAAATTACTGGGCATCCGCTGCATAAAACATATGCTGGAAAAATTGGCGGTTCATTCTGCTGTGGCGACCCCTGATAAACAAGGGACTACGCTGAAGGTAAATGAATGAACTAAATTAACTTTTACATGACAATAGTTAATACAGATTTTTTCAGTCTATTCTATTTTAATTGTGTGGCCTTTATTTAATGGTAAATGTATCTGAATGTACCGTAAGTAGTAAGTAAGGTTATATGCAGTGTGATTGGACGAGCTCTCCTGCGTGTTCTTCATCTGTAGTTGTAGAGATCAGTCAGATGTGTAGAGCTCAATCCTCTGGGATTTTCAGTAGTGGTAAACTGGAGCAGAGAGCATCAGTAAGCGCCACAGGGGAAACATCCAGAAAACACAGAGCATTGCGTTCCTCCTTCAGTTGATCCTCCACTGCGCTGCGTGCGGCATATCTGCTGTGTTATCTTCAGCAGTGTCAGCAGTTCAAGTACACGCTTTACAGAGCACAACATCTCTACCTTATTCACTACAAACACTTCTGTATGGATCTATTCCTCCATACACCACATCAGCAATAGTGGATACAGATCAAATGCTTTCACAGCAAATGCTGGATGTGTTTATATGCAGCGGCTGATGGAGAGTTTATATTGCATTTACAGTTGAAGTCATAATTACTAACCCTCCTGTGATTTTATTTATTTATTTTCAAATATTTCCCAAATGATGTTTAACAGAGCAAGGAATTTTTCACAGTATTCATTCATTCATTTTCATTTCCCTTTATTAATCTGGGGTCGCCACAGCGGAATGAACCGCCAACTTATCCAGCATATGTTTTACGCAGCGGATGCCCTTCCAGCTGCAACCCATCACTGGGAAACATCCACACACACACTCATTCACACACATACACTATGGACAGTTTAGCTTTCCCAATTCACGTATTCATGTCTTTGGAATTGTGGGGGAAACCGAAGCACCTGGAGAAAACCCACGCAAACACAGGGAGAACATACAAACTCCACACAGAAATGCCAACTGACCCAGCCGAGGCTCGAACCAGCGACCTTCTTGCTGTGAGGCGATTGTGCTACCCACTGTGCCACTGTGCTGCCCTTATTTTATTTATTTATTCATTTTTTTTATTTGGAGGGGATAGTGGAAACGTAAGTAAGACAGACTGTCATTTTTTTTCATTTTGTATTATATACTACTGTGTACGGTCCTGTTAAATACCAATACATTAAAAAAAGGCTATCTCGGCTTGTAACACTTCGAACTCACACCGACTCTTCATGGTCTGATGATATTTGATGAGTCTGTTCATGTGACATTGAAACATTGTAATCAAAACTATCTATTTTTCAAAGTTACATTTCTTGCCCAAAGCCAACAGTAGCACATTTAGAGTTTTTTCCTCATTTTCCTTCGGCTTAGTCCCTCATTTATCAGGGGTCACCACAGCGGAATGAACTGCCAACTATTTCAGCATATGTTTTACGCAGCGGATGCCCTTCTAGCCGCAACCCAGTACTGGGAAACACCCATACACTCTCACATTCACACACACACTCACACTATGGCCAATTGTGCTTACCCCAAACGCCCATTGACATCCATGCTAGAAACAAAAAATACTATGGAAGTCAATGGCTGTTTTTTTCCAGCATTCTTCAGAATATCTTCCTTTGTGTTCAACAGAAGAAACCGGTTTGAAACAAGTGAAGGATGAGTATATGATGACAGATTTTATTCATTTTTGGGTGAACTGTCCCTTTAAGATGCAAATATGGGGCAGTTTAGAATTTTCTTTTGCTTGATTTGATTTGCAATCATAGAATCGATGGACTGAATACAGTTGAAGAGAGCAGTAGTGTTGATAAAGGAGAACGGCTTTGACCAAGAGAAACAGTCTTGTAAACAAAATGCACAAAACACTGTTGTGATGCATTGGATACCTGTAGCAGCAATAGACGGCGAACGGCAGATCAGGCTATTTCTGTGATGGGAGTGAAACGGTGTCAAATCCCGTCTGTGTTTCTGAAGATCTGAACATGCCAGTCTGCACTGAGTCATGCTCTGGTAAATGCGGACGCTTACATCCGCAGCAGCACAGCATGTTCCTCTAGCATTGTTGCTGCAACGTGTAGAGAAAATAGGGCAAATTCAGGTAAACGCATGTGGAAAAATATATACCTTTATTTTATTTTCAGACTTTTTTATATTCTTGCTGGTCAGCTGAAAGGGGTGCAGGTCAGCCATGCCATTTATCAAATAAGAGCTCCCAATGGTGATTTGGTAATGCATCGTAAAGAGATCAATGACTTTATAGGCATCTTTATTCTTCGACCAGTTCAGTTATGAGCGACATGGGGCATAGATTTCTCAATAAAGTGACTTATCCAAAGCTCAGTGATAGTGCTTTAATGGAACTAGAACAACCCTTTGATACTAGTGAAGTTTTGGGGGTGATTAACTCCCTTTCTAGTAGGAAGGCCACAGCTCCTGGTGGGTATGGAATCAAATTTTATAAAGCCAAAGCATCTGTATTGGCTTCTCTTTTGTTGCATATGTTAAAAGTTTCCTGATTTTTTTTTTTGTATGAAGCGCTTGTGTGCCTTTTGATAAAAAAAAATAAAGACAGAGATGATACTGTGCCCGCTATTTATTAGTCTTCTTAACAGTGATCAAAAGGTGATCGTTAAAATTTTGGCTATCCGTTTAAACAAACATGTAGATTCATTCATTCACTGATGAATAAACAGATATTTTTATATATGAACTTTAAAAAAAGCACTACTTTTTACTAAATGAAAACAAACTATATCAAAAAATGTGTCGCATAATGAACTATAGATTTTTATTCATTCATTCATTCATTTTCCTTCGGCATTAATCCCTTTATTTATCTGGGGTCGCCACAGTGTAATGAACTGCCAACTTATCAAGCATATGTTTTACACAGCGGATGCCCTTCCAGCTGCAACCCCGTACTGGGAAACACCCATACACTCACATTCTCACACAAACACACACACACACACTGCGGCCAATTTAGTTTATTCAATTCACCTATAGCACATGTCTTTGGACGGTGGTAGAAACCGAAGGGGGAGTACATGCAAACTCCACACAGAAACGCCAACTGACCCAGCCGGGACTCGAACCAGTGACCTTCTTGCTGTGATGTGACAGTGCTCACCACTGAACCAGTGTCGCCCCTTCTATATATTATTCCTTATATCATTTCAAACTTCTAAAATATCAATAAAAGCAACTTAGTTAAACTGTAGAGTTGAAATTTATAAAATCAAAAGTCGACAGAGCAGCAGAGATCAACATCCCATAATGCAATTCACAACTGTAAATAAACGCAAAACACTTGTGAATTACAAAACTGTAAATTAACAGACATTTTTGCAGTGTAGATATTGTTTTTTCAACATGTGAAATTCACGTTTACTACTTTATTCCTTGCTAAAGTTATAACAAAATAGATTACACCGAGTTATTGAGGACAGTATAACTGGTTTTCATGCCTTATCCAGAAACTGACATTGAATTTCAGCGTAATATACATATGCATATAATATTTCCCTGGTGCATTAGAGCTAACAGTGAAAGCGAACAGGGGATGGATGCTCTCAAGCTCCAGCAGAGACAAAGCACCATAAAAGTATCACATTACTTGTTGTACATCCCAAGTGTGCTGAACTATATGTGAACTATTCCTCTAATGATAGGACGAACACTTTTATACGCTGCTGATTCAGCGTTTGATGCATTTCTATGGGAGCGCTCATTATTTTGGGACTGTTTTTAACACCTTCATACATCCAATATGCAGAGCCTTAGCATTAGTAATTCACCTGCGTATGCTTAATACGGTGGAGATCAAAAATAGAGAATTACCTACAGTTTCTTAACATTCAAGATCACCATTTAGTCATACTAACTGAAGTAAAAGAGTTACATAGAGCTGAAGTCAAAATTATTCGCCCTCCTGAGACAGAGCAAGGAATTTTATTTCCCATAATATTTTTTCTTCTGGAGAAAGTCTTATTTGTTTTATTTTGAACAGAATAAAATCAGTTTTTAATAAAAAAAAAAAAACATTTTGAGGTCAATATTATTAAGCAATATATTTTTTTAATTCCCTACAGAACAAACCATCGTTACAATGACTTGCCTAATTATCCTAACTTGCCTAATTAACCTAATTAAGTCTTTAAATGTCACTTTAAGCTGAATACTAGTATCTTGAAACATATTTAGTAAAATATTATGTACTGTAGAACAAATACACAGGGGGGCTAATAATTCAGGAGGGCCGATAATTCTGACTTCAATTATATATGAAGCAAAAACCAAAAATGTAAATAAGATATTTAAAAAGGAACACAGAACTAAATACTGTTCAGTGGATAAGACAAATGTTATCAATCCTTCAAAAAGATAACTTGCATACTATATGCTAAACAGCATTTATTTGAAAATATATATGGAGTTATATCAAAGATGTGGATTTAACAGATGAAGAAGTGCATTATTTTTTGTGCATAATGCAGTTCCAATCTTGCAGTTCTGTATTGATAAACTCTTCATTACATATTTTATATATATAAAATGGTGAATTTCATCAAATGCTGATAAGTTTGCATCAATGTGCCAATAAATGAATGACCCTGAAAGGTTGTGCTTGCTATTTTACTGTGTAACTCCCATGTGTGAGCACAGGCATCTTAAAATACACATTATAAGTCTAACGTTTAGTTTACTTTGTAGGCTGTATGTAGTCACAAACACCCATTTTGCAAGAAAATAAAATCTTTTGAGCACCTATTGTGACTATTGGTTGGCTAGATCTGCAGGATTCAGACCACTGACTGAATATTTATTTTTTTCCCTGCATATTAGTCTGCTGGCTGTGATTATTCCTTCACAATGGTATGAATCATTATAGGGTTGATCATTTTATTAAATTATTAATTCACTTAAAAATGTAAGTTCTGTTATTAATTACTCACCCTCATGTCTTTCCAATCCCCTGCTACATTCCTTTGTCTTCCGAACACAAATTAAGTTATTTTAGATGAAATCCTGGAGCTCTCTTATCCTCTATAGACAGCAATGGTCCAGAAAGGGAACCAAAAAACATTGTCAAAACATCCCATGTGACTAATCATACGAAGCTCCAAGAACACTTTTTGTGCGCCAAGATTTTTATAAAAATGACTTTGTTCACTTATTATGACGTATTGCCATTGGTCAGGTTGTACTCCTGAGGATATTGAGGAACAAAATAATTTTTACAGGGGTTTTTTTGGTGCATAAAAGTTCTTTGAGCTTCGTATGATTACAGTTGAACCACTGAAGTCACATGGGATGTTTTGACAATGTTTTTGGTTCCTTTTCTGTACTTTGAACGTCTCAGGACCTCGGGTGCATGGAGGATGAGAGAGCTCCCAGATTTCATCTAAAATATCTTAATTTTTCGTCTGAAGATGAACAAAGATCTTAGGGGTATGGAACAACAAGAGGGTGAGTAATTAACATCAGAATTTTCATTCTTGTGTGAAGTAAACCTTTAACTAATCATTCTTGTTATTATTATTATTTAAGATACAGATCTTTCAGGGGTGATCAAGCGTTAATCCTCCCCTCCTCTAATCCAGACCCTGGCTGTAAACCTCAGAAAATGTATTTGTATTTTTGCTTTGTGCTACACTAATTGCTGTTCTCTACTTTTGATGACTGATTTTCACAAAATAAAATGTTTTTTTGTTAAAGTTCATTTGTTATTTGGTAAAACCCTGTTGTACTAACACGGTACAGCCACAACTAAAACTCCTGAACATTCGCCATTATGAAAATGACAAAAAAAAAACCTCCAAAGTAAGATGGATTTGACGGTTAGCCTTTATCTTTCAGGCAATGACCTTTTCCTGGTGGCTGTTCATGAACTTGGACATGCATTGGGTCTGGAGCATTCGAGTGACCCCAGTGCAATCATGGCCCCTTTCTACCAATACATGGAGACACACAACTTCAAACTGCCTCTAGATGACCTTCAGGGGATCCAGAAAATCTACGGTATGATCTCTGCACTGTACAAAGCCAATAGTTAAAGAAGTGACTAAATCCATTGCTTTTAAAGCAGACTCCTCTTAAAATATGAGTAAACTAGTTGCGCAAAATGAGTCACCAACTTAATAGGATGTTTCACTTTCTTGGAAATAGGCTCATTTTACAAGTCACCTTGAGTTAAACTGTTGAGTTTTACCATTTTTGAATCCATTCAGCAAATCTCTGGGTCTGGTGGGAGCATTTTTAGCTTAGCTTAGCATAGATCATTGAATCTGATTAGACCATTAGCATCTCACTCAAATATTTGACAAGAATTTTCCCATTTAAAGCTGGACTCTCCTGTAGGTACATAGTGTACTAAGACCGATGGGAAATTACTATTATATTTGTTACTATTTTCTAGGCTGACTTGACTATGAACTAAACTCTCATTCTGGCGTAATAATCAAGAAACTTTGTTGCCGTAACATGGCACAATAATATTACACAGCACCTGAAAATAGTCCCAGCTAGGTAACTAGGAAATAGTACTGTGTAATATAATAATGAGATTATAGTTCCTAGCTATATCAACCTAGAAAATAGCAAGTTTTCATTTATGTTTGGTCTTAGTACACAATGTAACTAAAGAAATGATTGAAAATCTAAATTCTTTGAGCAAGATGCTAATGGTCTAATCTGATTCAGTGATCTATGCTAAGCTAAGCTAAAAGTGCTCCCGCTAGACCTGGAGATCGGCTGAATGGATTCAAATCTGTTTAATTAGGTAACTTGTAAAATGAGCCTATTTGCAACAAAAGTGGAGTGATTCTTCAATAGTTCAAAGATACATGTATACTCACCTATATTAAGGTAAAGTCAACTTGTAACTTTTAAGGCAGTTGGCTTGCTCACTTTTTATTAGTAAAGTAACTAATTGCTTTAATAGTGTGTTATCATTTATATCAGGAACTGCATAAATGTGAGAAATGCTTAAGTGTAAGTGCAGAAGTTGTTGTTCAGGGTTCCTGAAAGTACTTTAAAGTGCTTGAATTTCAGACATGTGGATTCAAGGCCTGGAAAGTACTTAAAAACAAACACGGGTCCTTGAAAGTGCTTGAATTTAATTTGAAAAAAAAATCTAAAATTGTTAATTAATTAATAAATTAATAAAAAAAATTATTAATAAATCTTGCACAATAACACTGACAAATAATGCGCATTTGATATATTTCTCAGAAGCCGCATTTGAATGTCACCAGTGTTGAATTCAACAAATGTTATTAAAGTTCTTTGAACATGACTATTTAAAACAGTCATTTTTGTTTGAAAATATTCTAATAATGTAAATATTAAGTGTAAGTGAAATGGACTTGTTGTTGTGTTGTTGTTGTTGTGTTGTTGTTCAGGTATACCGACAGCCATGCTGGAGCCCACGCGTCCTCTTCCTACATTCCCTGCACGCCGCCCACACTCCACCTCCGAGCGCAAACATGAGCGTCAGTCTCGGCCCGGGCGTCCGTCGGCTGGAGATCGGCCATCCTCTCCGGGACATGGAAAACCCAACATCTGCGATGGCAACTTCAACACTGTGGCCTTCTTTCGGCGGGAGATGTTTGTTTTTAAGGTGAGTCAATCAATTCTCTTTCCAATATTAGCAGAGCTTGATCGAATAATAATAGTATTAGGTATTATAATCACTAAAATACAGTAAAGGCTGAATTATACTTCTGCGTCGAGTGATCGGAGTGACGCATGCCTTGCGCGTAGCCAGGCATTTATACTTCTGCGCTCTGTTTGTGTTGCTCTGCAATAACACTTCCGAAACGCTAGCTGCCAGTAGGTTTTTATGTTTCTCTGTGTGGAGTTTCTTCGCGGGTGTTACATTTTTTGAGAGGTGCACGTCAGCGTCAGTGTCACCCACAGCGAGGGGTATGCGACCCTGCGAAGACTGCGCCGGAGCATACATATGCACTTGACGCAGAAGTATAAATCAGCCTTAATACAGCTCGATTTGGTTTTTAGTTTGTTTGTATGAAGATTTATAATGCCTTTTATCAGGTATTAACAAGCATAGTTTTATTATCTATTAATAATTATTTACAGAATTTATTTATTTTTCTTTCATTCATTCATTTTCGTTTCGGCTTAGTCCCTTTATTAATCTGGGGTCGCCACAGCGGAATGAACCGCCAACTTATCCAGCATATGTTTTTTACGCAGCGGATGCCCTTCCAGCTGCAACCCATTACTGGGAAACATCCATACACACCCATTCACACACATACACTACGGACAATTTAGCTTACCCAATTCACCTGTACCGCATGTCTTTGGACTTGTGGGGGAAACCGGAGCACCCGGAGGAAACCCACACAAACATGGAGAGAACATGCAAACTCCACACAGAAATGCCAACTGACCCAGCCAGGGCTCGAACCAGCGACCTTCTTGCTGTGAGGCGATTGTGCTACCCACTGCGCCACCGTGCTGCCCTTATTTATTTTATATTTTGCTAAATTGTTTTGTCTAAATAGATTTATTTTCATTTTAGTGAGAAAATTGGAAATATCTCAGTAACTAGCTGAAATAATAAACGGTTTACGTGTTGTTGTTGTTTTTAAAGATATTTTGTTTCATTTTAGGTGATGTTGATGTTTATGTCAGGTAACAAAAATGTTTTATGGTTTTAGTTTTAGTTAACTATAATAAAATTTCTCGAAAGTAGTTATGCACAATGTACCTGCATGACATAAAGATGAGATTATTACAGATTTGTTAGGAGGCGCGGTGGCTCAGTGGTTAGCAATGTCGCCTCACAGCAAGAAGTTCGCTGGTTCAAGCCCCGACTGGGCCAGTTGACATTTCTGTGTGGAGTTTGCATGTTCTCCCTGTGTTGGCGTGGGTTTCCTCCAGAGCCCAAAGGCGTGGTATAGGTGAATTGAATAAACTAAATTGGCCGTAGTGTATGGGTGTTTCCCAGTAATGGGTTGCGGCTGGAAGGGCATCCGCCGTGTAAAACATATGCTGGATAAGTTGGTGGTTCATTCCGCTGTGGCGACCCCTAATAAATAAAGGGACTAAGCCGAAGGAAAATGAATAAACAGATTTGTTATTAGAGATATTATTATTTACTTATTAATTTCAGGTAATTCAGAATAAATATCAGCCAATATTTAATTGTGCATGCTCCTCTCACCTTATATCATTTAATAACGCTATTGTTATTATTCTTTTATGTATAACGCTATTGTTATTTATCCATTTTTAAACACTGTATATTATAATGTTATGATGCCTAATATCACTTATAACGCCTAATAACATTTTCCCTTTATTTATTGTTAACACTTTACAGTAAGATTCCATTATTTAATGTATATTTGCTAACATGAACAAACAATAAGCATTATATTTATTACATAATATATTCATCTGTGTTAACATTAGTTAATGGAAATCAAAATGTTGCTCATTGTTAGTTCTTGCTCACAGTGCATCAACAAGCGTACATTTAGATTTTAATAATGCATTAGTAAATGCTGGACTATGATTAATAAATGCTATAGTAGAATTTTTCCATTAATAGTCCATGTTAATAAAATGGGTGTGTATGGATGTTTCCCAGAGATGGGTTGCAGCTGGAAGGGCATCCGCTGTGTAAAACATATGCTGGATAAGTTGGCGGTTCATTCCGCTGTGGTGACCCCAGATTAATAAAGGGACTAAGCCGAAATGAAAATGAATGAATGAATGTTAATAAATACTGGCATTACTAATGGAACCCTATTGTAAACTGTGACCTATTTATGCAACACAGGCTCATTCTGAAAACGTAGCCCTATATACATTTCTGGAGATCGTGAATTATGTAGCCAGGAGTACGTATGGATGCATTTCGTCGTTAAAATGAATGCTACGGGGCGGTATAATGCCGCGCTTACCAGCTGACCCCTTACCTCCTTGTGGACGACTTTCCCGCTGTTACCAGTTTGTCCAGTTAGCTCGCCATGTTGAGACACACTTGAGATGCAGAGAGGAGTTTACCACGACAACAGGGTTCGAGTCCAGCGAAGAAACGGTTCCAGAAAGCGGGTAAGACAAAAACAGAATCCAAAAAATAAAAGTAAACAAGTAAATAACAGGGTGAGAATGTGGTAAAATCTGAAAACGTGGTAAAAATCAGGCGAGAGATTTTCTTTTTCTGGATTGCTATATAAAACTGTCGGTTGGGTTTAGGGAAGTGCGTGGGCGCTGGTCAATCGGTGCTTTTGAAAACACTATTGGTAGGGTTTAGGGAAGGAGAAGGGTGGGTCAGTCGATCGGTCAGTCAGTCAGTCGACAGCAGCCTCTGGTGGATTTACGTGAGAACAGCAGGTGCGAATGGCACTCGCGAGAGAAATTTGAGATCTCAGAAAGCGTACACAGCGGCCTCTGGTGGATTCGCGAAAACAAAAATAGTGCAAAAACGTACTTCCTGGGACGTATTTGGTGCTCTCCAGAAATGTATATAGGGGTACATTTTCAGAATGAGCCATACTGGACACATTTTACTCATTTCACTCAATAACAAATATTGGAGCTAAATAATGTCTTGTACTCATCACAGGATCGCTGGTTCTGGCGTTTGCGCAACAACAAAGTTCAAGAAGGCTATCCTATGTTGATAGACCACTTCTGGAAGGGTCTACCTCATCGCATCGACGCTGCTTACGAGAGATCAGATGGAAAATTTGTGTTCTTCAAAGGTAAGATTTATGATCCATATCAATAAAATGCCATTTATTATAAATGTAAAAATTAACAGAACGAATACAGTATTTTTGCTTAAAGGTGACCTATTATGCCCTTTTTTCAAGATGTAAAATAAGTCTCAGATGTCCCTAGAGTGTGTATGTGAAGTTTCAGCTCAAAATATCACACAGATACTGTTTTATACCTCTCTGAAACTGCCCCTTTTAGGCTTTGATTAGGCTAATTGTGCCATTTTGGTGACTGTTCAAATGAGATTGTGCTCTTTTCAAAAGAGTGCGGAGCTACAAATGCCTGTGTGTCAGCATAGCAGCAGATTCAAAAGCAAGACTAACGTCCTATATGCAAATGAGGGAGAGATAGTCACTATTGGGTGGGGCTTTCTTCCTCTGATGACACGTACAAAAGGAGAATGTCAATCAAAGTGTTTCTGCGGACTGTTTTCATCAAGTGTGATTATAAAAAATGATATTAATAAATATTTACCATAAGAAGCTGGTTATATTCCCAGACTGTTGCCACACAACTGTGTTTAAAGTGATTTTTGCATAATAGGTCCCCTTTAATATGAAAAACGCAGCCTCTGGCTTGTTTTAATAACTCTAAAGTCATTTGTAATAACTATAAATACATCCTGAATTAAAAGCCCCTAAATTTAAGCTCCTGAATATGGCCTAGATAATAAAATGAAGCCATATCCATTAAACATCTGTTACCTTTGGATCGGTTTCAACTCAGATGGCTGTCTTTTGCTTCCAGATCAGGCCATTTTTATGTCCCTTTTTAGTTAAAGAGCAGATAAATGTCTGTTAGACGTGTGGATTAATCTCTGCATTTCTCCACCATGTTTATCCTCCATCGAGGCCTGACAGCCGGAGTCACTGCATTCGTTACTTTATTATTCTGTCTGTTCCTCCTCCTCTCTGGATCTCTCCGTCCTCCTCTTTCTCATTAAATTAGCCCGGCTCAGTCTTTGCTGCGCGAGGAGAGATATTTATAGCTCCAGTCTCCTGCTCTGTGATGCTTCATGAGAAAACAAGCACGCGGGATGCCTTATGGTTATATCTCAGAGAAAATGCACATCAGTATTAATAGATAAAGAGCTGATGAACTCAACTCACGCTGACATTTCTGCATCTTATTTATTAACTATATGCAATGCATCGCTGTGCTAAAATAAAGCTGCAGTCTAAATGCAAACATTGTCTTTTTTTAGAGTAAATATGCTTTTTGTGGCTGACTTAGACTTTTTTTTGGCAGTCCTGTGTGCAGTATTCAATGCACAGCCGTAGATTAAAAGATGCTCAAGTATTTCCACGTGTGTGACGGTTGCTGCAAGAAGGGACACAGCTTCGGCTGGATATATAATATATTTATTATAACATCGACTAATTGTATTTAATTAATTTCTACCCCTACCCCAACCATCACAGTAATGTAAAACAGTAATTATACTGAATATTATTCATATGATTTATTAAATTACTCATTCAATTATATTTTATTAACATCTACCCCTACCCCAACCCTAAACCCAACCATCACAGTAATGTAAAAACAGTAATTATATTGAGTATTATTCATATGATTTATTAAATTACCTATTAAATTGTATTTTATTAACATCTACCCCTACCTCAACCCTAAACCCAACCATCACAGTAATTCATTCATTCATTTTCATTTCGGCTTAGTCCCTTTATTAATCTGGGGTCGCCACAGCGGAATGAACCGCCAACTTATCCAGCATATGTTTTACGCAGCGGATGCCCTTCCAGCGGCAACCCATCTCTGGGAAACATCCATACACACCCATTCACACTCATGCACTACGGACAATTTAGCTTACCCAATTCACCTGTACCGCATGTCTTTGGACTTGTGGGGGAAACCGGAGCACCCGGAGGAAACCCACGCCAACACGGGGAGAACATGCAAACTCCACACAGAAACGCCAACTGACCCAGCCGGGGCTCGAACCAGCGACCTTCTTGCTGTGAGGCAAACGTGCTACCCACTGCGCCACCGTGAGGCCCCATCACAGTAATGTAAAACAGTAATTATATTGAGTATTATTCATATGATTTATTAAATTACTCATTAAATTATATTTTACTAACATCTACCCTTACTTCAACCCTAAACCCAACCATCACAGTAATGTAATACAGTAATTATGCTGAGTATTATTTATATTATTTATTAAATTACTCATTAAAGTATATTTTATTAACATCTACCCCTACTCCAACAATAAACCCAACCATCACAGTAATGTAATACAGTAATTATGCTGAGTATTATTTATATTATTTATTAAATTATCCATTAAATTATATTTTATTAACATCTACCCCTACTTCAACCCTAAACCCAACCATCACAGTAATGTAATACAGTAATTATGCTGAGTATTATTCATATTATTTATTAAATTATCCATTAAATTGTATTTTATTAACATCTACCCCTACTTCAACCCTAAACCCAACCATCACAGTAATGTAAAAATGTTCATTATTGTTGTACAGTGTGACAGAAATGATGCTTAATGATGTGTACTTTAATATTCAGCATCATTTTGACGGAGAAGGGCAAATTAAGAATACTAATGAAAAACTCAGATTGATCAGAATAAAAACTGAAGGTGTAATATTTGGACCAAATGGTGACCTTAATGATGATTAATTTATACCTTGCCACTATCCTTCAATAAACTCAGTTTTAGCCATTTCCCAGTTAATCATTTTTAAATATTATAATAAGTTTTAGTATGATCAGATGATCATACTACATCAGAATCCTACAGCAGAATTTCCTGTTTTGTTTTATATTGATGTTTTGGCTGAACAACAATTGAACATAATTTCACCCATATTTTGACTTTTTATCAGGTTATTAAATACAGTTTATATTCTATTCAATAAATAAGCTTTTGATGTATAGAAAATGTAATGAAATGTAATTAAAAAGCAAAATGTCTTAAATGTCTCATGTATAGCATAAATCTTCATTCACCTTTTGTTGAAAAGCTGCACATGATAGACCGTTATTATTAATATTCTTTTAACTTGGCAACATCAGATTCATGGCATCACGGTGGCTCAGTGGGTAACACTGTCGCCTCACAGCAAGAAGGTCGCTGGTTCGAGTCCCGGCTGGACCAGTTGGCGTTTCTGTGTGGAGTTTGCATGTTCTCCCCGTGTTGGCGTGGGTTTTCTCCGGGTGCTCCGGTATCCCCCACAGCCCAAACACATGTGCTATAGGTGAATTGGATTAACTAAATTGGCCGTAGTGTATGAGTGTGTGTGTGTGTATAAGTGTTGCGGCTAGAATTCATTCAGTTCATTCCGCTGTGGTGACCCCAGATTAATAAAGGGACTAAGCCGAAAAAATATTTTTTCAAGATGCAGGACTGTATTATCATGGTTGATGCAGATAATAAACTGATGATCCACTGATTATTAAATAATAATCATATTTTGGCATTTTGCAATAACACAGGCCTGGTCTGACACTTTAAATGCTGAAGCTCAAGCTCTTTAAAGCAGGATTGACTCTGATTGGCTGTTAGAAGTTTTTATTGTTTATTAGCATATGGACATATAATAATCCTCAAAGTGATTCCAACAATATTTTCTCTCTGCGCTCTATTCTTTCATATTCAGAATGATTTTAGAACTGAATCTTCATATCTTTATAGTTATCATCCTTGATCAAGAGTATTACGCTGTGTAAATGATTCCACCGTATACCCTGCAAATGAAAACTGTAGCTTACATCAGTGCCAGTTTCTGTTAAGGGTGTCTCTGAGTGCAAGTTAAATTATTTGCCATACATGGACTATAAATTAAAAATGTGAGGTTAATTTACCGTGAGAACACATTACATTAATATATGCACCTTTAATAAGCCGACAGAAAGCAGGTTGATGCGTTTACATGCAAAATCTGTGTTATCTTAGGCTGTGTCCACCAAAGCATTGAGTGTAAAGCGTATGCTCAGAATACATTGAATACATGCAATAGGTGGATGTGTTTGAAAACGTAACATTCTGTAGTGCATTTAGTGAATGTTTAAGGCCATTTGGTAATTTCATTTACCTTCTCGGACACTTTTAGTGCTTCCACACTGTACATGTTTGCTGCATTTATAAAGTATCTGTGTCTTGAAGTCGGTGTGTCTGATGCAATTTTTCCTATGCGCGATTTGATTGGAAGGGAATCACGGGACCGATTGTTCTATTTAGCCAATCACTGTAAAGTAGAAAAAATGAAGTAGTGACTGTAGGTTGAAGGAAAAATAGTGCAGTATAGTACTATAGTAGAGATTTTTTTCAAGTAAAAGTACATTTTTAACCCTTCTGTGCTGTTGGGGATGTTTTCATCCACTCTGGGGTGATTTTGAGTCTTAATTTGGCCACAGCTTTCTCTGTGTTTCAGCAAAGGGAATGATTTTTGGTGACAAATCTTATTTTGACACATATTTTGGGGAAAATCCATTGAAAATGTTCAAAAATTCAACAATACACTCTGGGCAAATTTACTACCCTTTCGTTATGTTGGTGGCTGTTTTTGCCCCATTGACTTCCATCATAATGACTTTTTTTATTGCAAAGCCATGACAGCAAATAATCATGCATTCTTCATTGTTGCTGGTTTTCCCTGTCATTTGTCATTTTTACTTCATTGATCATCAGTTGCAGTGCAAAAAAAATCTTAGTTTCTGGCTTAAAAGTATATGGTTATATGGAGTATAGTGTGAGAGAGACCTTTGCGCACTTATGTTTGAGAAAATAAAAAGTAAGCAGCTCAGAACATAGAAAACATAGTAAGTGTATTTATGCACACACACAATAATTAGTTGTTTTACTCAATAGAACTCTTTTATTTGCACAGGTCTATCTAAAGGGTTAGGTGTCATGGCTTATATGGTGTCATGGCTTTGCAATCAAAACATGTGGTTATAATAGAAGTCAATGGGCCAAAAACAGCCAGGAACATAACCAAGGGCTAGTCAATTTGAACAGTACACAAGGGTTAAAACTATTTAGTAAAGTACAATTCTTGAGAAAAACTACTCAATTACAGAGTATTTGTAATTTGTTACTTTACACTACTAACCTTTGCCTCTTGTTTTGACTCCAGGGGACAAATACTGGGTCTTCAAGGAGGTTACAGCAGAGCCGGGTTACCCGCACAGCCTGGTGGAGTTGGGCAGCTATTTGCCCAGTGATGGCATCGACACGGCCTTACGCTGGGAATCGGTGGGCAAAACCTACTTCTTCAAGGGTGACCAGTACTGGCGATACAATGAAGAGAAGCGCACCACTGACCCGGGCTATCCCAAACCCATTGGCATCTGGAAGGGCATCCCTGATGCGCCACAAGGAGCCTTTGTCAGTCGAGAAGGATGTAAGTCATGGAGATTCCAATATCTTATTTACATTTAATGTTGCAATCAGACATGTATTCGGGGGCATTTCCTTCTCTGTGGTTTGAGAAGTTGCCTCCTATGTAATCGGTGGAGCATGGTTACTTATCACTTGACTTTAAAAGCCATTATTAAATACTTGATTCTGATTGGTCAGTCAGGACATTCTAAGGTATGTTATTCCCAGATCAACAACCACTGGAACTAATAACACAGAGTACGTTTAATCATCTTGACTTTCAGTGACTACGTTCACATCCATATTTATATGCTTGTCAGGCCGCTGTTTTTGAGTGTTTGGCGCCACCTTGTGACTGGATAATACATAGGTTAGTGTATTCTCCATTCAGCCGTTTTCATTTCTGTCAGCTTTGCGTTTAATCAAAAGAATTAGTTTAATATATAACGGCTCAGAACAATGTTTTGTGGACATTCAGGAGGTTGTTATTGCAAAATAAATCCTTCAGCAGCACCTGAAAATAGTCCCTAGTTAATAAAACTAGGTAACAATGCTGCATAATATCATTGCACCTGCTGCAGCCATGGTACGACAGCAGATTTCCTTGATTATTACGCCAGAATGAGAGTATAGTTCGTAGTCATATCAACCTACAAAAGGGGAACCATTCATTTTCCATCATTCTTAGTACACAATGTAACTATAGAAGAGTCAAGCTTTAAATAGGAAAATGATCAAAACTCTTTTTTGAATTTTTTTGAGATGCTAATGGTCTAATCCGATTCAATGATTGATGCTAAGCTAAGCTAAAAATTCTCCCGTCAGACCCGGAGATTGTCTGGATGGTAAAACTCAACTGTTTAACATTAGAAGACTTGTAAAATGAAAATGGAGAGAAGAAATTGAGTGTTTCTTTAACATGCAACAGGTTTGAGCCCCAAAAGGCTTTAAATGAGATTTGTAAGAAACTAGTTCTATACACAGGAGCTGTTTGAGGACTAAAACCTTACCTTGCGGTGTGGTAACTGTAGTATAAGTGGAATAATTGACTCTGGTCCATTGCATTATTACAAAGTATTGTAACAGCATCACCAGGTGTGCATTATTTTTTAATAATTCAATGGCAACGTCATTAGTTATTCCTTACCTCATGAGTACATTGAGTGTTTGTATAGAGCATTGCTGTGTTTTACCATTCACTATTGCTACTGTTTTGACAGCATTTCTTTTGCTGCAGCATGCTTACAGTCTGGGTTTCATTGAGTAGGCAGTAGTAATAAATGCATGAAGGTCTTTGTAGCCTTGTAGAGTAATTGATTAGTGTTTGTTTGGCGCAGCCTCTGCAATATTATAGTGTTGACAGTGAGTGTTTTGGCTCTGACTTTTCCTCTGTGGTGATCTGATAGCAGCTTTGGATTGGCACAGAGTCTGGAGGAAAAGACAGACACAACTTTTGGGTATTAAAATTCAGTCACAATCGATGCAAGATTACAAATATAGTCAACTGGCAGCTGAGTGATTGCAGATACTGTTGAAATGTTTACTGTAGAGAGACAGCTTTTCGGAAAATGTAACTGCTGTATTATATCCAATGAAATTGGTGATACATAGGGTTTTGATGGAGTTCAGTATTGGTCAAAGGTTTGAAAACATGATTTAATACTCTTGAAAGAAATCTCTTATGCTCTCCATTGCTGTATTGATTTGATAATATTCATTCATTCATTCATTCATTTTCTTTTCGGCTTAGTCCCTTTATTAATCTGGGGTCGCCACAGCGGAATGAACCGCCAACTTATCCAGCATATGTTTTTTACGCAGCGGATGCCCTTCCAGCTGCAACCCATTACTGGGAAACATCCATACACACTCATTCACACACATACCATACGGACAATTTAGCCTACCCAATTCACCTATACCACGTCTTTGGACTTGTGGGGGAAACCGGAGCACTCGGAGGAAACCCACGCAAACACGGGGAGAACATGCAAACTCCACACAGAAACGCCAACTGACCCAGCCGAGGCTCGAACCAGCGACCTTCTTGCTGTAAGGCGATCGTGCTACTCACTGCGTCACCGTGCAGCCCTGATTTGATAATAAATACCATAAAAACAGTAATATTGTGAAATAGTTTTACAATTTAAAATAACCATTTTCGATGTAAATCCATTTTAATATGTAATTTATTCCTGTGATTTAACACTGAATTCTTTTGCATCGTTATTCCAGTCTTCTGTCGTCAAAAATCAGTCTAATATGGTGATTTGGTGCTCTGTTTTTTTTTACAGAAGTGTAATATATTTCACTTGAATTACTTTTTACAATTTTTGACATTATACTCAAAACACTGCAAAAACATCACATAAGCGTAGGCAGTAAAAATAGGCCTACTTTTTAATTATACATGTTAACCCTGTGTATGCATGTACCGTAATGTATACGTTTGGCTTTCCCAATCTTCAGAAACGTAACAGATTTTTGTTACTATTAGTGAAGTTTATTTATAAACTAATTTGGAGAGGATCACGTGCTTATGATTGCTGCGGCTGGTCCCGCATTATCCAATTCATGATTCACCAATCAGACGATTCCTAAGCCACTATAAATACCCTAAGTTTCATATCACAGCCATCTTCATTTTGAAGAATCCCCCTTCCACCCCTACTCCTCCTTTCCTAGATGGGTGGCACGGTGGCCCAGTGGTTAGCACTGTTGCCTCACAGCAAGAACGTCACTGGTTCTAGTCCTTACCAAGCCAGCCGACGTTTCTGTGTGGAGTTTACACGTTCTCCCCGTGCTCACGTGGGTTTCCACCGGGTTCCCCGGTTTCCTCCCATCGTCCAAAAACATGCAACTTAAGTTAATTGACTAATCCAAATCGGCATCATAGACGTGCTCCTAGTAAGTAGTCATCTCAAGAGCAATCACTATCTGTTCATTAGCTACTACAGCAGGGGAGTTCTCGAGGTCTACCTGAGCTTAACTCCCCTCTCGCCTTGCAAAAGGAGGGAGCCCCGGGCTCGAGGATCTATGAGCTCAGGGCTCTCTCCCAGGACAGCATGCCAAACAAGCTTTATAATCAATCATCAGCTAAGTGTGAACTCTTGAAATGATAATAGCTACATTTCTTCACGTGTCTGTGAACATGTCAAACATCACACAGATTTTAGCTTAGGATTACTGGAATCTTTTATGATTTCGCAAATTTGCCAAAATCACACCGTGAGAGATGGGCTTTTGTTGGCTAATGATGGTTTTGGGAAACACCCCCCTGGTTGATTGGTAAATACTCAAATGTCATACACAAATCAAGTATATCGGCCGTAACTGCATAGAGAAATGAAGAGAAATGTACAATTCTGTGGAGTACTATCCTATCCTATAGTCATGTCATAACCTCAACATGGAGCCTAGGGCCAGGACACAAGATGGAGAAGCCAAGAGGGTTATACGGACTATTTGTTCATCATTTTTCTGTCACTCACATTTTACAAGTGGGATTTGGCATGTTGTGCTTGACAAGATCGCAAGTAAGAATAGAGAAAGTGCGAGAGGAAGGATGAGCGCTTCATCAATCACACTCTCAGGGGCTACTAAAGCCTTTTCTTTACTGTATTTGTCTTTAGTGCTTATATCTGGAGCCGCTTTGTGAGTCTCTCGCATGTGTTTGTTTATGTGGCATTGGCAATCTGACTGACAGCTCTCTGAGGGATTGTGTAACACTGGAACAACTTTCCCAAACACTGTGTCATTGAGTGTTCACAAGGACAGCTATTTATGTGATCATGAATATGAATCGAGCTTTTTGAAAAGGACACACATTTCTGCCTGCTTGTAAATATATGCTTGTTTTGAACAGCTCTCTACAATTGGTATGTTCATGTTTACAACTGTTCAGGTTTACAGCTTTAGCTTATTGGCTCAGTGTAATCAATAAATTAGTTAGTCATATAAAACTTATTATATGATAATAGTCCATATCCAATAAAGTAACAAAATACAAAAAACCCACAATACGATGATGAATGTACATACTACAACACCATTTACAAAGCTCAAAGATGAAAAAAATAAAAGCTTTTCCTTTGATGACTCGTGTAGCTTCTTGTCATCCTGTACGACCGATTGTGAAAAACCTCCATGATGAAAAGCAACCAGTAGAGCGACTTACATGCAAATTTACCCATCAGTTATCGATAAGTTAATCATAGGAAATTAAGAACTTTTAAATATATCATGTGCCTGGTGTGACGTGTCAGTCCTTGGAAATAAATGTTTTTATTGCCGTGTCTGGAGTTTGATGAGGGACTGGATGTGCATGGGGGGTATTTAGAGGCCAGTTTGAATGAAAGACAATAATTTGTATTTACTTTTCTTAAATGCTAATCTAAAATGTTATTAAAATGCCACGATGCATGTTTTAATGGAGTTTGATACCGCACGGCGTTTTTTTCCAGAGGCAATAATTAATGACAATGATGACGGGTGTGTGTGTCTCCGGGAGTTCATATACATATTACTCAATGTTAAAATTATTTACTTAACATACGCAGTGCTTTACGGTAGTGGGCAACTCTTCAACTCTCTGATTGGTGGAAGTTTCGGTGAAGCATTATGGGTAATGAAGTTTTCTGCACAAACTCCATTTTTTATATAAATATTTAAGGGTTTTTTCACCTTTATTATATAGGACAGTGAAGTTGAGACAGGAATAAATAGGGAGAGAGAGGGGGAAGGATCAGCAAAGGACCTGGAGCCTGGAATCGAACTCGGGTCGCCGTGAGCACCTCAGTGCTATATGTTGGCACACCTTTCCACTAGGCTATTGGTGCCAACACAAACTCCATTTTTAAACACAATTGTTTTACAAAAAAAAAAAAAAGCCAACTGATGTTCAATGGGCTTTAATCATTTAAAGTATTCGTATTAGTATTGGTATTAATTTAGGCTAATAAACAATTTCCCTATTAAGAAAATAAAAGATTTTAACTTCCGTAACCCAGATGTTGTTGCACATAGTAGATGAGGAAATGTACTGATGTCTTCTTTTGTCTCTCTTGTCATTTTCTTTTAGTTTATACCTACTTTTACAAGGGAAAGGATTACTGGAAGTTCGACAACCAGAAGCTAACGGTGGAGCCAGGCTACCCCAAATCAATCCTCAAAGACTGGATGGGCTGCGATCAGTCGGAAGTAGAAAAGAACAAGGACCGTCACCTTCCTCACGATGACGTCGACATCATGGTTGCCATAAATGACGTGCCCAGCACTGTAAACGCAATCGCTGTGGTCATCCCATGCATCCTTTCACTGTGCATTCTGGTCCTTGTATATACTATCTTCCAGTTCAAGAACAAAAACGTCCAACAGCACGTGACCTACTACAAACACCCCGTGCAGGAGTGGGTATGACGGACCAGGGGCCGCCATGGACCCCAAACGCTTGAGAACATACGTGAGGGCTACTATGCTGAGGTTTGACCAGTGCCTGTTTTCTGAACAACCTTGTCCCAGAACGGGAATAGGAGTCAAGGGAGTATCCTCTTCCCTCTCAGTCCGGACAGAACTTTACAACAAATATTGCAATTTTTTTTAGCATGAGCCCAATGGACAAAACTTTCTGGCCTTATGCTAACCAGGTGAATCTTGGCGATTTGAGGAATCATCGTCGAAACCATTACTTTCTCTTCTCCAGGAGAGATTGGCGAAACGCCAGAAAATCCTCGTCTCATTCTCAACACAAACTTGTACATGAATTTCGAGTATTATCAAAGAAACGAGCAACATAAAAATGACTTGAAAACCACGTAGGTAGAAAGGCCATAGAAAAGAATACCAAGGAATCCTTGCAGTCGTTTTTTCAGTTATGAGGTAAAAGGTTTACCGCTAGCACTCTTTGAAGACACGTTTTTTTATAGGAGGGATTTTCAAACAAATTAGCTTCATAACATCAATCTGAATGTTTGTTTGAGTCTTTTCTTTCCTCACCTGCCTACCCATTTCCACAGAGTAGGAAGAACGATTTATAATAACTAGGGCAGTCTTAACACCTCCTCCCACTCACTACTGTACTCTATTCCTTTTCTTCTTTGGCTCTTTTTATCAGTAGGCAACAAAAGAGGATCTTTTTGATCAGATAGCTTTCGCATTAGGTCTTTATAGGAAAGTCATCTTTAGTCATAATAGGTGCAATTTGGTTCTTCGGGATCGGGCCTAATTTCTTGCAATCTCGACATTATATTTGGCTTTTATCATGTTATCCACCATTTCCTGTTTTGACCTTTCCTTTTCACCAAGTGTAATATGTGAAACACTGGTGCCAGGCAGGAATATGAACTCTGAACACATCTGAGTATGAAATAGCTTTGTTGCCGTTGCCTACTACAGGAGATGATCTCTCTCAACGGTTCATCCGTCCTCTTCTAATGAACGTAATACGCTGTGTGTCTTACGTTGAAGTGACTTCAATTTCATGTGTTCGGTGTGGATTGTCTAACACTTAGCTCAGAAATGTCTGTCGGGTGCTTTTATTGGTTCGACTGTGCTGTTTAACAGTGAAGTGTGTTTGTAGCATATTTCCGCATCTCTTTGTGCTCATCTGCTAGGGGGTTGGATCTGACACACTGCACATTGGAAGGAGATGCAATCGATGCTTTCAGAATTTAGAATGAAACTTTTTGGATTAAGATTTCAGCCGTATGTATTAGAAAAGGCTTGCGGCATCTTAGTCACAATGTTAAGACGGTAGATTTGGCGATACTCCCTATAAGGCTTCACTTTATTGTTTGATATTGGGGTTTCACTGATATTTTTGCCTTAACACATTTAGGTTGCATGTAATGAAATCCATTTTATTTTTCTCTGTGGGAAAAAAGCCACTTTTTTTGTTTATTCCACAGAGAATGTTGTACATATCTTATTTACGGTTCAATGGAGCATGGATCTGCAACAGAAACTACCTGACATCTACTTTTAGGTTTATAATGTGTCTAAAGCAATGGTTTAAGCTTGTATTCAGGCTTTACCATACTTTTACACTGAGCTGGCTTTATCAGCATAGTACTTGTGATAGTGTACATCTGCCCAACCACTTTCCATTCATCTAATTTCGTCAATTTCAAATCAACATGAATGTTTTCTAACGGTTTTGTGGGTACGAGAAAATTGGTTTCTCTAAGCCCTTGTCTTCCAAAGTAACATTTAACCAGTTTTGGTCTTCGTTAAAGCATTTGGACATTTTTTAAAGAGGAACATCACACTCATCTGAAAGACAAAATAGAGGAAACTGAATTTTGGAGAATTAAATATTCAAGATAGACACATATGGACACATGTTTTTAGCTTATTTGTTCATATGCAAAGGCTCACAACCTCCCAATTAATGGAACTTGCTACCTGTTTGCCCACATTTAGTGAATATTTTTAGGGCATATTTCCCTCAGAGTAAAAAATAAGTTATGACTTTATATCCCACATTTGTGACTTTTAAACTGTCATGCAAAATTTCTATTTTGCAGTTGCACCTTTTGTATTTCACATTTTAATCTCACAATAACCATTTTTTTTAGCTTTAAAGCAGAAACATGCTTTTGTAGACTAGTCAAACGTATTTGCCATATGATTACTTCATGCCCAGAAGTCAGTCCACGCTATGTCCTTTACACATGATATTATGGTACTTTTTGTTAGCAGAATGCTTGGTATAATGATGCTTTTTGTCACTGCTTTGCATTGACTCTAGAATGTTTTATTATACGGTGGAAAAATGTACAATTAGCATGGTGTTTGGGTTTGGTTTAGCTCAATGCAGTAGTACTGTGGAGGGGCATCATGACTGTGCCCCTTTAAGACATTGTGCCTTGTCTGTAAATCCGCTTTGGCACACTGAACACTGCTCATTTACATTGATTTCCACCTGGTTGTTATTTCAACAGTGGACACATGGAATTCATCCCTTGATATATTTATTCAATGCCTTTTCTAAAGCGATAACCATTTATTTTAGTTGCCCTCCTTTTTATATAGCATTCTTTTTGGATCTGTTGTACGAGCAGCTTGGTCGTGGGTAGAGAAGTGGCATGAAACTAGAGCAGATTTTACATGTTTGTGCCCACTTGGGAACGACGCAATGTTATTGTCTTTCACAGACACACATTTTTTATTAGTCAGCTCCGAATCGAGAGCACCTGCTCGCAAAAAAACAAGCAATGTGTCCGGGAAGTGAGCTAATGTCTCAGTTGCAGGAAGTACCGGTTTGGGGGGAATGGGGGCGGGAGGAGGGGGGGTGGGTATTTTGATGGAACACACTGTGCATCACCAATTGTCTTCCTCGACTCTCAATCTGTCCGATGAGCCGGTGTTGGTATAAGTGATGGCGAAACCACTCGAATAAGCCATGGACTGAATTTGACAATGTGGCACAATAGTGTGTTCCATATTTAAAGAGGTTTTATGTGTTTCTTTGCTATTTCTGGCATCTTCTATAGCAGTTCAGATGATCAGAGTGTTAAGTATATTCTTCAATGCCAATATGAGGTTGTTTTGTGATTGAAGAGAACTCTAAAGCAGATTGCGCTCAAAACGTCAAATTAAAATGTATTTACAGAGTAATGGAGAAACCCTACACATGGTCATGTCATGCATCTCGGGTAATCACATTGCTGGTTTTGCATATAAATTTGATGATAAACATTTTCTCAAGCTATTTACCCTATTCTTTCACGTAAGAGTTGATTGGAATCTTTTCGTCTCGAGACTTGTCTCTTCTATTGATTTTTAGCAGTAAAAACAGCTTTTTATGCTGCTTGAGGTTGCAAACTAGTTTTTTTTTATTATATTATTTTTGTTTTAATGTGTAGTCGTAAACAGGTTTGTAGAGGAATTAGTTCAACTGTTTACCATTTGTTATTCCGAGTCATTTCCCACATAGGCAAATGAATTGGAAGTCCTAAAACAATCGCAGTAAGCCGCTTACATCAGCATTGCAGAATAAGCTGAATATGCAAACACAATATTGTTTACTTCTTTGAGCTTATGCATAATCTATTCACACTATATACCAATTAACACTGAGTTTTGCAATCTTAAACATTTCTTTATGATGCTGTAATTCCATTTGGGATGAGTAACGTTTACAGATGTGACATTGCATTTACTTATGTTGCATCAAATGGCCATTTTTGGTAGATCAGATCACAAATAGGCGAGGGAGATTTTCCCATTGCTGTTTTCCAAAAGATCCATCTCCTTTGCCCGCTTTGGAATTCTTGGAGTTGAGACTTTATGATTGGGTGTATGAATAGGCCTTTTCTTTTTCCATCTAACGTTGTGAAATAACCTTGCGCAGTTGACATGATTGCCAAAGGAGACAATGGAAAATAATAATGAGCTTTCATTTCTGCTCTGATGGGTGCAAAAGAGATCGATGAACGTTTGTGCTAGAATCAGGACTGGCACATGCTTTTTAATCATAATTTATTTTCGTCCTCAAGCCAAACGCACAATTTCAAGCGGCAAAGTGTGCGTCAACAAACATGTCTTGTGGTTTAGCTCCGCCCCATTTCTGATCTGATCAATAAAAACGCATCTTAAAGGGACAGTGCACCAAAACTGAAAATTCTGTCATTATTTACTGATCATTTGTCACAAACGTATTTCTTCTGTTGAACACAAATGACCATTGACTTCCTTAGTATTTGTTTTCCCTACTGTGGATGTCAGTAGCTTCCAGCTTTCTTCAAACTATCTTCATTTGTCTTCAACAAAAGAAAAAACTCATACAGATTTGGAACCACTTGATAGTGTGAACTATCCCTTTAATAATTATTTAACACCACTAGTAAACAGGGCCTTGAAGCACATTTACACTTATTTTCATGGAATTACTAAAAAAGCATGACATGACCAAGTGTCTCGGAAATTATTTTATATTTCAGCCTGCACTATTACCACTAAAAGATTTGTTTATGAAAACAAGAGGTTTAAGTTCGAGATTATGCCTATTCATGAGGAATTTTGAAGCTGACAGAGAACTGCACAAGCCAGTATTATGTGTACATATTAACACACTGAACATTCAGCTGTGTCAGAAGTGAAACGTTTTAACAGAACTAAAGTGTATTTATCAAAGGTGGATATCTTTAGAAATGTTTGTCGTAAGGTCACGTGAAAGGTTTGTAACGATAGAGGCTTATCATATGAAAAGCTATTTATTCATCATTAATGGAGACGTAAGGGTATTCTACACAGCGTTTAATTTGAAATCAAGGTGAAGCCATGCCTATAACCACATTAGTTGCACAGAAAATGAACAAAAAATAAATAAATAAAAATACAGAACTGTACAGGGAAATACATAAATAGGAATTCTCTGGTAATTTGCCTCTTTTTAATGGGTATGATCGTGGCTTTGGACAACAGTCACTTTTAACCCGAGCTGCTGTTGCCTTTTGTTTTTTATGGTCCTTTTATGAGACTAACAATAGGACAAACATATCAGAGGTAGTCAAGGAACCAACTGTATTTATGCTGTTTAATTACAGAGGGTTCATTTTAATGGAGATTTTATCTGAGATAGCTTTAAAGTTTCTGTTTCTTTATTTCGTTTTATTATTATTATTATTATTATTATTTTTCTTGACTGACCACGGGGGAATTTCAACTGTATTGTGTAAATAACTGATTCTTTTTTTCCCCTTTGACAAGAATTTAAGAGTGAACTTGTCGCTCTGTGTTAAATAAATTCAGATTCTGTCCTTTTGATATTTTCTGATTTACAGGTCAAATGTCGCTGTCTGCTCAGCTTCGTCCAGGTTTTAACGGTCATGTAAATACAAAGATTTACTGAAAACTTTTCAGACCTTTTGTATTTTTCTTTCACTCTTTCAACGGTAGCCTATGATTTCACATTGTCATACATAACGTCTCAATTATTACAGATGAGAGTCATTTTAAACCGATTTACTAATATTAGATATAATTTAAGTTTTATTTCTCAGATCTTGCTTTATAATTCTATAAACAGAGTCGTTTTTATTTCAGTCTACAGTTTTACACTGTGTATCTAATATCACCATGTTCAAAGAAATGTCAATAAAATAAAATGACATAAATGTCAAGTGTTTGGAGCTCGTTTCTGAATGCGTGATGTACCTTCATACATATTTCATTACCCCACAACAATGCATGCTTGTTTCTATGCGTGATGTTTGTAAATACAATGTTGAGACTAATATTTATGATGTCCTAAACTACAATAAATGACATCTCAATGGAATAATTCACCCAAAAATCAAAATTACCCCATAATTGGAGTAGTTTAATATTATATTCTGGCCGTTTCATGCTGTATAATGGTGTTGGGTAGTGGCCCTTTTTTTTTAAGCTTCCAAAAGTGCATAAATCAATCACAAATCTAACCCATACACCGCCTGTCTTATGATCTATGTGTTTTTTGTATTAAAAAAAAATTATTTCTAATTTTGAATTATAAACTCAAATCACTGACCTCTGATGTATGTATGACACAAGACGTATTCGTAGCGGAATATCTGGGTGTAGATGCGTCTCATAGGAACCCCTCACCACAGTTTGTTTACCACAGAAAATGAAAACTAGTTGGCTATTTATTATTGTACATAAGTAAACAAAATCAGCACTCTGCCAATTTTTCTCTCAAAAGACCATTTATTGAGATGTTACAACCTACATGGTCTTCATCAGGTCACACAAGCAATACAAGAGATAAATGACGTAGGCAAAAAGGCTTCAAATCAAATTCCAAAGCTTTTTATTTTGTAATTTTTTTCTGTATGTGTGTGTATTATTTCACGTCATTTGTTGATTGGTTAATTACGGTTATTGCTGGTTTCAGGTGTGATATCTACGGCTATATCTAAGGTTCTTTTGTATTGCTTGACCTGATGAAGACCATGTCGGTCGAAACGTCTCTATAAATTGTCTTTTGAGAGCAAAAGTGGCAATTTTGTTTACTTATGATCTCTTTTTGTTTGATTTGATCGAGCACCAGCCTAACACTCTTCCTTGGATGTTCGCACACAGACCCGTTTTCATCTGTTTTGGCATTATTGAATAACATTATATAGTATATTACTCTCACAATGACATGTTCTTCCGTCATGCATAAGGTCAGAGGTCAGCCAAGAAGTTTTTGTAATTATTTTTCTTACAAAAACACATTTATCCACTTCATAAGACATGTTAACCCCCTGGTAACATCTGGGTTTGTTTTAAATACATTTATGCACTATCTAACACCGTTATACAGCATTGAAGAACCAGGATCAAATTTAAAAGTACTCTAACTGTGTTTGCCTGACAGAAGAAAGTCATATACATCGAGTATATACACGAGCAAATTGTCTCGTACACTTGGTTACTTAGACTTGTCATAGCATTTATATACAACAACTTTCTGGTGATTTCTTTTATCCTTGCTTGTAAGTCACTTTGGATAAAAGCACCTGCTAAATAAATATAAAAATAGTAGATGATAACTTGAGAGTGAGTAAATTATTGGGTAACTATTCCTTAAAATACACAAACAAAACCAATTTCATTTAAGCAGCATTGAAACTGCAGCATCTCCACTTCTCCTGTTGTCCCGCACTAAATTTGGCACTCATTCGAAGGGAAAATGTCCAGTCTTGTCTGTTCTGCAACATCTTCAGTACCAGTTAGTGCAGGATATCATGAAGCGCATGTCGTCTACCTTTCTGGTGCCCATTCGGCATTGGGGCAGGTCAGGGTGTGGATCCAGTCGGTCCTGGGGCTCAGTAGTACCAGATTCAGTTTGGACACTGGATGAAGATACTTCACCTTGGCTTGGCAGATTGCCTGGATCCCTCTGTCTCTGGTCAGGAGCAGCCATATTGCTGCTTTGATTCGAGGCCATTTCTTTAATAAAATACAACAGATTCAAATTAGCTTAAATATCTGCATTCACAAAAATTGGACACCACTTGAAAACCCTTAGTTTCACTAGATTTACTAGGTATAGGTTTGAGTAAAATGTTTATTATGTCTGGTAAGATTTCTTCCAGTTTTTCTAATAATAATATTGTAATTTAGAACAAAAGATAATAAAGCTAAATACATTTTCTTATACTGTAATTGAAAAACGGGTATTTTACATTAAATACTGTCTTCTTAACTTTCTGAAGTTAAACGATTAGTAATGTGTTGCCTAAAAATGAATAATAACAGGTCTGAAAACATACAATCTTTTTTTTGTTGTTGCTATTTTGACCAACTTTAGTCATTTATTTTATGCAACAAAATTGAATTAATGATTTATTTTAATTCAATAATTAAATAACAATTTATTAGAATTAGAGATGATTTAATCTTGGTGTATTCTTTAAAAAAACAACGAGAAATACCTTATACTCAAACACATAGCTATAAATGCATCCACAGAAAGGTAAAAATTAATTTTAACTTAATTTTAAACTTAATCTTTCTCACCCAAACTGTATGTCTTACTGATAATTTGATGTTTGATGAAAATTTGGTTAGTAGAATAATCAAATTAATTAAATAAATACAAACAATTGATTAGGATAGGCAGTAAAACCAAACAGTACATTTTCCTATAACAACCCTAAAGGTTTTGAACAGTGAATATTATCATTAATACAATTTTGAGCATCACAAAATAAATGTAAAGCAGTCTCCTCGTATTCATTGCAAAAAGTACACTTCATATCAACACCATTTCTACATTTTCGTAAATGTTTTGCTGGATAAAATCTGTGAATACAATTATAGGATATTTCTGTAATTTAGTGAGGTAAAGGTTTTATATTCGCAAATTTAGCCTTTGGTGTTCAATAAAATAGTAATGCAGAATTTAAAAAGACTTCAAAACAACATTAGGACTAATTGACTGTAAACAATGTTGTACTTTTATAGTCATTGGCTGCTAATATGATTTTCCTATTTAGAATAACGTTACTTTTCTGAAATTATATTAAGAAGGTGAATGTCCGAATATGTTATATAAAACCAGCTTTACCTCAATCTTTAATTGTATTTCTAATATGATATTTCTGTGGTAACGGCCACACTTTTCTCCAGCAGACAGCTATGTATTGAGGACGGAACAAAACCTACAGACGCAGCAGCACTTAGGGAGCGTTTGTCAGCGTGACTGGGACAAAAACAGATCAATATTGTGTGTTAACGAGCCGAGGCACGTCAGGACTTTACCACACACCGGCTCCAGCCCCCGGAATCCTGCGTTTCACCGATTAGTTCGCGATGTTTCCAGGCAGAAAACGCAGGGTGGACGGCGAGGGTCACGGGCGCGCGCTGCTGCAGTGACGTTTCGGCTAACGCTCTGGAAGTGTCAACAAACGTGACGTCACGTCGAACTTCAATGCCGATTGGCTGAGAAATCCACATTGACAGGAGAGGCGTGTTTTGTTGCTATGCAGGTTTGTGGTTGAGGACAAAAACACGGGTTGTTGCTAGAAGGGATACAGCTGCGGCCGAATATTAACGAGAATTATTTACAGAATTTATTAAATTATCCATTAATCGTGTTTTATTAACGTCTACCCCGACCCTCACATTAATGTAAAACAGTAACTATACAGAGTATTATTCATATTATTTATTAAATTACCAGTTAAATTGTGTTTTATCAACGTGTACCCTAAACCCATCCCTCACAGTAATGTATAAATATTGGTTATTGTCGACAAAAATTATTGTATGCTATATTATACTATATTATTTGCTATATTGATGTGAGTATCCGCAGCTGTATACCTTCTAGACTTAACCCGGTGACAGGGCTGGCCAGTCTGAGCCAGCGTCTGTCTATAAATATATAAATGTGCTAATTAAAAAAATAAAAAATAAAAAAATAAATAAATGCGTTTTTGTTTATTTACTTAATTAAAAATAAAAATGTATTACTTCAATTATTTTTATTATATGCTGTGGAATAAAATAATATACAATAAAAGTGACTAAAGTGATTTGTTTGGATATTAAATATATGTTTTATTCTTTATTTTTGTTTGTTTGTGTAAGTCATTCATTTTTATTGTATAGTTTTTCATCTTAGGTTACATTGTAATTTTAAAAAGCACATACTACTCTATACCATATTTATTCTAATCAATAATAATAATTCCTTTCTTGGTTTTATTAATTTCTCTGTTTTATTTTTGTCTGCTGCGTAATTTAATAATTTATTATATTGTGTTATTAGTTATTATTATTTAGTTATTATAAAATGCACAATAAAATAAAAAACTATTAACAAAGACTAGACTACTAGAATATAGAATCCTTAAAGGGACTTTGGTATTAATTATTAAGTAAAAGTAAAAGCTCCAGAAACCTTTCAAACTTTTTGAGTAATATTTCAATATATATTTACCATATATGTACACTATCTTTATTATTTAAAACGCAAAACATTATACTGACGTAATTCTTATTTGGTTTTATTATTTTTTATGATGTTCTTTTTGTTTGCAAATTAATTTAATAATGTGTTATGTTAAATTATAATGTCAGACCATATAATTGTATCATGTTATACTAATATTTCTATTATAATAAAAAAAACGCATAAGATATTATATCATATATTATAATTATTACAAAAAAATCCTTTAATAATACGGATACAAAGATTTATTATTTAAAGATCAAGGCTCTAACGTGATACTTGAGAATCAAAACAAAGGCAGTAGTGTTCGCATGACAACACGGGCTCACGTATGACGTACCGCAACGCGTTGACGTCGACACATTAAGGAAGTGAGGTAAACTAAACACGTGGTATACGGCTCGCTCGTCCACGCTTCTCCATAGAGTGACATTCGGTAAATATACGATTACTCTTACAGTTAAGTTGAATGTTATTGTGTAGTAATGACGTTTAGCTCATAATATGTATTGTTAACCCGCATTCGAGGCAAGAAAACTGTTGGCGTTTAATATCTAGAGAAGTTGAAGTAACTTCGTTTAGCCGACTGCTAACTAGCTCGACTAGTGGCTATTCAGTGAAAGTTACTTGAAACGTGTTTAACTCTCGGGTTTTGTTGAAAATTAGTTTAGTCTTGGTGCTCTAGACACGACATATTTTTAAATATTGTCAAAAGTTTGACTGTGTTAAATAAAAATATTTCGCTGACTGAATTAAAACCAGGTAATGAGATATTAGGGAGGTTTACCCAATGCCTAAAACAGACTTTCACCTCTTATCAAATAACCGTTATTATTAGTTATGCTGGTGTGTGTGTGTGTGTGTGTGTGTGTGTGTGTGTGTGT
>CAIGQW010054109.1:2756914-2769507 GCA_903798125.1 Danio choprae
AGATTTCACAATATGATATGATTTTACTGTATTTTTAATGAAATGCAGCCTTGGTGTGCAGAAGTGATGGTGAATTTACCCTGAGCACTGTGTTGATGTGAATGCGACTCTTTGGGCCAGAATCCTCCAGATTATACCATTCATCCATAGACAGATCGGGATGAGAGAGGAGACGGGATACAGGAATAGACATTTTTCCCAAAAGCTGAACACGGTCATTATCCTTCACCTTAAAGAGACCCAAACAAGATCAAACATGAGTCACATTTGGAAAAGAAAACTCTGAACCTTCTATGAGCTGTCATTTTGTTTTGGAGGCCTTCTACGATTAGCTTACATCCATCCAAGTGCCAAAAAACACTTTCATTTTTCCACAATATACTGTGCAGCATCAGCTCTTTTCTCACTTAAATGAATTTGAAGTGGACTTCAATTTTGCTACTGATATGCCTCCATACATGGGATCCATGTTAGCAGTTTCACTTTCTTCAGTAGTAAGTACACGTTTTTCCATCTCCATATAGAAAGAAAATCTCATATTTCAGTGTTCATAAAACAATAACTTTAAACATTAAAATCTTCATATTAAATATAGTAATGCAAAGTATAAGTGAGTGAACCTTCTGTGAAAATTAAGATATTTTTATTAACTTACTTTACTAAACAGCTATCCGCCCAAACATAATACGAATGTAACACCATACGTATAACACACCCAAACACAATAACATCGCACCACGATCTCACTACACTGTTGATCTTATATTAACTTGTTTAGGGGGTGCACCGTTCCCGGAAGTACTGCAATACCGGGTCGATGCGTGGAGTGGACGGAGCAAGCCCCTATTCCATCTCCCTGCTCCAAAAATCAATTTAATATATGGTGCCCGGGTAGGGCACGTATCAGATATTAAACTGATAAGAACAGATACTACACTTGATCTTAGCCAAAAGGCCGAGAAGCGATACCCACAAACTGTCAGGAGGAGGGACCGCCTTCCGCGAAACCATAAAGAGGTTGTCGGTTAGCTTTTTTACATCCTTTAAAAACACAGAATCATCTGCATATGCTCTTATAAACACCACACACTCTTATGACAAGAGGCTCATATTACCCGTTTTAAAATAAAAGCCGTTTCTAAAGCCAAAACTGACTGGAGGAGTGGCTATTATAATGAGGGTTGCTAGTCCTCCAATCAAAAACACGGATTCTACTTCAGCAGCATTTGAAGATGAAGCTTTTATAAATCACAAAATGTTTTAAATAGTGATGATCTAAAAACACTTACAACCCGACCGCAGAGGTAAAACTCATGGACTCAAGGAAGACAATGTAAAACATGCGTTTAGGTTTTAAACACGGAAAGGGTCTGCCATCCGGTGGACAACAGAGGAATTGCACAAACATTTTCTTCCTGCCAGCACAACACTGCCGCATGTAACAATCGGGTTTCCCCCAAACACGCTCCTGTGGCACACCCCACCCCCCTTCCTATAATGTCTGACACAACCACTTCAGGTCGTCTTTACTGACGGGGTAAATCACATATATACATACGTAAATACGAATAATGATTAAAAGCTGAATACCGTTGTATAAAAATAACCAAATAACACTAACTTACTTCCATTTTTAGTTATAGGCTTTGTATTCCTTACGACTAATAAACATCACAAACAAACTGATACAAACAAGAAAAAAATACAGGTACAACAAAACAACAACAAATAATAAATATGGCTGCCTAAAAAGATAAATCTCGAGGGAGATATAATGAGATTAACGATTGTCAGGAGAGATTAAATAAACTTGATTTTTTTCTGATGGAAAATCACATGTAAGCACATGCAGCATCTCTCAACTGTTTGGAGGGCAAGCTACAGCATACCAGTAAACATTATGAACATTAATACACTACATATACACATATTATAACGCTGGCACACTCGAATCAGAGAAGTCACCATTAGACGTGCCTCGTTTACCTAGCGCACATTTTAAGAGCCTGAAAAAATTCATCTCCGTGACACAATAAAAGTGATTAAAAAAGTATTAATCTCTGTGAAACAAATAAAATAGACTGATTACCGGTCAAACTCAAGCACATAAAGGCATCCAAAACGTAACAATTTAACAAAACGCAACCGTCAAAACAAACAGAACGTTACCTGCGTTATGCGTAGGTCCAATGATAGACTCGCCACGCCACAAAACAACGTGATAACAACAACAACATAATAATAATGACAAATTCGACGAAACATCTACAAAAAAACATTTATTCTCGATTAATGCTACACAAAATGTTTTAACGCACTCACCTGGGAGCAAGAGCTGTAGTTTTTCACCGATCATCGCAATAACTCGCGTCCGCGAACTCAAGCGCGCCACACGATGAGGTTGCAAAAATTGCGCACGAGTCTACGCGACAAGGTCAAATATTTTTTATAAGTAAGGTCAAATGTTTTTTTCCATTCTTTAGATTTTGATCAGGTTTGCTGTGGTGTAATAGAAATACTTACAGGTTGTGGCGCACAATCCACAGCTTCTTCTATTATCGTTGGAACGGGGTATACGCACACAGACCTTTTAATCTTCAGTCCGCCAGCCCAAGTGCTTCCGGTAAACTGTCTTGCCATTACAAAATCGCCACGTTTCAGATCCGATTTTTAAAAAAAATCTGTGGTCTTCACTGCCTGATAGTTATACAATATAAAGTTGGTCTCAGACCAGGCAAGAAGCACTGCATTAAATTAAATTTTACCCCGCCATGTCTTTAAAATATGGAAATTTATTTTACTCCAGTATTTTCAATGGAGTTCCTGTGCTAGCCTGCTGCTCCCGACGGCGCTCGTGTTTACACGGTCTTTCATCTCGTTTTACGCTTGCACATCTAAATAAATGCTTAAATCTATTTAACTAAATGTATTGTAATTCCATTACAACGTCGATGCTGTAAAAAGAACCTCATGAAGTTGAAAATAGTCACTTAACTTTTTACCGGAAGTTTACTCTTGGCTGAAAAACACTAGCTGCGCATATAGCCCATTGGGAGAGAGTCTGGAAGCTTTCCTTTGTCAAATGCTAACAGTAGAGATCTATCTTTTTAAAAATAATAATTCTCAGGTACATAATTAAAAATAAACTGTAAGCACTTCTCTCTTCATGTCCTTTGGAAGCCCAAATACAGAAACAGACCAAACTCCTTGAAAATAGCAGCGTTTGGACGGCATTTTAGCTTTCTCTGCTATAACATTACAGTGCCTCTGGCCACACAGTGTTTTCTGTGGTTTAAGTATGCGCATATGATCTCATTAACCTGGATGTATTTTTTTGTAGTCCCCAAACTGTTAGCTCTAGGCTTTGCTAAGCTAACAATATAAAAGCCAATGTCTCCATTTGCATTGAACTTTGAGCGTATAACAGTCAGAGATGTTGTACAGTTTCACATCAGTCAGTTTTCACAGTTCAGTGGAATGATGTAAATGTCACTGCTGAAAGCCCAACACTGCAGAGCAAATCCAACAATGCACAGCTCCAAAATCAAACTCTAATTAGCATATCTGATTAACAACACCATCTCAGCACTTGTAAACACAGTAATTTGCATTTACATTCATATGAAAGATAATATCAGACACACACACACACACACACACACACACACGCAAGCACACGCACGCACGCACGCACGCACGCACGCACGCACGCACGCACACACACACAATAGGAGCATACCTGTACATTAATGTCCTGTTTGTTTGGATCTCTGATGAAGAAAGTAAAAGCGTCCTCCCACTGGGGATTTACAGTACTCCAGCAAATCTATGAGGATATCATAGTATACATATAGTTTACATAAAATAAACAGGTGAAATGGGAATGTTTGGTTGGCACAGACGGTAAACGTGTGTCTCACCCGGCTGTCACGAGTAGCATTTTGCACTGAGATTTGAACAATCGGATTGGGATCCTTATTGCCTTTCTTCATCTGAAAACAGAGGAAATGGGTACCAAAAATAAAAAGTATAAACACGACAGTTAATTTCTCCTTTTATCAATAATATAGTTAGATTTATTGACAAGTCTCTGCAGAAAAAACACAGCAAAAACAGCCATTTAGATAAATATTATATGTTTATTACACAACTTTCTGGAATACTTGACTCTGATAGGTCAATCCCTGGAATACTTGACTCTGATTGGTCAATAATTCCAATATATGTTATACCCAGATAACAACCAGGTAAACTTATAAAACAGGCTCATCCTGGTACTTTCTTTGGTATCTTGACAGTTAATACATCTGTATTATACATGGTTCTCTGTCGCTGTGCTGTCCTCGACTGTTGTGAAGCCTCTTGCGACTGATTAATAATGCATCTAGGTTTGTGTTGGCTGCACTCAGCCATTTCAGACATATTTCTTTCTGCAAGCTTTATGCATAATTAAGGAGCTAGTAAATTATTACAGCTCAGATCAATGTTTTGCGTTTAATAGTTTAGTTTTGTGGCAAGTATCCATGTAATAGGTTGGATAACACATATCCAGATGGTTGTTTTCACAAAATAAAGCTCTTTAGTTTCATAAAACAACTGCTTTATTTTGCAATAATGGCTGGATTTATATTGTCCAATGCATAATATATGAATGCAATTTTCAATACAATTTAAAATAACCATTTTCTATTTGCTTTTGAATCATTCTAATATGCTGATCAGGATATATTTATTGTCATTAATAATACTCAAAATCTGCTTTGTTTACAGCAGTATTTTCAGGATACTTTGATCAACTAATAATACTTCTAATAAAAGTAATAATACATTTTCTGGCAACTTTTACTCGATTACAATTCTTTTTTTCTTACATTCTCATTTTTTTGCAAATGCAAAACTTCCTATTATTATTATTATTATTATTATTATTATTTATTTATTTTTACCTAACCATTTTGCCTTTTTTAATCGAAATAAAATGTATGAAGCGGAGTTAAAACTGAACACAAGCATGCTGCTCAAACAGTGTACAAAACCATTTTTATTATTTTTTTAAGTCTGTTAACAATATGTTTGGCTTTAATGCTGCACACTCGACATGGGATGCACGAATAAATCACGCTATTTGTGCGTAAATAGACACGTGAACATTGAGTTTACTCGCTTCCTTCATTCATTCATCCATTTTCATTTCGGCTTAGTCCCTTTATTAATCTGGGGTCGACACATCGGAATGAACCGCCTTTACTCGGTTCATTAGCGCGTCAAATTCGATTCATTTGCGCATGAAATTCACTTCACAATAGACGCAGATTCGCGTCATGGTGACTCTAGTTTTGTTGCTAAATGGCTAACATGGCTTTTATCGAGAGAGTAGCTGTGCTTTATGTGATTTAGAAAGACTGAAAAACAGCGTAGCTTCATTCGGTGGAATCCACTAAATACTTAGTGGAATCGGTAGAATCCACTAAATCCTTTCTGAAGTGCACCCAGCTCTGTGAATTCATCAACTCCTCTAGAAACTATACCTGGACGATGGAAGCTTTAGCGGCGGTGCTTTCGCCCATACGAGAGCAAGCTCCTGATTGGTTAATGCTGCGTGAATGTCCGCTAAAGTTCAGATTTTCCAACTCTAGCAATTCGCACGTTAAGCTCGTCAATTCGCGTCGCTTCATTTGCGCGAATCACATCATTCTCGCGAATAATGCCGCAGGATGTCTATTCGCGTCTTTGCATTGACTTAACGTGTAAATCACTTGCTCTTGCCGCTTCATCAGCATCTGGTGTGAACACACCATTAGGCTTATATTTTATTTGCAGCATTTACTTGTACTTTAACTTTCATTACTTAAGTACATTAAATAGTAAAAAATACTTTTCGTACAATAAATATCAGATACTTTCAAACTTTTACTCAAGTAATATTCTGAACAGTGCCTTTAACTTTTACCAAAGTAATTCTTAGGTAAGATATCTGTACTTTTACTCAAGTGTGGCTTTCAAGTACTTTATACACCGCTAACTTTGATGAATGACCTTTTTTACTTCATAAAAGTGCAAATCCATGCCGAATGGATTCGTTGTACACATTTGTTTCATTGTGTGCATTGCTGTTAACCCAGTTTTGACAATTAAACCAAGGAACGCACTTAACCCTTCTGTGCTGTTGGGGATGTTTTCATCCACTCTGGGCTGATTTTGAGTCTTAATTTGGCCACAACTTTCTCTGTGTTTCAGCAAAGGGAATGATTTTTGGTGACAAATCTTATTTTGACACATATTTTGGGAAAATGCATGCATTGGGAAAATAATCAAAAATTCAACGATACACTCTGGGCAAATTTACTACCCTTTCGTTATGTTCACGGCTGTTTTTGCCCCATTGACTTCCATTATAATGCCATTTGTTGATTGCAAAGCAATGACAGCAAATAATCATGCTTTCTTCAATGTTGGTGGTTTTCCCTGTTGGGAAGAGGTCACATTTGTAAAATGTGAACAGTAAAATCATTTTTACTGTTGATCATCAGTTGCAGTACAAAAATGCTTAGTTTCTGCTTTCTATATGCACACTAATCTTGATATGTCTGAGAAAATCCAAATAAGCAGCTCAGCTCTCAGAACATAGTAAACACAGTAAGTGTATTTACGCACACACACTATAACCTGCTGTTTTACTCCATAGAACTCAATATAAAAGCCAGAAACGTTTTTGCACAGGCCTATCTAAAGGGTTAATGCTGCCAACTGATGAGCAACAGTAAAAATTGCATGTTATACAATAATCCCTGAACATTCCTTTTAAATCCCTCAGACCGCAGCAGTGTGCGCTTGAGGCCTCTGGGATGTTCATTTAATTCAAGTGTGTTCTTGTCTACTACGTCTAGAGAGTTTTAAGTGTCAGCGAGCACAACCCTTCTGCTCTACTTCTGGTAAAATATTCTAGATGCGGGAAGTGCTTTCACAGAGTGCTCTATCAAAGTTATGAGCTGAATGTGATCAGACGTATCTGATAGAATCTCTAGACAAAACTGCAGTCCTCATTTCACCCTGTTTCAGTGCAGCGTCTGCCAGTCTTTGCCAAACACTAAAGGGAAACGGCAGGTTGTGGCTAACCAGAAGCGCACGCACATTTGTTGTTTGTTTTCTTTCTGTCATGGTGGGACTTTCCTTTGTCTACTGTTGTGTTTATACTGAATTTATGACATTTTATATTATATCTTAGAAACTTAGCCCTCACAAAAAGCTTTTAGGATTTTCAGATGTTGATTTAGCTTGTTTATTAACATTTAAAGGGGACCTATTATGCAAAAATCACTTTTAAAAGTGGTTTAAACACAGTTGTGTGGCAACAGAATGTGGATTTAACCAGCGTATAATTGTATTTTTTCTAATCACACTATTAAAACAGTCCGCAGAAACACTTTGATTGACATTCTCCCTTTGTACGTGTCATCAGAGGAGGAAAGCCCCGCCCATTAGTGCCCATCTCTCCCTCATTAGCATGGGACATTAGTCTTGTTTTTGAATCTGCCGCTATGCTGATACATAGGCATTTGTAGCTCCGCCCTCTTTTGAAAAGAGCACAATCTCATTTGAATTTAAAGCGACAGTCACCAAAAAGGCACGATTAGCATCAAAGCCTAAAAGGGTCCATTTCAAAGAGTTATAAAACATTATTTGTGGGGTATTTTGAGCTGAAGCTTCACATACACACTTTAGGGACACCAGAGACTTATTTTAGATCTTGTAAAAAGTGGCATAATAGGTTTAAGCCGTAGTGACTGTCGGTTTTTCCTCACAGTAGGTTGAATTCGATTTCACTACCCATTTGAGAATAAAGGCGGCAAAATCTGACCCAAGTGAACAACTTTTCAAACGTTTGGGGTTTGGAAGATTTCTATGAAATAAAAGATTTTTTTTGCTTTTAATTAGCAATGATGTTAAATTGGTCAAAGGCGACAGTAAAGATGTTTATAACTTCAAATAAATGATGTTATTTTCTATCCATTAAAGAATCCTGGAAAACATTAAGCAGCACAGCTGTTTTCAACATTAATAAATAAATATTTGTAATTAATATTTGTTTTATTCTATAAAAGAGGATTTGTTTAGTCATTTAGAGCAGTTTTTTGAAGATTACATCTGATAAAATGCAACATAAATCTAACAAATTCCAAAACATTTGATATTTTGCAGGTGACACAGTGGCTCAGTGGTTAGCACTGTCACCTCACAGCAAGAAGGTTGCTGGTTTGAGTCCTGGCTCGGTCAGTTGACATTACTGTGTGGAGTTTGCATGTTCTCCCCGTGTTGGCAGTCCAAACATATGCACTACAGGTGAACTGAATCAACTAAATTGGCCGTGGTGTATGAGTGTGTGTGTGTGAGAGTGTATGGATGTTTCCCAGTACTGGGTTGCGGCTGGAAAGGCATTTGCTGTCCAACATAAGCTGGATAAGTTGGCGGTTCATTCCGCTGTGGCGACCCCTGATGAATAAAAGGGACTAAGCTGAAGGACTTAGTTACTTTATTAATTTGGGGTCGCCACAGAGGAATGAACCGCCAACTTATCCAGCATATGTTTTACACAGCGGATGCCCTTCCAGCCGCAACCCATCACTGGGAAACATCCATACACACCCATTCACACACTCATACACTACGGACAATTTAGCTTACCCAATTCTCCTATACCGCATTTCTTTGGAAACCGGAGAACCCGGAGGAAACCCACGTGAACACGGGAAGAACTTGCAAACTCCACACAGAAATGCCAACTGACCCAGCCGAGGCTTGAACCAGCGACCTTCTTGCTGTGAGGCGATCGTACTACCCACTGCGTCACCTTGACGCCTCTATTTGAACAGTTACATTTAAAACATAAAAATAATAATATTAATAGCAATCTTATTTATGAATCCCTTTTCCAATCACTGATGTAACAATATACTTCAGGGGACATTTTTGTGCTAAAACCACAGTCGTGTGTGTGAGAGTGAGGAAGAGGATGTGGGATTGTTACTCACAGGAAGTGCCTCAGCCTTGTCCAAATACACTGCCAAGATGGCGGCTGAAGGTGGCTCTGCAGCTTTACTCACCACACTTTCATTTCTCTTTAAAATCTAAAAGAGAGAGAGAAAAAAAGAGAGAAATGAGGGCAAAGGAGGGTGGAGCAAACTGACTGTAAGAAATCCAGTTTGCGGTTGCTCTGTTTGTCAAGTGTGCAAAGCAAGCTTTATTTAAAAAAAAAAAAAAAACACCAGAAGATTTCTTGGATTGGTTAAAGGGTGGAGCAGACAAACACACTGCTTGGCGAACAGAGTAACACCCATTCCCAACAATGCCCTCTGTGTTTTCTCTGTGTGTGTGTGTGCATTTGTGTGTGTGTGTGTGTGTAGTGTTGCAGGACCTCATTCAGTCTTTCTGTGTGAGTTTCAAGAGTCAGCCACTCCAGCCTGAGGTGAACTCGTCCCGTTTGTGTGTCCTTCAGGTTGAACCACTGAGAACGGGACAGCAAAAAAACAATAAATAAATAAATAAAAATCACTAATGAGACCAAACCTGCGAGACTGACGGAACAAACTGCATGTTAAAAATGACAATGATCAATAAATGAGCTGCTTAATAAATTATTCTGGTCAATGTTTGTGTTTTATTATGCATTGATGAGAAAATTATTTATTACATACTTATTATTAATAAATGCACTTAAATACATTCCTTTATTTAACTGCAATTTTTTTTATTATAAAAGAAAAATACAATGGTGGTACAATATCCATACTGTTTTAGTATTTTTTATATACTATTAAAACAATCATTGTTATTTCATATATGCATTTTCAGCTTATTTTCCTTTTTTTTTAAGTAATTATCTACCTTTGTCATGTAATTTTTTGTATATTAATATAAAAAAGCTTTAAAAATTATTTGAAAAATATTTATGTTTAACTTTAACTTCTGTTTACATTTAATAGAGCTAAAAAATAAACAATAAATGCAACTAAATTAGGTTTAAGTTGAGGTTTCTCAGAGTAATGTTTCTATTGTATGTCAATTATGCAAAAACAGCACTGTGATATTCAATATCAGACACATGCAACTAAAATCTGCAAACAAAAGTTGGTGATTTCCATAACAGACTAATCAGAATCATGCATATATCCATGTGATTCTTCATTTCTAAATAATTATAATAATATAGATAATGACATAGATTTCATGTGTTTATATGCAGGTAAAGTATTCATGCGGTTACAAACCAATTCATGTTGTTACAGGAAACAGTGTGCGGAAATATGAACAAAGTTTCTCACCTCATCAACTATTTTTGATTTCTTCACAATCCCCAAGTCTAATTTAGTCCTGAACACAAGTCAAATAAAGAGAATCAATTCAAGAGCAGTGGGAGATCAGCAGGCGGTATAAAAGCACAAATCATGAGTTTACCGTAATGATAGATAACAGTTAATGATAAAACACTATAACTGATGGGATGAAATAATCCTGAAGAGATCCTACAGAAGAAGGCACGTGTTTCAGAAATGTTTGAAATAAACAAAAGCTTGATGTGAAGGCTGTTCAATGCAAAGACGATAAAGGGAAGCACAAAATCTTTACAAATATTAAAAAAGGAAGTTCACACCACAACTATAGAAATAGTGATACAATATGAACACTATACCCCCACATTAAAACTACTATGGTAGTTTAACAGTTAACTCTATAGTGTTTTGGGGGCCGCACGGTGGCGCAGTGGGTAGCACAATTGCCTCACAATTGTCAGTTGGCATTTCTGTGTGGAGTTTGCATGTTCTCCCCGTGTTGGCGTGGGTTTCCTCCGGGTGCTCTGGTTTCCCCCACAAGTCCAAAGACATGCGGTACAGGTGAATTTGGGTAAGCTAAATTGTCCGTAGTGTATGTGTGTGAATGAGTATGTGTGGATGTTTCCCAGTGATGGGTTGCAGCTGGAAGGGCATCCGCTGCGTAAAACATATGCTGGATAAGTTGGCAGTTCATTCCGCTGTGGCGACCCCAGAATAATAAAGGGACTAAGCCGAAAAGAAAACGAATGAATGAATATAGTGTTTTGAAAACTTTATAAATATGAACAAATTACACAATACTATAGTTTTTTTACAATGATATATTATACATCACAGATTACTATAGTAAAGACTAAGGTATACTACAGTATTTATTAAAGTTTATCAATTTTAGTATAGTTAATATTACATATTGCTGTAGCATTCATTAACAAAGAGTCATAAACACTATAATACATTAATTTTCCTTCGGCTTAGTCCCTTATTCATCAGGGGTCGCTACAGCGGAATGAACCATCAAATATTCCGGCATATGTTTAACACAGCGGATGCCCTTCCAGCTACAACCCAGTACTGGAAAACACCCATACACACTCACATTCACTAAGGCCAATTTTGTTTACTGAATTCCCCTATAGCGCATGTCTTTGGACTGTGGGGGAAACAGGAGCACCCGGAGGAAACCCACGCCAACACTGGGAGAACATGCAAACTCCACACAGAAATGCCAACTGGTCCAGCCGGGAATCGAACCAGCCACCTTCTAGCTGTGAGGCAACTGAGCCACTGTGCCACCCATAGATATACTACTGTATTTATTAAAGTTTATCAGTTCAGTATATTTAATATTACAGTAAGCTGTAGCATTCAATAACAAAGAGTCATAAACACTACAATATATACAGTCTAATAAGCTTTAAACACTATTGCATTTACTATCAATTACTGTAGTATTTTCCATGTAGGTACTTGGAACCAATTCTTCCCAGCTAATGAATAATAAAAATATAGGCAGCCAATCAGAATTTTTCAGCAATGGAAATGTAAAAGTAAGCAACCTTTACGAACTGTACAATTTAAAGGGACAGCTCACCCCAAAATGAAAACTGACTCATTGTTTACTCCCCCTTAAGTGGTTGTCAACCTCTATGAGTTTCTTTCTTCTGCTGAACACACTAAAAAAGATATTTAGAAGAAAGCTGGAAACCTGAAACCATTGACTGCCATAGTAGGAAAAACAAATACTATGGAAGTCAATGGTTACCGGTTTTCAGCTTTCTTCATAATATCTTCTTTTGGGTTTCCCAGAAGAACGAAACTCAAACAGGGTTAGAACAAGCGAAGGGAGAGTAGATGATTTTAATTTATGAATAAAATTATTTTTTTGGGTGAACCATCTCTTTAAACTTCATGGAAAACGTTAAAAACAAAAGATATGGCTTCTTTATAATAATACATTTTTCCTTAGTCCCTTTTTTCATCAGTGGTCACCACAGAGGAATGAACCGCCAACTTATCCAGCATATATGTTTTACACAGCGGATGCCATTGCAGCTGCAACCCAGTACTGGGAAACATCCAAACACACTCATTCACACATACACTACGGCCAATTTAGTTTATTAAATTTACCTATAGCGCATGTGTTTGGACTGTGGGGAAAACCGGAGCACCCGGACGAAACCAACGCAAACACGGGGAGAACATGCTCTTTATTATAATAATAATAATAATAATAATAATAATAATAATAATAATAATAAT
>CAIGQW010054109.1:2769517-2818984 GCA_903798125.1 Danio choprae
ATAATAATAATAATAATAATAATAATAATAATAATAATAATAATAATAATAATAATAATTATAATTATTATTATTGACAGACAGAATGAAGTGAGAAGATAAGCAGTGATGTGATACCTGCCCAGGAAATCATCATGATCGGGATCTTTATCAAACACTTCCACCTCTAGCTCCTGACCAGGCACCTCATGAACGACCACCTGACAGACACACATGCATGCATGAAACACTGAAAACACACCACACACACACACAGCATGGCTAGACAGAGACAGTATGTGGGGGAAATGGTTTGAACCGAAAGACAGACATGTTGATATAGCAATATTATGAACACAAACATTCATAAAAGAGTCTTAAAGTGCCACTATTGTGCTTTTCAGATGTTATCTTAAGCTGTTTGTCAGTAGCCATATGTCCATTCGCCCATTTTTATGCGCATTTTGGAATATAGCATTAAAATAATGCTTAAGAGAGAGCAGATCATTGAACTTGGTATGGATGTAAACATTGTAGGAGAACTTTTAAAATAGCATAATAAGGGCACTTTAAATGAAGTCTTATTATTATTTTAACACCCACCTCATAAACTTCACCCCATTTGGGACTGAGTGTGTTGTCCAGATGACGGGATTTGAAGGTTTGTGGGCCGACTCGCACCATGGCGTACGGGTCAGACATGCCTGCCATCACACCCTTCACATAATTATCCTTCGCAGCCAGATTATCAGCCTCCAGCAGGTGAATACGCACAACTCCCTGAAAAAAAAAGAAAGAGAACTAATGTTAACTTGGAAAGTGATGTTTTGGATGCTCTTATTTTACTTCCGCATTTAAAAAAGAAGACTATTTCTTCTTGCACTGTAAATGTAGAACAAAAACCAACCTTCCTATTGCTCAAGCAATACAGCATGGCTCTAACAATGCCAAAGTAGCATTGCTTTAGACGCATGTCTGCCAAATGAATAAATGTACATGAAAATATCTGACGTTGTATTCATTTATACACTACAAATTAAAATTCAAACTCAAATGTCTGAGCTCAGAAAGTTGTTGTTTTTTGGAGTAAAGAAAATTTAAAGATATTAAATGAATCCAAAGTGAATGGGTGTGTATAGGTATTCATATATCCAAAAACGTTCGCCTTTTCCTCTTTTTTTTCGTCATTTCCATTAATGATATATTTGCATGTATGTATATATGCTGTATATGTAATGTATATATGCAGATGTTGATGAGTGGACTTGTAAATATGTGCAGGTACACATTATTCATGGAGGTATATGATTAAGTATCTGTACAGTTGTGGGTGTACATTTGCATATGTATTTATATTTTACATATGTTTATTTATTATTATTTGCTGGCATGGGGTGGGTTTGGGGTTTGTTCTTTAAAATGTGAACAACAAATGTAAAGATATTTATAACATAAAATAAATCCTGTTCTTGGGGATTTTATATTAATATGAAGATTATACAAATATTGTGGCAGCATGACTTTTTTTTTTCCGACATTGATAATAATTAGAAATGATTCTTGGGAACCAGATCAGTTTATTATAATGATTTCTGAAGGATCGTGTGACTAAAGGCTAATGATGCTGAAAATGTACATTTGCATCACAGAAATCATTTAGATTTTACATTAGATTACACTACAAACAAATGTTGTGCTACTACCTTTCCAATCAAATAAATAAAGCACTGGCAAGCCTTACAGACTTTTCAAATTATAAAAAAAATAGTGTACATGTCAATAAGTATCATTTATTTGATTGTTTATGTCATTGTATGGAGATTCTAAAGTATATGGGCATCTATGAAGGTGTCTGTGTGTGCGTTCCTTGTTTTCATCATGTTGTGGGGACCAAATGTCTCAACAATAGTAGCAATAACAATAAATTTGGATTTTTTTGGACCCCATGAGGAAAAAGGCTCATAAATCACACAGAATTAGGTATTTAGAAAATGTACAAATACAGAATGTTTTCTGTGAGCATTGGGTTTAGAGTAGGAGGACAAAATATACAGACTATGCAATATAAATATTGTTACGTTTATGGGAAGTTGAGCTTTTGTTTTATTATTTATTTATTGCAGAATCCGCAACTAATGGATATTTCATGGCAAGATCAATACAGATAAAACACGTTACATAATAATAATGACAACTCCATAAATCAAATAAGAGGTCCCCATAAAAACGTTTGTGTGTGTATACGTTTGTACTAGTTTTTATATCCCTGTGGGGACTTAAACCAGATTGCAGAGTCATGGGGAAAATTGACCTCCCCATTGGTAAATATGCTTATAAATAACAAAGAATTAAGTATTTTGAAAATGTAAAAATACAGATTGTTTCCTGTGAGAGTTAGGTTTAGGGGTAGGGGGACAGTATATACAGTTTGTATAGTAGAAACATCATTACGTCTATGCGAGTCCCCACTGGGATATAGATATACGTGTGTGTGTGTGTGTGTGTGTTACCCTGGGCAAAGGGCACCGCAGCTGTGCCACAGGCAGGTCTGCCACCAGAGGAACTGTGAGGCGATTGGGCAACACCAGGAATGAGGCAATCGCATCCATGATCATGGTGTCCGACATCACACTGAGAAAAAGCACAAATCAGATTCAGCCAGAAAGACAAACACTACAAGTAAGCTCAACGGACAGTGAGTGTACTGAACTGAATAATAAGGCTTTTGTGTGTCTCTGATGACTGAAACTCACTTGAGCCCTGGAATGTCCAGCAGGTTGGTCAAACCGGTCCAGTTAATGGTCAGTTTCTAAAAATAAAGATACAAATAATAATAATAATAAGAAGAAGAAGAATAAAAAAATACAATTCTAACAAAACTAGTACTCTGATTTGGCTACTAATGTTATATTAGTAAGTGAAAAACGTGAAAATGCTCAGTTATCTGGATTTACTAGGTGTGTGTTTGTGTAAAATGGTTCATATTTGTTTTATTCTTTTATAAAGATCTGGTAACATTCCTTGAAGTTGTTCAAAATAAAAACGAATTGAACTTATTGAATATAAGGGTTATTCCACCAAATATTGACTTTTAACTATTTTAAAGTTAAAACAGTACCACTGCTTTATCTAAAAGTGAACATGCCTGTTTTTTGTTCATTTTATGCCATAAATAACATCTTTTTTATTTTAATATATAGAAGAAATTTCATTAGTACTTTACAGAACAAAACAAAAGTTTAAACTTTACTTGCTATTTAGTCACCCTTAAGGGGTTCCAAACCATTGAGTTTCTTTCTTCCGATATTTTGAAAATGTAAGAAACCTGTAACCATTGACTTCCATAATAGGAAAATCGAATGGAAGTCAATGGTTACAGGTTTCCAACATCTTTTAAAATGACTTTTTTTTAGTGTTCATCAGAAGAAAGAAACTCATAAAGGTTTGAAACAAGTAAAGGGAGAGCAAGTCATTTTCATTTTATCCCTATAAGCTTTGCTCATACACAGCCTCTTCACCTCCACGTTTATCTCCACATGCCCAACATAACTGGAGAACAGACGGCGGAGAGGAAACATTAGGTTGTTTTTAACTCGTCACAAATTAATGAAACATCTTAAAGAAACAGATCAACAAAAATGAAAATTTTGTCATCATTTACTCTTCTAAAGCTTTACTCATACACAGCCTGTTTTACATTTATACATTATTTGAAAATTTCTGTATTAAATTGTAAAATATGACTTATACACCAAAATGACTAATGATTTTACTCTCTCTCTCTCTCTCAACAAGGTAATTTTAACATGGTGATTTTTATTTCTGTGCTTGTGGTATGAGACTTAAATTTCTCTATTTATGTACCATTTTCACAAGACTGTTACGACACATTTAACTGTCATCAGCATCTCAAATCCTTGAAAGTTTTTAATATTAAGATTTGTAAAAATTTTATGTATATTTATATGTATTTATGTATTTATTATATCATCTTTGCACCAAATTACAAAAAAATAATTAATGCTTGTGCATGGTGTTTCTAACACAGTGTCTATGTGCAGGAGAGTGAGTTTGACGTTGTTCTCTCTTCTGGCTGCCGTTATCAGTCTCACAGTATTTCTTTGCTTCTTCTGAAAGCCTTGATAACACCATCATGGAGTTTTTCTTTTATTACTTCAGCAAACAGGATTGTAAAAAAAAAAACATTTGTTGTACTCTCTCATTCACTGCTCTCTAAATATACCAACTATGATGCTTCTGCTGCTGAGAAATCTGCTAATGTAAAAAGGGACCATTTATTTTTAACATTAAAAAATGGCTCATTTTTATTTGAATACATCCTAGTTTGGGAAACCCTCTCCCACTATAACTTGGAATTAACTCAACAACTATGGAGGCAGAAAAAGTTTACCAAAACCATTGAAGAATAATTTTTTCCTCATGAAGCTTGTGTTAAGGGAAACTCACAGGTCTCTGAATGAAGAACATGGTCACAGCCCCTACGATTGGGACGTCACCAATCAGCGGCTCCAAAATCACACGCATCATTCCATGAAGCTGAGAAAATGAAAATGAAATAAAACATTTCCTGATCAGCATTTCATTTCCTCACTGGTACAGTACAGCATCTCAGATCTGCTGCCGCAATGCAGGCTCTCACCTGTATTCCCTTTACACCAGCTTTGCAGAAATACCTCTTCACCTCCACGTTTATCTCCACATCCCCAACATAACTGGAGAACAGACGGCGGAGAGGAAACATTAGGTTGTTTTTAACTCTTCACAAATTAATGAAACATCTTAAAGGAACAGATCAGACAAAAATAAAAATTCTGTGATCATTTACTCTTCTAAACTTGAGCTTCCGTTGAACACAAATAAGATATAATGGGAGATCATGTTAAAAACTGGCCTTCCATGGTAATTTGATTCCTACTGAGGACATCAATGTCTGCTGATTTCCAACATTCTTGAGATTTCTTCCTTTGTGTTCAACAGGAAAAAGAAACTCATAAAGGTTGGGAACCATTTGAGGGTGAGTAAACGGTGAGTGCATTCTCATTATTAGTTGAACAATTCTTTTAAAAACAGCAATGGCCGTGAAGGGGACCTATTATGCCCCCTTTTACAAGATGTAAAATGAGTCTCTGATGTCCCTAGAGTGTGTATGTGGAAATTCAGCTTAAAATAAAACCTAAATAATGTTTGATAAGTCTTTGAAACTGCCCCTTTTAGGCTTTGATTCAAGTTGTGCCGTTTTGCTGACTGTCACTTTAAATTTAAATGAGATTGTGCTCTTTTCAAAAGAAGGCGGAGCTACAAACAGCTATGCTTAATGCCTCGTTCACACTAGCAGCGACTTTGTAGATTCCTGTCGCTCTGGGTGGCGATTGAATCCATTAGTGGGTGTTCCCACCTTGAGGTTGGTTAGGTAATGTTTATGGTGGTATTCACAGAGAGCGAATGAGTTTATGTGCCACTGAAAGTAAACATTGTTCAGAGAAAACACTAAATATAAATAGAATCAGTACATAAAATGCTTAATTACAAAGATGATCAAGAAAAAGCTGTGCTCTCTGTCATTGCGGTCATTTATCAGCAGGTTTGTGTAGATCTACGGCACGGAGAATACAACCAGCCTCTGCTGGAGCTGAGAGAGGATCACGTGAGCTCTACTGATGCTCTCACTGGCTGTCGCTCAAGAAAGTTGCTCTTCATTTGCATAAAGTTGAAGGTTTCTCAGCTTTGTCATGTCGCTCCACACGCCCACCCTGACGCCAGCGATCTCTGTCACTCACGTAGACGGAGGTCACCGGAAGTCACTCACTCTCCGTTGAAATGAACGGTTGCTTTGCCGCAATGAGTCGCTTGTAATGTGAACACAGCTTTAGCATTGTGGCAGATTCAAAATAGTACTAATGTTATCTCTGTGAAAAACTGAACATGTGAAAAGAAGTGTCTCCGTAGAAGGCTAGTGTTCATTTGTGCATCCAAAAACTACACATTTATAATCCTCTTAGTCACTGATATTATGTTCTAATGGCGGATGGGCTCTAAGGGCTGTTTATGCTAATGAGGGAGAGATCATCACTAATGGGTGGGGCTTTCCGCCTCTGATGACACGTACAAAGGGAGAATGTCAATCAAAGTGTTTCTGCAGACTGTTTTTATCAAGAGTGATTATAAAAAAATGAATCAATTTTTTCCATTAGAGGCTTAATATATTCACACACTGCTGCCACACAACTGTTTAAACCCCTTATAAAAGTGATGTTTGCATAATAGGTGCCCTTTAATCATTTTGCTACATTTGTTCCAAACCACTACAATCAGAAGTAAAACCTAAAGGAATCTAATTACGCCCTACAAGACGACCTGAAATACAAGGATCAAGTGTCTCCAGAAAGTGTCTGCTAAATTTCAGCTCTAAATACTTCATGGATAATTTACACACTGAATGCCTCTTTTTAAGTGCAAGTGAAAACACTCTGTTTTTATGTGCCTTATTATATGCAAATGAGCTGCAGCTGGGCCTAACAGTGGCGCAGTGGGTAGCACGTTCGCCTCACAGCAAGAAGGTCGCTGGTTCGAGCCTCGGCTGGGTCAGTTGGCGTTTCTGTGTGGAGTTTGCATGTTCTCCCTGTGTTGGCGTGGGTTTCCTCCGGGTGCTCCGGTTTCCCCCACAAGTCCAAAGACATGCGGTACAGGTGAATTGGGTAGACTAAATTGTCCGTAGTGTATGTGTGTGAATGAGTGTGTATGGATGTTTCCCAGAGATGGGTTGCGGCTGGAAGGGCATCCGCTGCGTAAAAAATATGCTGCATAAGTTGGCGGTTCATTCCGCTGTGGCGACCCCAGAATAATAAAGGGACTAAGCCGAAATGAAAATTAATGAATGAATGAATGAGCTGCAGCTCCCCACCTATTTTACAAAAGAGGGCGGAGCTTTTACAGCTTGCGTTTCAGTTAGTTTCCAGGAAAACACAAATCATCTGCATGTGTTTTAAAGCCTTTTCAGTTTAAACTAAATACAGTCTTTTTTTGGTCAGCTTGTGAAATATGAACACAATACTGATTATACAATGCTATTTAAACCACTCCCAAAAGACAAGTCATGCATTATAAGGCCTCAAATTTGCAGAAAAATCACAAATGTATCGCAAATCACATATGTATCAGTCTGAAATTAGCAAAAAGATGCATCCGTCACCTGATGTAAACGTCAAGCAGAATTTGACCTTTATCGTTTTCTGTATGAGCCTTCACGCCGACCACTTTCATAGGCTGGAAAATAGAGGGAAAAAAAGGTATGTTGCAAATAACTGTAAATACTGTACAGAAAAAATGTATGAATTGTTTATTCATAAAATAAATAACATTTATTTTCAGCATTTTATTTTTAATATTAAAACATATTTAATTATAGCAAAATAAGTGGGCAAATCAGTTGTTTTGTTGTGCATGTGATGCCAAAATAAAGCATTAATAAAGCTGTTATTGTCAGCAGAAAATATTTACTCGATGTAAATATTACATAGGATAAATACAGATTTTTTTTAAATACTGAAATTATTTGACAACACATTTGCAGTCATGGTTCTCGCATATTAGCTAATGGACACAATCCTGACATATAAGGCAAACAAATAAAAAGATAATTATTTAATTTGACATTTTATACAACCTAATTATTTGGCAACACTTTAAAATAACGGTCCATTAGTTCATGTTAGAGTATGTATTTTCTAACATGAACAAACTGTTAGTAGTACATTTATCATGCTATTTATTAATGTATGTTAATGTTATTTAAGGTCTCACGGTGGCGCAGTGGATAGCACAATCGCCTCACAGCAAGAAGGTCGCTGGTTCGAGTCTCTGCTGGGTCAGTTGGCATTTCTGTGTGGAGTTTGCATGTTCTCCCCGTGTTGGTGTGGGTTTCCTCCGGGTGCTCCGGTTTCCCCCACAAGTCCAAAGACATGCGCTATAGGTGAATTGGGTAAGCTAAATTGTCCGTAGTGTATGAGCGTGAATGAGTGTGTGTGCATGTTTCCCAGTGATGGGTTGCAGCTGGAAGGGCATCCGCTGTGTAAAAACATATGCTGGATAAGTTGGCGGTTCATTCCGCTGTGGCGACCCCAGATTAATAAAGGGACAAAGCCAAAAAGAAAATGAATAATTGAATGAATGTTATTTAAGTTAAATAGTGTTAGTTCATGTTAGTTTATATTAACTCTATATTATATTAAAGCACAACTTTGGATTTTAATAATGCATTAGTTAATGTTGAACTATGATTATTAAATGCTTTACAAGATTATTCCTACTCGGTTAATGTTAGTAAATACGTTAACTAATGGACCATTGTTCTAAAGTGTTACCAATGATTTTTTATTAACTCTCAGTAATGAAAGTTCATTTTATAGATACTCATTTAAGAAACCAAATGTATGTTAAGAGGCAAAGCAATGCAACCAAACGGACATGTTCACAGTTTATAATGTTTTTAAAAGCACATCAAAACTGGTCTCAACAGGAGTGTCTAATCCAGAACATCTGAAGTCTCACAGCAGTGTTTATTCTGTCAAACACTTGTTCAGACATGTTCTAAAGGCAGTGGAGCCTCTGTTAAAGGGATAGTTCACCCAAAAATGAAAAATCTGTCATTGTTTACTTGATTCAAACCTTTATGAAAAAAAGATATTTTGAAAAATGCTGAAAAAACCTGTAGCCATTGACTTCCATAGTGGGGAAAACAAATAGTATGGAAGTCAATGGTTACAAGTTTTCAGCATTCTTCATTATCTTCTTTTGTGTTTAACAGAAGAAAAAGTCATAAAGGTTTACAGTTGAGGTCAAAATTATTCGCCCTCCTGTGATATATTTTTTTAAAATCTTTTTCAAATATTTCCCAAATGATGTTTAACAGAGCGAGGAATTTTTCAAAGTATTTCCTATAATATAAAAAAAAAAAAAAAAAGTCTTATTTGTTTTATTTCGGCTAGAATAAAAGCAGTTTTTAATTGTTTTAAAACCATTAAGGTCAATTTAAGGTCAATATTATTAGCCCCATTAAGCAATATTTTTTTCAGATTGTCTACAGAACAAACCATTGTTACACAAAGACTACATTTACATGGACATCAGTAATCGAATTATTTGCCCTAATCTGAATAAGACAATAATATGATTAAGGTGTTCACATGAGTTGCTTTTTAAATGTTCCTTTCATGTTCCTGTTTTACATGTTATAGCATATAATTCGATTAACGTCATTGCGTCACTGCACTATCCACATTTCCTGCGGAGTTTCATGTAATTTTGGGTGTTTAATTTTTTATTTGTCGACTTTAACTGCAGTTTGGCACTTTCACTTTCATTCAGGAACATTTCATGCATGCTCCCCGTAACAAACGAGATATTGGATGCAACTATGAACTGTTGGAAGGGAATTTCATACCGCACGCTGAATGGGAGAAAAAAACTCCACATTTCGCGGTGTATGTGTCTGTGGTCTTCACTGACTCAGTAGGTGCAAAGAATAGTGTCAAACAGCCGTGTGTGTGTGGACTATTCCTGTCGCAAAATGCAGCGAAATGTCCTACATGACGGTAAGTTTGATTGCGATGTTTACATGTCTGCACTGCACTTCAATAATGCGACTAAAATGGGCATACTCCACATCTTAATCTGATTTCTGTTTAGTTCGATTATGACCTTAATCGGATTAAATTAATCCAAAATCACTGTTTACATGGTAGACTCTTAATCAGAGTATTGTCTTAATCGTATTAAAATCGGATTATTGGTGTCCATGTAAACGTACTCAGTGACTTGCCTAATTACCCTAACTTGCCTAATCAACCTAGTTAACCTTTTAAATGTCACTTTAAGCTGAATACTAGTATCTTGAAAAATATCTAGTCAAATATTATGTGCTGTCATCATGGCATAAGATAAAAGAAATCAGTTATTAGAAAAGATTCATTAAAACTAATATGTTTAGAAATCTGTTGTTAAATTATGTTAAAAATCAATTAAATTAAACAGAAGTTGGGGAAAAAATATTCAGGAGGGCTAATAATTCAGACTTCAACTGTATATAACCACTTGAGAGAGTGTAAATATTGAGAAAATGTTCATTTTTGGGTGAACCATCCTTTTAATCTCCTTCAGTTGACATGTGCTGGATTGAGATGTGAAATATTTCACCGTGTCAGTGTGTTCATAACTAACCTTCCCACCAAAGTCTATCTTGGTGAAGCTGAGGGTCTGCAGATGAGCGCTGGAGCCACGGATGGCCGGAGCAATGGTCTCCTTCAGCAGCTTCTCCAAATACTGACCAATAAATGGCCAGGCCTGGTGGATAACCTTTAATAAATAAATTAAAAAAGAGAAAGAGTGTGTCATGCAGTTTTACAAAATGAGATTACCATGTCGGATAGCAGACAATGTCGGAAAGCAGGAGAGGGGGTGTGTTTCAGGACACGGACTAGATCAAAGTTAACAGGGAGGGAGGATAATACATTTCCATGCACACAAACACATGCTCTTTGTCGGCAATGCCCGTGCATTCACTTATCCATTGATGTAGAAAAGTGATGTAAAATTATAATTTTCGTAATTTAAAAAGAAATATTTGCATACTGACAACTGGGGAAACTCCTGATCATAGATATATGTATATATGTGTATATATCTCTGGCTCTGGATGGCCAGACCTCCCCTGCACCTTGGTCCCACATTTATTTCAAAGGAGTGCTACCCTGTACCAAAATGGCGGCTCCACCGACGCATTCCTTCCAATAGACACCAATAGCGTAGGCGACATCTAATGTAAATATCTATGTATTGTATGTAACTTCATTTCTCATTTCTGTTTGTTGCCAAAGCACTGTCAAAACTGACAGTTGGAGGGGCGTGGTTAAGTATGTTAGCCACGCCTAATACCTCGACACATAACCGAGAACAAACAGGAAGTGCATTATCAGACTTCACTTAAAGATTACAAGGGCAAACTATTTTTCTTCTTAATGACATGCACAGATGAACTGTTCAACACAAAGCTAGCAATGTGAGCTAACAAAATCATTATAGTTAGTTTTGATTTCATGTGTACTTTAATGGATAAAAGCCTCAATGAATCCCATGAATTCCTACAAATCAAGTACTTTGAATTATACACATTATTTATTTTATAATTTATTACATGTGTTACTATCATTGTTGTTATTTTATTATATAAGTTAATTACACAAGAAACATTTAGTATAATGCAAGTATCATTAATAATAATATTATTACTACTATACAATTCTTAATATGTTATTATTACCATTAGTAATAATACTATTAAAGCATTCACGTCAAAACTATCATGGTTTTAACAAAAAAAACGTTGATATACACAGTTTGAGCTTCATTTTGCAAGTAAATTTCACAAATAATTACAAAGAAACAATATATTAACTATATAACACACTGAATTATTAAGCATAGCATTCTTCTGTGGAGATAAGATCTTGTAAAACATACTCTAGTAATAATGTGTTTGCAGTGTAGCACAAAGCAACAATAATTTAACGCAGTAAATTAAACACTACTCTGGTGAAAAAGCCCTACAATTGCATTCTTTTGTAAAGCATACTCCAGTAATCTTTCATTAAATTACATCTTAATCATAATAATAAATAAAATCTTTAATCAGTGATTAAAATATACAGTGTAGTACCATGTACAAAAACAAAAAGCCCACCAAAACTACAACATAATCATATTAAGACCCTTGTACTTTTGTAAATGCCACACAAACATGTAACAGTAATGCAGATTCTTGTGTTCTTCTCAGCCACGTTACTTTCATCCTCTCTGTTTACAGTGGGTCATTCGTGTTTGTTTCATTGCTACGGTGACCAGTTGTTGCGGATGTTATGAGCTGATCATAACAGAAGCTCAAGCAGCAGTTGCTGAGGTTTTTTTTTTTCTCTCTGATTGTTTCGTTAGACGAGTAAACCACGGACTTTAGAAATAGCTTGTGACTCAGACTTGACCGGGACAAACGCCAGAGTAAAATGTCTGCCTCGTGAATCACTGATAAAGAACGTCAGGGCTAAATATTTGCGCTGGAATGATATGCTGAAGCCCTTTTAGCCAAAATATTGAAACTATGGGTTGAACTGAAGAAGTAGAAATGCTGTAAAGACTGTAGGAAGGCAAATATGATCAGATTCATTGCGTGACATGAAAACATTTGAAGAAAATGTGTTAAAAAAAACAATTCTTAGTACAATTTATGCAAACAGGTTTCAAGGAGAGTTAATTTTTACTAAGAAAGTGATCTGTATGCATATATTTCATATAATTAATTGGTTTTTAAATTTCATTTTTGTTATACAATTTATCATATTAAAGGGCACCTATGATGAAAATCATCTTTTGTAAGCTGTTTGGACAGAACTGTGTGCAGGTATAGTGTGTCCACAGTCATATTGGGGTGATATAAAGACAATAAGTCTCTTTTTTTAATTTCCTGACGTTGAAATAGGGTCCAAACCCCTTCCATTTTGAGGCCGACCGCAACGTGACGTAGGAGTGCGGTTTCCCCACCCACCAAATTGATTGACAGCCACGTATTAACATGTCTCCCTAGTAACGCATTAATTATATCAACAAGACAGGACATGTGCAAAGCAACTGGGATTAAAAGATCTGTTCGGCTCGCCGTGATCATCAATCAGCATCAAATGTGATCAAGAATTAGTTTTACAGGTTTAAAGCATTTTTAAAAGAGTGCATGTTTGTAATGAAGTAAAGATGGTAAAAATCACTGTAATTCATCATCACAGCTGCATGTCAGTACAATTATAAAAGAAGTCGCTTCAATCCTGGTTTGTGAACGTTAAATCAGGTTTATTTTGTACATTAACATAACCGATATCCATACAGCAGTGTATATTAACATCTATCCGGTCACATTTGCCCTGCAAAAACAGTGCAAAGTTAAACACGTGCGCTGTGTGTGTGTGTGTGTGTGTGTGTGTGTGTGTGTGTGTGTGTGTGTGTGTGTGTACCTTGTAACGACATTGTGTGTGACTTGTTGCAGAAATAAACTCTACAACAAATACATCAAATAATCACTGGGAAAGTTCTTACTGTAGTATTTCTCACAAACGTTACGTGAGATCTGCTTCCTTCATGTCTGTCACTGTGCTGTTTATCTGACGCAGCAGGAGACGAGGACACACAGGCAAGTGGGAACAATGGGCGGGGAGATCTAACTCATTTGCATTAAAGGCACAGGCAACAAAAACAGCTATGTTGTATTTAGAGCAGAAAATCCAAGATTCTGAAGGGTATAATAAATATCTGATGGGTGTTTTGAGCTGAAACTTTACAGACACATTCTGGAGACACAAAAGACTTATCTTAAATCTTGAAAGGGCATAAAATAGGTGCCCTTTAAGATAATACCTTTAAGACTATATTTTATGCATGTTATGTTAATTATAATGCTCACTGGTGGTTATTATAAATTCATTCATTGGTTATTATACATTCTATATATTATCTGCTATTCATTTCCAATTTATTCTGTGTTTTATCTATATGTAATCTTCCTTTATAGCTATTACAAAATTGTTTCATCTTTAATGTTATTTTTTTATAAATTGTTTATTAATTTTTATTAATTTATTAATTTACTTTTTCACTTCAAACATTTTCATTACTTGATTTTAATTTAGTTTTTTGTTATGAACACACAAATGTAGATTTGAAAAACAATAATTCATGTTAAAAGCACTATACAAATAAACTTGAATTGAATTAAAAGGTTTATGTTCATGTAATTATATTAATACTATTAATAACAATAATAATAATATTTATTATTATTATTGGCGACGATTTTTGGCAAGGTGGGTAGCACAATCGCCTCACAGCAACAAGGTCGCTGGTTCGAGCCTTGGCTGGGTCAGCTGGCATTTCTGTGTGGAGTTTGCATGTTCTCCCCGTGTTCGCGTGGGTTTCCCCCACAAGTCCAAAGACATGCGCTATAGGTGAATTGGGTAAGCTAAATTGTCCGTAGTGTATGTGTGTGAATAAGAGTGTATGGGTGTTTCCCAGTGATGGGTTGCAGCTGGAAGGGCATCTGCTGCGTAAAACATATGATGGATAAGTTGGCGGTTCATTAATAAAGATTAATAAAGGGACTAAGGCGAAAAGAAAATGAAGGAATGAATAATTATTATTATTATAATTTTTTTTGTTATTCACAAAGTGTATTGATATTAATTTTTAGTTGCAAAACACTTGAAGTTGAATTTAAATGATATTTTTTTTTGCATGAAATGCTAAAAGTGTAAAATTAAAAAATTAGATTTTGACATATAGCATTAAAAATTTAATTTCTTGGGAAGTTATCCACCGCAACTGATCCAGTAATTAAAAGGCAAGCACCATATGTTTGTTGCACCAGTGTGTGGTTGAGAATGCGTGTGTAATAATAGCATGTGAGGCTTTTGTTCAGTAGGCGTGTGGAGTGAGACACACACACACACACACACACACACACACACACACACACACACACACACACACACACACACACACACAGCTGCCGTGACATGATGGACAGATGCAAGGAAAAATATGCTGATTTACAACAATGAAATTACCAAAACAAATGCTGAATTACCTTGTTTAGCCATTCAACCTTCTCCACATCTGGGAAGTTGACCTGAAATTATAAAGAAAACACTGTTACTGACTGTTAAACGCAAAGACTGTCTATGCTTATGAGCTTTAAAACGTCTGAAAGACAAACCTCAAGAGAGGATGTGGTTATAATGAAGAAAAAACATGCTAAATAAATGTATAAATAAATCTATCACCTATGTTTTTCTGCCATCTTCATGGTTTCTTTCTTAAAATATAATAATAAAAATATATTACATATTAAAATAATATTAATATTTGCAGTGTATATTCTTAATAAATCTTTATTTTTTTTTATTTGTTTTGATTAAAAGTTATTTAATATATTGAATGCATTTTTCCAATCAGTCACATGCATATCTAATTTGGCCACATAATAGCCATGGGACATAACCAAATATAGAATAAACTCATTTATGGATGCATGTAGCCTACTGTCTGTGCACTTGTGGAGAAGATGACAAAGCAGACATGTGTTCAGTATTATTCGGACGAAGGGATTTTTTTTTTGCCAAGTATGCAGTAGCTAGTATGCAGTGCACCACCCATACAGCGCCACCATCAAGTCGAGATATGCCCTCTAAATCTAACAGTATCCATCTGCAGACCGCTCCTACCCTTCAGCAGCACTGGGGAATCGAATTCCTTTAGCGAATCGATTCGTTCGAGCGGATTGGTTCAACAGATGATTCACTGTGACGGATTCTTTTGAAGTCATACTGGAAACCTGTAACCATTGACTTACATTTGATTTTCCTACTATGGAAGTCAATGGTTATGTTTCTAACATTTTTCAAAATATATTTTTTCTGTGCTCGCCAGAAAAAAGAAACTCGTAAAGGTTTGGAACTAGTTGAGGGTGATACATCTTTATTTTTAGGCCAACTATCCGCTTAACATCTTTGTTAAATGTAACTGTTTTGTCATGTTGACGATTGAGTTTGGTAAATCGTGTTTTACTGTTATTAGATTTTATATTATTGATTTACGTGCTGCAAGGCGATTCAAAACGCCTGCAAATCTGATTCACTCAAACAAACCGATTCATAAGAACAAATCGCTCGTGATTCGGATATTAACACTCTTTTAGCTGTTCCTTTTCGTAACATAAATGTGCTTTACTTCCCGAAATGGCTAATATTTACTTTTAGCATGAATACGAATGAACGAATGGGTTTGTTAATCATTATAAATAGTGGAGTATTTCATCCACAAAAACCAAAGGACAGACTTTTGTGCATTCTTACCCAAGAAGGCAGGTCTCTTTTACTTCTAAATGATTTGGAGGACACATATTCTTGCTCGTCGTTTACTAGCTGTATGGCAGACCTCAGTCTCGCCTCCTTCGCCTCACGCGTGTGCTTCCATCCTGCGTAAACCATCATCCCAAACACCACCAAACTGGTGCTCATCCGATAGTACCCCGCCAGGTACACGGGCAACAAGGCGGTGAGACATTTGCCAAAAGTCCACAAGATCGCCTTGGCGTCAAATAATTTGGTTTTCGGGACGTCCATTTCTCCAGACGAACTGTCCTGCGCCGGTTCGGCAATCTTCTGCGAGTCATTTTTCGGCTCTGAATCTACGTGCGACATTGTAGTTTTGTGTGTTGTACGCAAATGTTCCCAAAGTCGAGTCGATAACAAACCGCAGCGATTTGCAACTCAAATTCCGCATAAAAGCCGTAGAGTCTGATTCTCTCTCTGTGTTTGGACTCCACCGAGGATCTGCAGATGACTCGGATCTGCTTGATCACTGCGGATCAATAAGTCAAGCGCGAGAAAGCTGAAAAGCCCACCTCAACGCTTCTGCCCTTCTGGCATGACGCTGTTTTTCCTTTTTGCAGTGTGTGTGTGTGTGTGTGTGTGTGTGTGTGTGTGTTATGGCCTGCACCGTTATGCTGGCATATCCACGCCCACACTAACGACGCAGTTGCACAAATAGGGGGAAACTTTGTTGAAAGACGACTTGTTCTTTTAAAGCTTTAAGCTTCGCACATGAAAAAAAATACTATAGTAAGCTAATTTATAGTAAACAGTCAGCGTTTTGACATATAGCAGTGTGCATTAAGTGTATTGGTGTACTGCATTTACAAAACCTCAACGAAAGCTACAGCATACTGCAGTGTTAACTATAGTCAAACTGTTCATTGGTTAAAACCAATTCTTGCTGCCTAAATTTGTTTGTTGAATCAAATGAACATTTCTAGTAATCTTAATTTACATCAATCAAAGGGACTAAAATATTAAGTCAATAACAAACCTAATTAATAAATAAACCTAAATTAATAACAATATTAAAAACAGTTGGTTGAAACCTGGGCAGCATGGTGGCACAGTGGGTAGCACAATCGCCTCACAGCAAGAAGGTTGCTGGTTCAAGCCTCGGCTGGGTCAGTTGGCATTTATGTGTGGAGTTTGCATGTTCTCGCCGTGTTTGCGTGGGTTTCCTTCGGGTGCTCCGGTTTCCCCCACAGTCCAAAAACATGTGGTACAGGTCAATTGGGTAAGCTAAATTGTCCGTAGTGTATGTGTGTCAATGAGTGTATGGATGTTTCCCAGTGATGGGTTGCAGCTGGAAGGGCATCTGCTGCGTAAAACATATGCTGGATAAGTTGGCGGTTCATTCCGCTGTGGCGACCCCAGATTAATAAAGGGACTAAGCCGAATAGAAAATGAATGAATGAATGAAACCTGATTAAAACAAGTTAAACTACCAAAAGCATTTTGTGACTTTGTCATTTACACTAGCTGATAAACTAATAAATACTGTAGGATACTTGTTTTTACTACAGTAAAGTGTTGTGTATTGCAGTGTAATATACCCTATAGTTGTAGAAAACTATAGTGGGTAATTTGCTTATATACATATATATGGAATCGCCACAGCAGATTATTTCAAGTAAAAACTATAGTATTTACTATACATACTATTGTAGTGATAAATTCAATTACCACTACAAAATTGGTATGTGATAATTGAATTTATCACACGATAGTATTTCTTCATATGGGTTTGCCCTGGCTGTTGTCATTTCTGACTGGACATTAGTTTAAAATACATCAAATGCATTTGTGACCAGTCAACAAAGAAGTTATCCAAGAAAGTACTGGGTAAAATAAGGTAACTGGTTGGGTTTAAGGGATAATAACTATATCATAACATATCCATGCCCACAACAGTTGGACAAATAGGGTGAAACTTTGTTGAAAGCTGCAAAACACAAGCTTTAAGCTTCCCACAGGACAAAATACTGTACTAATGTATAGCAAATAGTCAGTGTTTTTGAACTATATTATAACAGTGTGTATTGTATACTATATAGCGTTCACAAAACTTGCTTTATGAATGCTACAGCACACTGCAGTGTTAACTAAAGTTATACTGTTAAAAACAATTATTATTATAATCTAAAAGTTATAATCGAACGTGATGCTGTGGAAATTCCCTCTTTCTAAATGAAGTCACACAACAATTTGACTACAGTTTGATTGTACCTAGTGTACACTGTAAAAAAATATATCCGTAAATGATCAGTTTTCCGTATTTTGTGATTCACGTTTTTATTTTTCCCATTTATTTATGCTTTTGAATCATATTTTGGGAGCTTGATATTTCTTCCAACAATTTTAACCTTGAAAAGTTGGAAAAAGTGACATTTATTGATAATTTAATTGTTTAAAGTGATATATTGTCTGGGTTGGTGTTGTATATATAGACTTATTTCTCTATATGTTCTACAACAGAGTCTGGTTTCTCTCGAGGTTTTTTTTCCCTTCACTTCATCAATTGGCGAAGTTTTTTTCCCTCGCCACTGTCGCCACTGGCCTGCTCGGATCAGGACTTGTGGAGCTGCGCTTCGGTGGATTTGCTCTTCAGTGTTTGAACTTTCAGCAGTGAAACTTAAACCACACTGAACTGAACTGAACTGAACTAAACTCTGAAATCTGGACTTTACTAGAACATGTTAAGCTGCTTTGACACAATCTACATTGTAAATATTAATTCAACAAAATAAACTATATAAATAAACTTGAATTGAATTGAAAACTTAAATATATTATTTTTTATACATCATATAATTTCAAACTACTAAAATGTCAATAAAAGTCACTTTGTACCGAGTACCTGTACTCGGTACAAACTGTACCGAGTTGAATGTTCAACATCAAAAGTCGACAGAGCAGAGATCAGCATCCCATAATGCAATTCACGACCCTAAATAAACGGAAAATACTTGTGAATCACTAAATACGTTATTCATTCATTTCATTCATTTTCAGCCGCTTTTCCAGGGCCGGGTCGCGGGGGCAGCAGTCTTAGGAGAGAACCCCAGACTTCCCTCTCCCGAGACACTTCCTCCAGCTCCTCCGGGGGATCCCGAGGCGTTCCCAGGCCAGCCGAGAGACATAGTCCCTCCAGCGTGTCTTGGGTCTTCCCCGAGGCCTCCTCCCGGTGGGACATGCCTGGAACACCTCCCTAGGTAGGCGTCCAGGAGGCATCCGAAACAGATGCCCGAGCCGCCTCAGCTGACTTCTCTCCATGTGGAGGAGCAGCGGCTCTACTCCGAGCTCCTCCCGGGTGACAGAGCTCCTCACCCTATCTATAAGGGTGAACCCTGCCACCCTGCGAAGGAAACTCATTTCGGCCGCCTGTATCCGAGATCTTGTCCTTTCGGTCATGACCCAAAGATCACCAAATACGGAAACTGTTAATTAACATATATTTTTGACACTGTAGCCAAAACTAAAAAAGAATACACAGTGGACCCAATAATTTACTTCAATAATATCGAATATGGGCGACGCGGTGGCGCAGTGGGTAGCACAATTGCCTCACAGCAAGAAGGTCATTGGTTCGAGCCTCGGCTGGGTCAGTTGGCATTTCTGTGTGGAGTTTGCATGTTCTCCCCTGTGTTGGCGTGGGTTTCCTCCGTGTGCTCCGTTTTCCCCCACAATTCCAAAGACATGCGCTATAGGTGAATGGGTAAGCTAAATTGTCCGTAGCGTATGTGTGTGAATGAGTGTGTATGGATGTTTCCCAGTGATGGGTTGCGGCTGAAAGGGCATCCGCTGCGTAAAACATATGCTGGATAAGTTGGCGGTTCATTCCGCTGTGGCGACCCCAAATTAATAAAGGAACTAAGCCGAAAATAAATGAATGAATGAATGAATATCGAATATTGACAACATTGATATAATTCACATCATAGTGTAATTTTGACTTTTTTTGACACGAGATTTAAATGAATGCAAACACACAATCTAAGAATAAATTAAGAAAAAGTCAATTAAAATACAAAATTGGAGTTTACAAAAGTAAACAAAATATTTTTCATAAACATAAAATATACATTCTGTGGAAACATATTTGGATTTTTAAATTATATTACAACTAGCTATGAAGTATTTTGACTAGACATTATATGGAGAGCATGACCATAATCCAGTTTTGAATTAGTCAAAGTCCAAACTGAATCAAAGAAAATCAAACCAAAAAATCTAATACAATAATGAAACAGGCCTCTAATTGATTTAACCATATTATTAAAAAATAAGTTAATATAAAGATGAAGTACTTTTTTTCTTACTTTAATTAATGGAGTAATTCAGGTTTGCATGCAATTTCATCCTTTTTGGGGGGGTTAAATTTAAGCATAAATTCATTCGGTCCTAATTAGCTCCAATTTCTTAAATTCCTTTTATCTTTTACAAGACATGCCAACTTATTGACTAGTCAGTCACAATCAACTATTTTCTGACATCCATTTCACTTATCTCAAGCACCATATAACTACTTTACAGACGTTATGCTACTTTATAAAATAAGATGAAATGAATGAATTTAAATGAAATTTGGCTAATCAAAACTGACCTGCAATTCTTTCAATGTAACATAATATAGAAAAAAGTACCTGCCAAAGTAGATTATCTCGTACCAGACGACGACCTGCCGCTTTCCTTGCAGTTTATTTCACTTCTAATATCCTTCAGTAGACACTATGTAGTGCTCTCAGTCCAGATTATCCAGGGATGTGCTCATGACCTGCAGACCTAAAGCTGGTGGTTTATCAGATTAAACAAGACTGAAAACAGGCCAAATTAAACAACTCGGTAACAGCTAACAAACACCTTTGCATTATGAAATCTACAAATTAATCAGTCTAGATTCCCTTAATTACTAGCATAAAAACATGATAAATGCATTTATAAATAAACAAAAATAAATGAATGAGAATTTATGATTGGATATGAATGAATCACTAATTCAACAACGTGTGAAACAGCTACAAATAGGGCTGTGCAATATGATGATATGTGTGCTGTATAAACAAAATAAGACAAATTATAAATATAATATTAATAATTGTGGTCTCACAAAATACATTGTTTATGTTAATACTTATTCATAATTTATATGAGCGCAATATTACATGCCGTTACGGGGATATTTATATTTTCATTCATTTTCCTTCGGCTTAGTCCCTTTATTCATCTGGGGTCGCCACAGCGGAATGAACTGCCAACTTATCCAGCATATGTTTTACACAGCGGATGTCCTTCCAGCTGCAACCCAGTACTGGAAACATCCATACACACTCATTCACACACATACAGTTTAGTTTTATTCAATTCACTTATACCGCATGTCTTTGGACTTGTGGGGGAAACCGGAGCACCCGGAGGAAATCCACGCTAACACGGGGAGAACATGGAAACTCCACACAGAAACACCAACTGGCCCAGCCGGGACTCGAACCAGCGACCTTCTTGCTGTGAGGTCACAGTGATAACCACTGAGCCACCATGTCGCCCCCATTTTGCATTTTATTTAGTAATATTGTTTAACTTTTATGTTGGACCTGTAATCATTAGTTTTTGGAAAGTGTTTATTAATATTTATTACATATTTCACATTTTCAATCAAACATTTGCCCTGAAGTTTTAAATTAAAAAGTATGATTAAATGAGTACATTGCTGAGTATATACTTTAAAATGCAAAAAATAGATAGTCCTTTACATGTATGTATATATATGTATACATACATACATACATACATATATATAGATGCATATATAAACTACTAAATGATTGAATTTACATAAATGGTACTATATGGTGGTATATATCATTATCATGAGACGACTTTCATTGTGATATATACTGTAAAGACAAAATAATAAAAAAAAAAAATAATAATAATAATAATAATAAAACAATTGTGGTGTCACAAAATATATTATATGAGTGCAAATATTACACGCTATTATGGGGATATTTACCCATGTATTATATTTTTTATTTTTACGCTGGACCTTTAATTATGATTGTTTGGAAGGTGTTTTGGTATCACTTTATTTTGATGGTCCCTTCAATGCATTTTGTTGAATTTAAGTTACATTGCCAACATCTACATGTTAACTAATTCTCATTAGATTATAAGTAGACTGTTAGGTTGGGGTTGGGGTTAGTGTAAGCTGACATGTTTCTTACAGTCAGTTAAATGTCTGTTGAAGGAGCAGTATCAGCAGATATTAAGCAGACGGTCTACTAATACTCAAATGAGAATAATTAGCATGTAGTTGCAATGCAACTTATAGTCAACAAAATGTGCAATAGGGACAATCAAAATAAAGTGTTACCAGTGTTTTATATTTTATTATTAATTTTATATTTTCACATATTTAATCAAACATTTGCCCTGAAGCTTTAAATAAAGTAAGAAATATGATCACGTATGAATGAGTACATTTCTGAGTATATGCCGACACGGTGGCTCAGTGCAGTGGTTTGCACTGTTGCCTCACAGCAAGAAGGTCACTGGTTTGAGTCCCGGCTGGGTCAGTTGGCATTTCTGTGTGGAGTTTGCATGTTCTCCCTGTGTTGGCGTGGGTTTCCTCTGAGTGCTCCGGTTTCCCCCACAGACCAACCACATGCCCTATAAGTGAATTGAATAAACTAAATTGGCCATAGTGTATGTGTGTGAATGAGTGTGTTGCAGCTGGAAGGGCATCTGCTGTGTAAAACATGCTAGATATGTTGGCGGTTCATTCCGCTGTGGTGATCCCTGATGAATAAAGAGACTAAGGCGAAGGAAAATAAATGAACGTGGCCAATGTATACAAACTATCAATTGATTGAATTTACATAAATGGTATTTTATCGTGATATATATCGTTATCATGATATGGGATTACTTATATTGTGATATGAGATTTTTGTCATATTTTTGCCCAGGCTTATAGCTACAAACAAACTATGAAGTTCCTATAAAACCATCTGCTCAGTTTAAAGTGAAAAACTTTCAAAAACTATAAACTAAAGCATTTGAGATCCTGTTGAACTCAGATCCATTTCAGGTGATCTGATTGTTTTTTGCGAGAAAAGAGAAAGTGATCAAAGGAAAAACAGAAGATTTGGTTTGATAAGAAATATATATATTTGTTTCCATCAACATTTCAGAGTGATACTCACCCAAGATGAGGAAAACATGACCTGCATTCTGACAGAAAAACGCATCTATTCAGTTTCCGAAAGAAAGAAATACAACACATTTTATGACTTTTTTGTTTTGTTAGGCGTAAAACGTGACCGGAATTAAAGAGATAGTTCATCCAAAAATGAAAATACTATTATTTACTCTCCCTTTACTTGTTCCAAACATGTTTATTTACTTTCTTGTGTTGAACAAACACACACACAAACACACACACGCATACACACACACACGCACACACACACACACACACACACACACACACACACACACACACACACACACACACACACACACACACAGATGTTTTGAAGAAAGCTGGAAACCTGTAATCATTGACTTACATAGTATTTGTTTATTCGACTACACTGTAAAAATGCTCCACACAATTCATCTATGTTGTCTCAACACAAATCCATTAAGGTAACCTAACATATTTAAGTGGATTGAACAAAGCAATTAAGTTTTGAATTCCCAAGAATTGTGTTGTTTCAGCTCCTTTTAAATAAGTAGTTTGAACAAGCAGCAAAAATAATTTTTTTTGAGTGTATGGAAGTCAATGGATACAGTTTGTCAGTTTTCTTCACAATATTAGAAACTCATAAAGGTTTATAACCACTTGAAGCTAAGTAATAGTGAAAAAAATCGAATTTTTGGGTGAACTAGCCCTTTAAATATTGTGATTAATTTATCTGATTCATCATTTCTGTGCAAAAGACTAATAATCAGCTCAGACACCTAAAAATAAACTAAAATAAACATCTAACGAGTAAATTCACAATCCTTCTGTAGTGATTATTATAATAGTTACATCACTCAAATGTCCGAGTCTCTTAAAGGCAATCATCCGCTAAAGCATGGCAAGAACAAAAATGAAATATATTCCATAAGTTCACAAAAGGAAATCCTACTGTACACAGAAATCTGTACGCATGTTCAGTCAAAACACATCCTTCACCTGAGAAAGATCATTTCTCAGTAAAGAGAAAGAATTTCTAGTAAGTTCAGCCTGATTTTGAGTTGTTTTTTTGTAAATATTGCTGACGTCATCTGCCCATGCTAATGAGGCAAGGTTGTGATCCTCATACTCTGACTAGCGATGGGATACGTTACCATTGGCGTGGTTGCATGGCTCATGGTGATGCCCGGTAATGGTTGTGCCATGGACACAGCAACCGGCGCCACGGAAACTGCAACCGGAGCCATTGAAACGGGCGGTGCCATTCCCTGTGCGATAGTCTGGGCGAGGGCGGCAGAGATGGGGTCGGGGTTGAGATGCGGAGGCGGTGCTGTAGGTGGCGCTGCATTTGCTGGAGGAGCCGTCGGTGCACCGGACGGGGCCACCAGGTCTTGTTGAGTGACGGGACGGGGCTGCAGACCTGCACTGCTCAGGGTGGTGTGTGTCTGGGCAATGCCGTGGTTGTAGGAGCTCACAGAGCCCACAGGGGGCACCAAACTCTGCTCAGATGGAGCAGGGGTGGAGGACAGAGTCATCACTTTAGCCTGGCTACGAAACTGAGCGTTCTGCTCCAGAAGTACCTCGTTAGTGGCTATGAGATTGGAGACCTTGAGGGAAAAAAGGAAACGTGTGAGTTTGACTTGGAGCTTCACTCTGAAGACATTGAGAATGTATAAACGGTTGTGCTGCATTTAAATTCAATGATTTTCTTACTGATCTAAACATCAGACGTAGAATTTAGAGGTGATGTTGCTTTGGTGTTTGCAAGATTTATAATCATGGTTCAAGACAACAAAAAGTCATAGTTTAGAAGCAATCTTTTCACCTGTTTCTTCAGCTCCTCCACTCTCTTCCTCAGCAGGGCGTTCTCCTCCTCCAGTAAGCGATACTCTATGGGTCGGGTCGGCAATGTGGCCTGAAACCCCAGATCATAATGTCCACCGCTGGTCCCGTCAGCCAGCCGCAGCCCCTCCAAACGCCGTCTCTTCAGCTGCAGGACAGTGTGGTCCACAGGGGCCTCCACGGGCCCTGCTTCAAAAATGCCATTCTCAAACAAAGGGTCGTAGACAGAGCACGGGCCCCTGTCGTAGCGCCTGTGACCTGCTGTCCCCATTGACAAACAGCCGCTCAATGAGCCTCCGCCACCTCCTCCACCTGACAGGCCCTGCTCTCTGCATCCGCCCAGGTTGGGACATCCCATCCCAATATAGTTCCCTACACCACCACCAACAAGTCCAGAAATCCCTCCACAAGCACTGCCAACACCTCCTGCACCTCCGCCCCCAGAGTTTACCATCCCGCTAACACCACCGGTGACTCCCATCATACATCCCACTCCAACCCGGGACGAGGTTTCATAGTCGTAGTCCTTCCTGACATGCCGAAACTTGCATTTATTACCCCGCTGACACTCTCCTTTCAAATAATCCCTGCAAATAGGCACCTCTCCACGGCTAAACGGGAGATCGGTCGGAGACAATCCCAATCCGGCCGCCACCTTTCCTCTTAGCCGGAGCGGAAGTTCTCCTGTTTTCTTATAATAGTCCTCGTCTTCCTTTGACCCGTGAACAAATCTGCAATTAGGACGGACACACTCTTTATTCTGGTGATCGTGGCAGAAGATGAACTCATTTTTCTGCGCACCCAAATCTGGAACTTCATTGAAGTCGGGATGGCGGAAGCGGCAGCGTTTGCCACGCTTGCACACATTGCGCAAAAAGTCCCTACAAACACCATCTAGTCCCAAAGCGCTACCGGAGCTGTTGCCGTTTCCTAAAGCTCCACCACCACCCATGGCTCCGGGACCTCCGTTACCCCCCGTGCTGCCTGCTGAGCTGCCCACTGCTGTGGCTCTGCCCTCCCCGACCCCTGTCCCAGACCCGCCCTCGTCCCCGCTGCCACTCCCACCGCCACCTGCCAGGTAGGCACTATCCCGGTCAGGCATGGCGCTCGGCCCGGCGGGAGGAGAACGCTGCGCTCATGTGGGTGACAGAGAGATGGAGGTCTACAAGTGTTCAGAGTTACAGTCAAAGGAGGGGGAGAAGCTCAGACTGTAGACGAGTGCAGATCACAGCTCCACTCGCGCACCTGTGGACAGAACACCGACACAATTATAGATTATAAATTAAGTAAACATTTATTAATAGGTCCTGTGAAATTTCAATATTATTTTTTCTACATGTATTAGCTAGTGTGCTCCAAGAGTGACAAAATTTGTGTTTACTAAATGTAAAACCGATATAAACATCCAAAGCTTGCAGCTTCTCACTTCCACCTAAATGGATCAAATTTATTCATACTTCTGTTTCTCATCAAATCTTTTGACCAATCAAAGGCTCTCTAGTATCTGACATGCCCCGCCCCTTCAAGACACTTCTTCTTTGATGCGCTTGAGTGCTTGAACCACTCTCTCTGGCAGAGCTGTGCTAAAAATGAAATGCTATTGGGTGTTTTTTAAAGAGGGGGGGACACTCTATTGTCACACCCTCTCTTTATTTTTCAGTTGAGATTACGTCAAACATCAAATTTAAAAAAATGCACATTTCAAAGCACTTCAAGGGACCTTTAATGAATTTTAAAAAATCTAACGCATGCAATAATTTTCAAGCATCCAAACAATAAATAGGGAAAAAGCTTTTACTGTTTGTAATCATATTTCATTTGTTTAGCTAAAAAATAAACGCATGACTATAACATGTTTACCATCATTGAAAAAAGACAATTAATTATAACTTCCGAACTAAAAAATAACTTAAGTCAGAAATATACACAGAGCAAGAATCATTTGATGAAATATTAATATGAAATATTCGGTTGCACCAAAACACTTAAATTATCATCTTAAAATTTTTGAATTTCCCACAATCCTAATCCCATTTACAAGATAATTGTAATCATTTACAATATAATAAAATGTATTGGTTTACACATTATCAATAAGGACAGCATATTAAGAGATTGTGTTCCCAATTTAAAATAAAAATAAAGACTTTAATTTAGGGCATTTTGTTTTGCATAAAATTACAGAAAGGTGTCATGGTTTCAGTTGTTTCAAATATTTATTATTAGACAGAATCTAAGTTTTAACTATTAAGAAATGATTATTAGGTGGAATAACCCTGATGTTCATTCACAACAAATGAAATACTGGATAGGATATTCTTTAAAAAAAGCTTTAAATGACTACAAATAAGCTCAAAATATACTAATTTAAAAACTGGAAGAAATATCAGCCTTTTCTAGAATAAGATATTAGCATTAAACTCAAATCCATACCTAATAATTGCAGTAAAACGAGAAAGACTGACAATCTTAAAGTGGTCCTTTATTTCTTATAGCCAAATAAATATACAAAAGGGGCCTCACGGTGGCGCAGTGGATAGCACGTTCGCCTCACAGCAAGAAGGTCGCTGGTTCGAGCCTCGGCTGGGTCAGTTGGCGTTTCTGTGTGGAGTTTGCATGTTCTCCCCGTGTTGGCGTGGGTTTCCTCCGGGTGCTCCGGTTTCCCCCACAAGTCCAAAGACATGCGCTATAGGTGAATTGGGTAAGCTAAAATTGTCCGTAATGTATGAATGTGAATGGGTGTGTATGGATGTTTCCCAGAGATGGGTTGCAGCTGGAAGGGCATCCGCTGCGTAAAACATATGCTGGATAAGTTGGTGGTTCATTCCGCTGTGGCAACCCCAGATTAATAAAGGGACTAAGCCGAAAAGAAAATGAATGAATATACAAAAGGACTTCGATGCAGCCGTGTATACACATAATATTCATATATTCTATAATAATTTTAATAACTACGTTTTAAGTAAATGATTTTCCCCAATCTCGTACTTGCTGTATTAAACGTTTATATCTTTATAAACAATCATCGTGACTGTTTGTTTACTAGTAGTGTTGTCATGTCAAATACTTTAACGGCACATTGCGGCATAGACTCCATGTGAATGCATAACCGAGTGTTATCCGACATTGTTGTTTGCTTAATTTGCATATTTATATTAAATTTGCAGCAGGTTATTTCTCACAGCGCATGAAGTAACGTCGACTACCGGGCACAAAGGCCCGGGTAAGGCGCGCGGACAAAACGCAAAGACATTAACCTAAACCATTACTAGTATCAACTTACCGACTGCACACAACCGGTCGAAGGAAAGAAACTGAACAAACTGTACAGCATTACTAGCTAAACGAAGCATGTATTAACCGTGCGAGTGCTAACACCAGAACACAAGATGCTCCATGAATTTCCGCTTTTGTTTTACGAGACACTTCCTGTGCGGTATTACGCTGGGAAAACGAACGTCAAAATAAAAGTCCTCAAACATGTAGTAAAATAAAGATGTAGGTGTGACATGATACTTCCATATTTGTCTAAAGTTTCTAGTTAAAAAACAAAACAGGATGTTACAAAGAAAATGTAAACCTTCGTGTATTTCATTGTGTGTGCTTTTATAGAGACTCAGAAAATTCATTAGAGATATCTAGTACACTTAGAAACAGTACACAGTCATGTCGTGTGTGTTTTGGTATTTAAAAGCTGCATTAAAGGACATCTTATTCTTAACACTAATTGTTTAACAAGCAAATCCTGAATAATAAAAAACCCTGTAAGGAGTAAAACCCATTACTTCCACAAAAATATATTGGAAAACCACATTTCTGGCCAGAATTAAGAGTTTGGGATTTTAACTTTAGGGTTAAAACTAATTTGCCAATGATGTAATTCTCTAACTTTAATATACATATACTACTACATAAGATTTCAACATTTAATTGATGTACAAGACTCAGTAAGTCACTACAGCATGATGGTTGTCAATAGTTTATTTTTACATTAACGAGAACATCAGACATTAATGTTCATTTCCAATAATCTTATAAAGATTCAGTTGTCGACCAGGAATGCAGTGGGCACAGAACCTGGGGGAAAAAAGAAAAGGTGGTTTTACATTAAGCAAAACAACACTGGTGAACAGATCAAAACAGATATCATGATGTTAAGTATTAAACCACATCGCCACCAATGTATTAAATCTTTTCTGAAATTAATAACATGCACTAATCTGCTTTAAATTAAAACATCTGGTTTGTAAATGCTACTGAAGTGAGCTTAAAATGAACACCTTTGAATTGAAACAGAGCACTTAAAACATTTATTTTGGATGTTTTTTTTAAATCCACTAGACATATTTCTCCCCTAATATGGTTCAAATGTAGTAAAACAGCTAAAAATGTTGCAGTGCAAACATTACGGCTTTGTCTTTAAGCAATTTTTTGTTTTAGTCGAAACAATTAACATATTTGGGAACTAAGAGATGTCTATTGAATTGTATGTGCATATAAAGTGTAAAAGTTATGCATGCTAAATATTCTATACAGAGCTGATATGCATTTGAAGCTCCACTCACATGAATTTGCTGCTTTACTCTCCAGACGGCCTGGCGCTTTCAAAGATTCCTGCCTCTTTCATGGCGTTAAACTCCTTTGTGGAATCGTACTGCGTGTAGAAGTCAGCATACGCCTTTTTCCTGGGATCTGATACTGTTAACTGCAGAAAGACACACGTAAAACACAGATTTAGAGGAAAAAGAAAGTCATACACAGGATTAGAACTAATGATCAAGTAATGGAAAGGGATCCTTATGTCCAAGTTCCACCATAACAAATGGTGCACAACATTCTGACAAATGTCTAAAGTCATGGATAAAAGTAGGAATGATTTATTGAAGGACTTATTCTTGTCCAAGTCTCAGGACTGAATATTTAAGACCAGTTATTTCACTAAATTGGAAGTGCACTTTTGTTGTCATCATTACTTTGACTACATTTAAATAGTTCTTTTTAAAATGCAAACACTGACACTTCTAATTAGATTTTTGGGGTTGTTTATTTTTGGTAGTGAAGTGTGGGTCAGAAATTAACAGATGAAAGGTGTCAAAAACTTCACCAGAATTAATGCAAAAGTCCACAAAAGTCAAATGATTGCACAATAAATAAATAAATAAATAATACAAGATCTTGTTTAAAAAAGGAAAAAGAAAAAAAAGGTGAAATATTCCAGTAACATCAACAGAAATTAAGCTGTTTTCATGAATGAGAGCGATTGTATATGCACAATAAACAAACTGTTAATATTAAAGTAACCTGTTAGCCACAATTTTAAATTGATTTTTGCTCCATTTTAACAGAGAAAATAGATCCAAAGCAATTCACAGCATAAGTGTTGTGTGGTTTAACAAAATAGTGGTTTATTAATTGAACAAATCAAATGCTTTTAAAAATCAGCTCAATCAACTTAAATACAAAAGTGTTTTTTTTTTAAACCTGCAAACAAATATTTAAACATAAAAAACACATTTATGCAGTTGTAATTGTATTTATTTATTATTTATTTATTGCCACATCAGCAACTTATGGCTATTTTTATGGCAAAATGGATATACATAAAAATATTACATGATAAAAACAAATTCATATTACAATAAAAAGGTACTTAGTCAAATATATAAAATAGAAATAAATAATTCACACAAAAATATATTCAAAGTTAAATATAATTTTTCAGTTCAATTTTTGATTAAACAAATTTAAGATTCTTCCTGGTGGTAGCTTATTAAAAATATCAAATCAAAGTGCTTTTCTAATGATATTCAAACTTCTACATTCCAACAAAATATGTTTGATGGTAAGATCAGCTTGGCAGGGATTACATTTAGGTGGTGCTTCGTTATTCAATAAATATAAATGAGTCAACCTAGAAAGTCCAATTCGACATCTAGTATAGACAGTTCGTTCATGCCTGGTCTCAAAATTATAATTTGCAAAGTGTCTTTCATTTATTTTCGGGTTAATTTCATGTAATTTATTATTTATGCAGTTGTCCCATTCCCTTTGCCATGTTTCGTTTATATACAAATTAATTGTAGGTTTCAAGTCCTCCGGAGGAATGAAACATTGTCACTTTCAAGGAGATCAGCTGTAATTGTATAAATTTAGATGCAACCCCTGCAGCACTTCTGCAGTTCAAGCATTAGTTTTGATATTAGTGATTTCACTTCATTTGTAGCAGCCCTGTATGGTTTCTTCTTCTTATAACAATTCATTGTTTAAAATTTCCCAGGCCATAAATGTGGATCTTTCAGATGAAATCTTGATGTGATATAACCTGTAGCTCAAATGATAAAGCATAGTGCTAGCAACTGGGGTTTAACATTAGCGCATTCAGACTTTGACTATAGGCCTATCACAACAATCAATATATCGACTTATTGTGCAATACTTGGAGATGACCTCAATTATTGTTCACGTTACAATATATATTTTCAAATTCACAAATAATGTTAAAGCCATTTTACAATGACATTTATGTTCTACCCCAATAGTGTCAAAGTTTATAATTGGACATTTAATAGTAATATATATATATATATATATATATATATTAATAAATAAATAAATAATAGGACATTTACCCTTTTAACATCAAATTATAAAATCTAAATAACCTTAAGAATGATCCGTATTTTAAAGTGTTCATGGCTATTTGCATTATTATGCTGTTATATAATCATTATATATTCAGTGGCATAAAATGATCTCAAAATGACAATAATATCACTTATAGCAACAATTTCTTTGACAATATATCGCACGACAAGAATTCCTTATCGTGACAGGCCTAACTTTGATTTTATATTAGGAACTTACTATTGTTCCTAATATAGTTTTAGAAAAGTATTCTTTGCAAATTGTAAACAGGGAAATCATATTGGCAGCCAATGACTATCAAAAGTACAACATTGTTCACAGTCAATTAAAATAGCATGGGAAATAATATAGGGACCTTCTATTGAGACAAGCATGGTTATCAGCTTTTTAAGTTAGAAACAAATATAATGTGTTGTGCTCATAACAGTTCATCATGAAATCAATCTGTTATTAACCTTTTTTTAAACTTATGCTTTACTATTTTACTGAACGCCAATACTTTACCCTTAATGTTCATTCAACACCTAGGTTTTGGGTTCAAGACAGAAGCCCAAAACTGATAAAAAGTGAAAAAAAGAGATAAAAAGAGTCTGCCAAAAGCAGGAAAGTAAATGTAAACTGTAAAAACAACTTTACTGACCTTGAAACCGGCTGCGGCAACGAGGGAAAGAACAAATGCAATGGGCAAATGAAACCTCAAGCGCTTGGCAAGGAGGCCCCTCATTGCTGGCTTTGCAAGTGACATTGTTGAACTCTGGAAAAGAGAAGATACTCATAAAACACATTTCATATATTGGTGGTCAATTTGGCCACCCTGCGCTGCATTAACACGTTATTAGATCTACCTTTAGTAACTGCTACGTGCTGTTCTGACTATCACAAATGGATGGATGTTTTATTGACTCTCAAGAGAACTACACATTGAGGTACTTTAGCATTTAGCTTATTTTCTGCGATTAAAATAATAAGCTGACAACAATATGTAATATTCAGATATATTAATATTAATGTTTTATATACTGATGTGCGTCCCAGCTGAGGTCAAGTTTTACAATGCGCAATTTATTCCCACACACGTGAACCAGCGCTAGCAAAAACAAATTAAGCAGTTTTATTTTATTTATGATATTTTTAATTCATGTTAGTGCTCTCTGAGGAAACACAAACGGCTAACGCTAGCCAGCCGTAAAGATCAGCTGCACTTCAAAACGAGGCACGTTTAGTTAAATTCTAATGATTAAAGAAGTGTTACAACTTTAAACAGAAACAGTCTTATATTTTTCACAAGATTAATCACAGTAGTTTTTATATAAAGGAACATAAGCACAATATTTACCGTTCAATTCGCGACCTTCAGCGCGCACGTCCGGTGACTCAAAGAGGAAGACGTTTATGTGAGGCCCGACTACGGAAATCGGCGAAGGACACATCAAAATAAGGGATGGCATTGAATGGAAAACAGAAAAAGCAGGACATTTTATTACGTCTTAAAAATAGAATAATTATTATTTTTTAAATGGGTTTGAGAATTACGCACCATACATGCATTGCAAAGTATTAAATGTCTGTTTTAAAAATTTTAAATATTTGTATGCTTTAATCCATTTGTATTAATATGTTTAACCAATTTATCATAAGAAATATGAATATTTTAGTTTTAATAACTTTTTTGTATTAGTTATTTTATTATTATATTATTATTTTTTACATTTATATAATTTTAATGAGTTCATTTATACTAATATTGCTAGTCTTCTCAATAAAATAATGTATTATTTTTGTTAGTTATAATTATTTTTTTATTATTATTAATAATTTACATTTGTAATACTTTTCTTTTCAAATTTCAACAAACCCCCAAGCTTCAAAAACTATAGTATTAATATAATGAACGCTTCGGGTTTCAGCAACATCTGGCAACCAACGGCTTTCTGTAGAGGGAAGCTAACATTCGTTTCAGTCAATCAGTGTTGCCATGTCCACTCAATTATTACAAGCAACTTTCCTTTGGTTTTTTATCAGACCTCGTTACTTTCTTCTCTAACCGGATCTGGCAACACGGCATTGGGTTACAATCATCCGTCCCGATCTTCAAATAGCAGCACCGGAGCTCGACAGCCGCTTCAGTCCCGAGAACTGAAACTGAAATTTAACACGGCCCGTTTGATTAGACACTCAGCCGGTAAAACGTGGTCCTCATCCCGACTAGCGTGTGTGTGGAAGGCGGAGAAGAGCATTTCTAGCATGTTCTAGGAGGAGGACGGACTGGTTATCTAGTATAGTTCACTAGCTGGTTGTTAAATACAGTAACTGCTAACTTTAAACAGGCGATCACAAAAGCCCTTCCTTCAGCGTTTATTTTCCGGGGTTTTCCACCAAGACGATTCTATAGGGTAACTTTGTTTCGTTTATACACTACCCATTTAATGACAGCGTTATGTTGATATCGTAACATTTTTAGGTAACACCAGGTAATGTTTACATTAATTTTGATCGTTACAGTGTTATCATGCCTCAGAAGCGGCGCTCGCAGGCGTGGACGGAGCTCAAACAAGCCGGTAACGAGTGCTTCAAAGCGGGTCAGTATGGAGAAGCGGTGACCCTCTACTGCCAGGCCATCCAGCAGCTGGAGAAATCTGGTAAGAGTATTACCTCTTAGATATACATGTTTGTGCATCTGATAGTACCATAGCATTCTGTCACTAGCACCTAAACTATTGAGGTAAGTTCATATTCACACATCCAGACTTTCTCCTTAATAATATAATTTCAGAAAAGTATTATTTACAAATTCTAAATAGTGAAATCAAATTAGCAGCCAATGACTATCAAAGTACAACATTGTTTACAGTCAATTAAATAGTGCTAATGTTGTTTTGAAGTCACACTTAAATGTGATTTCAGACCGAATACCCAAACTACCTTGGTAAAAAATACAGGAAGCATGTCACAAGTTTTCACTGAACAAATGTAGAAAAATAAAACCAACTTTACCTCAATACCTAAATTAAATGCTCCATGGTATTCATGTAACAAGCAGTATCATATAAAAACAGGGTAAATGACTCTTGGTACTGTGTATTATCATTTTCAAACTGGGGCCCAGGGACTCCTAAGGGTGTATTAGCGGGACTCTGAAAATCAAAGAGGAAAAATTGTGAATAAACAAAAACAAAATAAAAAAATGAATGCAAGTTGTGTTTGTGACAGGAATTGCTAAAGCAGGTTTGACACCTTCATACAAGGTCTTCACAAGTTGTCGACTGATAAAAATGCCATCAAATGTTGGCAGTCTTTTGAATGTTTGTTCAAATAGACGTCACATATGGAAAAAGAAAACAAATTAAAGTGTATTCTTTAAGTACACAAGGACTAAGTGTATAATTTTCCCATTTGTCAGGAACAAATGACCCAATAAGAACTAAACTACAAATGTGAACGCACCCTAAAAGATTAAAACAAACATTAGAATCCTGACATGTAATGGTAGAATTTGATAGTAATTTCATTGTACCATTGTATGCTAACATACTACAATGGAGATGCTTATTAATGTTTTTAGATAAGTGACAATAGGGTTGCCATACCAGATGGAAGACATTTTAAAATGTTACCTCAGACTGGATTAGATGTAAAGGAATCATATGAAACCACAGTAAATAAAGAAACATGCATGCATTTGTAACCATTCTGTTCGCAGGTCAAAAGAAAAATGAAGATCTGGGTATTTTGTACTCAAACAGGGCCGCCAGTTACCTGAAAGATGGAAACTGCAATGAATGTATTAAAGACTGCACAGCGTGAGTGCAACAAATGAAGGTGCCAACAAGTTTAACGTGATGATGTTCAGTGTTGAGAAACTTTATATTTACCTTTCAGGTCGCTTGACTTGGTTCCATTTGGATTTAAAGCTCTGCTTCGCCGTGCAGCAGCTTTTGAAGCTTTGGAGAGATACAGACAAGCGTATGTGGACTACAAAACAGTGTTACAGATAGACTGGAACATACCAGCTGCTCACGATGGAGTCAACAGGTAATCCAACACGGACTATATTCAGTATTATGCATGTTCACAGAGAATGCACTAATATACACTGATGAGCCTAAATATCCTAACACATGGCGCTTTTCTAATGCATGTTCTGACTAGGATCGGTCTGCTTTTCACTGCAGTTCAAGACCTCTTTAAAATTGGAGGGATTCTAGATAAGTGGTTGTAGCTGCACCGTCTTTACTGCCATGACATCATCGTAAACGTGACTTAAACAGATGCCCAATGGTGGACCATATATTTTAGCTGTATGTGAACAAGAGCTGATAAACATTCCTGAAAAACATTTTCTCTATCAAGCTCTTGCTGGATCTGATCCTTGACTTTCTTTGAGAGGAGTATCTTCCTCTAATGACAGATACGCTTATTTTTATTTGCGCTCATTCCGTGATCCTTCAGTAACTGTGCTGATTATTAAAATTTAGCAGGTCTAGTGCCTGCCTCATACTGCAAGTTCAATCACACTGGTGTCGACAATTTTCTGTTGCAATCAGTGATGTAGTGTTCATGACACAGTATTAGTATCAGTACAGCTCGCTTGGAAACGCAATCCAATCAAGTACCAGTTACTAGGTTTCATAAACAGTGGGGGAAAAACTGAACCATACCATGTAATAGAATGTTAAATATAAAATTTTGGTAGAACAGAGGGTAAGCAAACAATATTAATTTATCAGTGTTGGATGCAGTAGTAAAGATCTGAGTGAATTGGACTTTTTAGGTTAGATAATCTCTAAAATTTGTGGTTTACTCCTGTTGCCTGTACCATAAAGCTGGACTAGCTAGTTTGCACCAGTCTTGGGTTTTAGGTAACATTAAGGCAGCTTGATTTTAATCACTCTTTGTTGCAGGGGTATTATGTAACTGAGCGGCCTTCACAGTACCTAAAACAAAGATATGGTGCAAAATAAACTGAAACTTAACTGGCTAGCCAGCTAATCCAGTTTCATGGTACAAACCCCCGGTCAGTGGTGGTGAGAATTTACCAACAGTGGTCTGAGGAGGGATAAACCACAACAGGGTGTTGTTGGGCATCCAAGGCTCATTGGTGCTTGAGTACAATGACACTTTTCCCATCTGGTATGAGCCAATAAAAGAATAGAAGGTTTATTGTGACATACCTTTAATGATGGTAATGGGAGAAATGTCTGAATATGGAGCTGTGTAGCTGAAGGTCAATCAGAGAGCACTTACATTTGGTCCTCGAGCAGTGGAAGAAGATTGTCTTGTCTGAACATCACTATCTTTTGGATGGCCATGTGATGATAAAGACAAGTTGGTTGAAGGAGGCCTTTATATTCATGAGCCTGGAACGTATGATTGTGACCCTGCACTAATCTGGCTAGCCAGTCAAGTTTCAGCTTATTTTGCACCAAATTTAGGTTTTAGGTAACATGAAGGTACTCAGCTACTCCATAATACCATGGAAACAAAGAGAATTTAAAGTTAAGCTGCCTTCATGTTACCTAAAACCCAAGATTGGTGCAAACTACACTGAAACTTAACTGGCTAGCCAGCTAATCCAGGTTCATGGTACAGGTACACCTGTTCATGACTACTGTGTCCAGACCTGCCTTACTGCACACATTGTCCAAGAATGGTTTCAAGAACCTAATGAAGAGTTCAATGTGTTACATTGGCCACCAAATCTCCCAGATCTCTATCCAGTTGAACATCTATGGGATGTGCTGGATCCACTATAGCTCTACCTTGCGACCTACGGGACTTAGTGTCAGATATGACGGCTTTAGGGGTCTTGTAAAGGCCATGAATCAATGGGTCGGCTCTATTTTTCAGCACATACAGGAGGACCATTAGCATTTTAGGCAGGTGGCCTTAATGTTTGTACTTTGTACAAACCTTAATGAACTTTGCAATGAAAACTATCTTTCCTTTTAGAATGACCAAGGCTTTGACAGAAATGGATGGACCATCTTGGCGAGAGAAATTGCCCCCGATTCCTACCGTTCCAATGTCTGTAAAGGAAAAATTAGGACAAGCCGCTAGTCCAGCCTCCAGCTCACAACAGAACAATGTGATCGACAACAAGAAAAAAGGTATTTACCTTTGCTGCACTGAGCAAATGCCTCACACTTGCCTTCAGAACCTGATTTTCAGCCGTTTTATTCCAAGCACCAGGACCCGACGCTGTTAAAAAGGGCAGAATTCTAAAGGAAGAAGGCAACGCACTTGTGAAGAAGGGGGAACACAAGAAAGCCATGGAGAAGTACACACAGTCACTTGCTCAAGATCCCACAGAAGTCACAACCTACACAAACAGGTAATAAATATATAACTTCAAACAGCCAAATATAAGGTTTTGCCATGTTTGCATTATCAGAATTTTAGATCTAGGCTTGCAGGAGTTATGAATTGTGTTTTAATAATGCTTGTAAATCAATATTTGCTTGTAGGGCTCTCTGCTACCTAGCCTTAAAGATGTACAAAGATGCGATTAGTGACTGCGATGAGGCTCTTCGATTGGATTCTGCCAACATTAAAGCCCTTTACAGACGTGCCCAGGCATACAAGGAACTCAAAGTAGGTTTAATTGTGAATGAATTGCCTTAAAGGTGAATAATTGATCCTTTAAAAAAATATATATATATTTTTCCCCGTTTTAGAACAAGAAGTCTTGTATTGAAGATCTCAATAGCATACTCAAAATCGACCCAAACAACACAGCAGTGCAGAAACTCCTGCAGGAAGTACAGAAGATGAAATGACTGCGAGTGTGAGGTGGAGACGAGGAAACTTTCCCCCCCAAGTGCCTCGTTGATTTGCCTTTCAGAGCTGCAACATTTGCTATAAACTTCAGATATGCACATACATCATAATTTAAAACCCTTCACGTTAATATAGGAGCACTTGATTGGATGCTTTTTTTTGCCATCGATATGCCATTGGCAATCAAGTTTGAATTTGAAACTCCATCCTGTACTTAGTTTGGTCAAACATGTTACCACTTAATTGACCTTTAATCAAACTTCAGTGTGATTTTAGCATGTGCTTTTTAATGTGGAATTCTTTGCAGATTGAACTGAATGCCTCATTAATTTTAACCTACTTCTACGTTCTCACTTTAATCTTGAAGTTCAAATAGGCAAATAGTTTTAGGGCTGTATTTTCTACAAACTTTTGTTTTTGAAGATTATGGGTTAAATCTTGTCAAAAATCATGTAATGTTTATATACATTTGTAAAGTCTTGACACCTGTATTTATTGATGTTTCTTATGCCACTTTTGCAACAAGACAATGTAAACAGGTCTGTATTTAAATAGTGTCGTTATGCATCTGATAATAAAGGACAAGGTTCAATATCATTGTACGGTGCCATGGAGTTGTCAAATGACATGCTTCGGTCAAGGCCGCCCCCTTTTTTTTTTAACACAATAAATGAAACACATACAAGTAGCGTATGTCATTAAAAGCTATTAAAATTAAAATATATGCTGCCAATTACCAAAATACAAACTAAGCCGCAGTCTCACTAGAGCACAGGTGCCAAACTCCTGGAGGGCCACAGTTCTGCAGCTTAATTCCAATCCTAATTAAAAACAACTGATCAAACTAGTTGAGTGCTTTAGGCTTGTTTGAAACGTACAGATAGGAGCGTTGAAACTAAACTGCAGGGCTGCGGCCCTCCAGGAATTGAGTTCGACACCCCTGCATTAGAGTTTGAGCATGCAAAATTGTGTTGTACGCCACTGCGAAAAGGGGCGGGATTAAACAAGATGATTAGACATTTAAAAAAAGAGAGCGATTGGTCCATATTTTACATTTCTGTACAGAGGTCATGTTTTGTTCTTCGATTGGTCTCATGCAGTCACGTGATGCGATTTCATAAAGTTTAACTGCGAAACTTCATTATGAATGGAAGTCTATGGGGCGAAAAGTGCAGTGTGACCGTGGCTTTAGTTACCTCATTAACTGAAGTAATTTTAATTTTATACAGTAACTTTTGTTTGTAAAAACCTTTCCTTGGTAGTCAACATCACGATTAACCTTAACTTGTATTGAACCCAGGACACTCCCTCAAATGCTTGTTTAAATACCCATTAATAAATGCACATCAATTTAAATATGCACCATGACAAGAATGAAAACTATGCTAGATTTTGTTTTTTAAAGCATATGAAGTTTTCTTTGTTGTTGGACAAACCACCGTGAAAAACAAATACAGCGCGATTTGGAACTGATAAAACTTTTATTTCACTTTAAATTGTCTTTTACACTTTCCTGATTATAACATGTAAGGTGAAACTAGAACTGTTTTAAAAGACATACACAAATCTAGTATTACGTCAATAACCAGGTTGTATTTTTTTTTGTCATTTTGTAATGTTTTTCTTTTCCTTAAGCTAGTCTAAATTTTCACAACCACGTGCGCGCTAAGCAATGAAACCGTCACAGAAGCTAACTTTAGGCAGAATACTGGTCAGTAAAAACAAAGCAATTGGAGATACCAGATATACAGACAGGCTCGGCTCCACATTCACTACTGTATTTTTTTTTTTGTAATCAAGCGTAGAATAACTGCCATTTGTTCAGCTAAGGGGAGATAGAGAGATTCGTCTTCAGTGCATGAACGTTGTCTTCAGCTCAAGACAGATGAGTTCTACACCTAAGTGGAATGTTATGGTGATGTGACAAGGTATTGTGACACTGAGCGACCGATACCACTTCTAGACTATTTGCCAAATCCCATCTCAGTTTGGCGTTGGGTCAAAGCCTACGACATTTCCTGCTCAAAATTCAAGTGAAATCTCGGCAGAGCTCCTATATAAACTCGTATCTTAATAAGAAAAGAATAATAAAGCTTAAAGTCAGCGGCAAAACTCCTGAATTACACTGATATCATTTTTAAAAGAGGGGCGTTTTGTTACAAGCAGATTGACAACATTTAGTTAAGACAAGTTTATATTTACCTCTAAAATGTTTACAATTTTACATCTTTATTAAATGGACAAGAGGTCAATATTACGCAAAATTAAAAAAAAGAAATGGAGGGAGGGGGAAATAAAGTACAGAACAAACCAGGAAAATCGTTTACTGATGTCAAACAGCACCTTTATGTTGACTGCCTTCTTGACAGCACATTAGGAAACTCTCCAGTTTGTTCACGAAAGGTTTGTAATCATTAAATGTCACATTATGATGGAATGTCTTTAACTTAAAACTGAACAGACATGGAATGGCAAACCTCGGGTCCCTTTTGTCGTTGTTAGCCGTGCATGCTAATAAAAGGATGCACGTGATAGGAGGAGTAATAGTAATGCGTGTTAGTCAGTGTCACAATACAGCCTGTTTTCATCCCTTCTGTATGAGATCGCAACAGAATTGTACTGCTACTCGTAACTAATCCGTTCCCATTGAGCACGCTATTATCCAGGTGGAAAAACTAAACGTCACAGTGTTTGTTAAATTAATGGACAGTTTAATAACCTTTTGAATAAAACCAGCAATCGCCAGTACACTATTGGAGAGAAAAAGACAGAAAAGGGAGGTATGGGTAAGGGAGGGGACACTATAATGCATTATAACCTGCTAGGACCAGAGAACATATACCTTTTAAAAATGTTAGGAGGGAATTTAAGGAGTGGGGGGGAGGAGGAGGATGGAAATCGTCTCCACTATTCAACCATTTTTCCCTCGTCTGGGGGGGGGGGGGATACACAATCAGACACGTTTGAGACAAGTCAGAGAAACCAAACTTTGCCCTTCTGCTCGTGGCCTCAGGGGTACAAACTTGTAGGTCAGGTACAATTCATGCTGCTCGTCATACAGAAAGGTGGATAAAGGTGAGGTGGACTGGATGGAGCAGGGAATTATGGGCTGTATATGTGTAAGATAGAGTGTAGGTGGATTTAACAGTGAAGTGCAACGCCTTTAGTTCTCGCCCTCGCCAGCATCCCCCTCGTCACCCTGGTTTTCTGATGTCCACAGCTGCAGAAATTAAAGAAGACGTCGATCAAAAATCTGAAAAACTCATTCGAAATCGATCATTGCAAAGCCATAATATGAACGTTTCTACTGGGATTTTCTTTGCATTGTTCATATTAATAACATACAAGTGCTAAGAAATTCATATCAATCATCAACTAAAACTGTTAGGCTCATTATGCAATTGCGGATTATAAAACAGAACTGGCAACCATTCTAAATTCACAAAATGCCACCAAAAACTGGCCTTTAAGATACCAAATTTAGATACTAATACGTCCACACAGACGTTGACCAAATTGTTGGTACCCTTCCACTGAGGGAAGAAAAATTACAGTGGTCACTGAAATAACTTGACGATGATCAATATTTTATTTAATGCCATGTCAGCAACCAAGGCTATTTTCATGGCAAGAACATTTCAATAATAAATATACAAATAAAACAACAAACAAATTAATGCATAAATTGAATAAGAAAAAAAATTGTAATGATTAATCAAATATAATTGAAAATAAACTAATGAAACTGCACAAAATTGAAGGGTACCAACAATTTTGTCCACGTTTGTATGCATGTATATAAACGTTACATTTTTTTTAGTCCATCAACAGCCAACTCGTACTACTATTCTTAAACCATGTGTAAACTGTACAGTTTACATTAATTTAGCATTGAATCCATCAAATTTGATCTCTTTCTACACCTATAAAAAAATAAAATAAAATAAAAAGAGTATACAAAAACAAGTCCCCAGCTAGCACTTACAGTGAGGTTGTCCCTTAGTAACTGCATGATCAGGGTGCTGTCTTTGTAAGAGTCCTCATTCAAGGTGTCCAGCTCAGCAATTGCCTCATCGAAAGCCTACGGTAAAGGTAAAAATGAAGGTCAGGTGTACTGTCTGCCTGCACACTGCAAATGTACATCCTAGTATACAGAATAAACAGAATATTCTTCTTGATGCACGAGTTATACAAACAAACGGTACACTGAATATACACAGAACTATTAAGTTGTAAATAAACAGAAAAATAATAGTAAATAAGCAGATAGTAAAACGTCTGACCGTCTTTGCCAAACTGCAGGCCTGCTCTGGGGTGTTGAGGATTTCATAGTAAAAGACGGAGAAGTTCAGCGCTAGTCCCAGCCTGATGGGGTGTGTTGGCTGCATTTCCTTCTTGCTGATCTCAAATGCATCCTGGTAGGCCTTCTGAGAGTTCTCCACTGTGGCTGTAATTCGATAGAAAAAACACAAAAATCAATTTCGTAACATCACAGCCTGAATGTCCTGATGCAGTTTCTTCAGGCTAGCATCTAATTGTTCATTTTGGAGCCTTAATTGTTTTTTAGCCATTTAAACATGACATATTTAGGCAGCATTTTAAATAAAATAAAATGAGCTCACTTCTCTTTGAGTCTCCAGATGCCACCTCGGACAGGTATCTGTAATAATCTCCTTTCATTTTCAGGTAGAAGACTTTGCTCTCTGCCTGGCTAGCGTTGGGAATGAGGTACTTCTCCAGGAGACCCTGAGAGAGAGAGGAGGAAAGACCAATGTCAAGCTATGAGGATAAATATTGCATGGGAAAAAATAAAATCAAAATCATTAGCCATTAGAAAGAGGAAGAACAACAGTCGAGTTCATCTTTGGATCTATCCAAATTGCATTTCTCATAAGATCAGTTTCATATTATTACATTTTGCTCTGATTATAAAACTGCCTTGCTGATACATATGCAACATCCTAGCTGAAAACAACTTGGACTTGGTACAATTCAACATGGGAAGCAGCTGTGTTATTTTACTATAGAGCAGATACTATTTTGACTTAGAATTAGCTTTTATTTTATTAGATTTCTCATTATCATATACATTTCAGATATGGTAATGGTTGTTTTAGTTTTTCTTTTTTTAAACTACATAATTTAATCTATTCTTAGTTTTAGTGTATAAAATGTAACTTTTATTTTATAGTAAACCATTTTGTTAGAAATGAGATGAAACATTTTCCGCATTGTAAATTGGGTAATGCTTATTTCATTGAACAACAAAATGTGACAAATGTTTGCTGCTTTATTAATCTTGCATTTTTATTTCTGCCAATTAGTTAACAATAACTTCCGTTTTATGGTTTATTTAACTATAATAACCCTTTTATGCATCCCTCATATTAAGTTTTTACTTATTCATTTTACATGAAACACTTGACAACTGACACAAAGGAAATTAGAGAGAAAAAAATATAATGTATTATATTAGGAAAACTTGCATTTATGTTGCATGCCGCTTTGGGCTTAAGGGAAAAATGGTCATTTACTCAGCTTGTTACAAACCTCTTCGAGTTCAGAACGCAAAACAAGATATTCTAAAAAATGCTTAAAACCTGTAACTATTAACTTCCATTGTATTTGGTTTTCCATAGTTTATAACATTTTTCAAAATATCTTTTGTTTTTAACAGAAAAAAGAAACTCAAAGGTTTGAAACCAATTTGGATATTGAGTAAAGTTTAATTTTGGGGTGAACTGTCCCTTTAAGAGTCACTATAAATATACTATCCCTTTAAGAGTCAATATAAACATGTAGTACTTCAGTGCTGCACTGCATTTAATGCTGTATCAGGTCTTGATGTAAAGTATTAACTACTACATAACTTCAAAATATCTGTTTTTAATTCTGCTGCAATTTTAGACTCAAATTCAACGATGTTGAGCTGCTAGAACCGTCAAACGTTTTTTTTTCTGTCTCAGATTCACACATTGAGTCTCTCACCAGCACGTCGTTGCAGATATCCTGAAGTTCGGCTTCGATTTTCTCACGGTATTCACGTGCCATCTGCTGTTTCTTCTCATTGCCCTCAGTTTTCTGCTCAATGCTGGAGATCACACGCCAGGACGAGCGGCGGGCGCCCACCACGTTCTTGTAGGCCACGGAGAGCAGGTTGCGCTCTTCATTGGAAAGCTCAACACCGCCCTCCGTCACGGCCTTCATAGACGCAGCCATGTCATCATAGCGCTCGGCCTGCTCAGCGAGCTTAGCCTTCTGCACTAGGTCACTCTTGTCCATGATGCAACTGCAAAAATAAGAAATAAAACACACAAAGTTTCATTAGTATAGCACATTCCCACAGTCTTCAGTGCCTGTATGCATATAATAAAAATAAGCAAGGTTGCCAGGCTGTCTGACGTCCTTTTGTTGTAAAGAGGTCAATCTTGAACTTGATGACTATATAGACCTGCACCATATACTATTATTAAATTAGCGTGCTATAAAAATTGAAGTCATACTGAGGGATGCTTATGAATGATTGTGCAAGAGGGTCAGTGAAAAGGCATTTTTCAGTAGTACGAGTAAATCTCAGTAAACTCACAACTGAGGATGTAACATTTACTAACAGTATGGAGAAATACAAGGAGATTACCTGAAACCAGACAGGTTAAACAAAGACTTTTTTTGTTTTGACATATTGGCTTTCAATGTGTAATGTAATTTACCCTAAATATAAGGCGGCACACTTTAAACAAGCAGAATAACTTCTGATCTCACAACAACACAATTTTCATTTATTGATTATCCTTTATGTTAGTTTTCTCTTTGGATTTCACTACCCTCGCATGATTCTCCACTGATGAAGCATCTTTTTTGCTAGAACTAAAACTGATCAAATCTGACCTTTTGGTAAAATGCACCATTGTCTATCTATCAAACAGAAAAATCAGTCTTCTTAGCCTGTCATGATTAATAATCGTGGTTATTAGATTTAATTGAGATGACTTCAATTGCAGTGTTTTTTTTTTTAAATGTCATGCATTATTCACCAGGTGTACTCACAGATTAGGAACCAAATGCTAATTAATTGTCCAAAAGTAAACGTTTGGTTTACCTTGAGTGTTCCTTGCACAAAATAACATTGAGATAATATTTTAGCTCCTAACGCACAATGATGCAGTGGCTTTCAGGTATGCTGAAATACAACCCAATTAAAAAGTAGGTCAAAAAAAAATCATGATTTCTAAAACACCCACTGGCTTACCAACCTCTGCATATCCGATCAAAGTCTAAATCAAACACACTAAATCACCTATAACTCCAGGTAAGACTTCTGCATAACATCACAATTCCCTTTCTCCTTTTGTGCAAGGTCATTGAATACATCCAGGATCCGTGAATCTAGAAGGCCAACGTGGGAATTTCAACCCTGTCAGCTATCGATACATGTGGAAGTGCCAACGCCCAGGGCGAGTCCTGAACCCGAACCACAGGTAACGGTGTCAGGCGAGTAAACACAGCCCGTCCTGCTCCTGGAGGCCAATTCCACAACAGCAAAATTGATAAGTGGTTGCCTAACATGACCGAGAAATGTCTGGAGTGCCAGTTAAAACGCGTGGTTTGATCAGTTAGCGGATGACATAATCTGGTGTCGGACTAAATTTATTTACATAGGCCCTCACGACGCGTCCTAACGACAAGTCCGCCATCCCCGAAAGCCATCATTTCGCGATTTAATTGAACCCCAAACACCGGTGTTACATCATGAAATCAACATTTAGGAATTGATAATCTATTAATTTAGCACGTTTTAATCGGCTAGCCCGGCTAACACTGCACTGCAGCATATTCGAGGCTCGAGCTAACAGCTTTAGCCACCAATGCAACGCCCTCTCACTCACATTCCCTGGTGAAATTTAATCAGACGAGTCGATTATTAGTGACAAATTAAATTTGCGCGTTACTGATGCCGACGTACAAGCACGCGGTTTACTCGTCTGGTTAATTTGACCATTGACTGGCTAGCCGGTTAGCTTTCGCGACGGCCAGGCGCTGAATAGACGCGGGACGCCGCTGGCCGTTGCTCCAGCACGGGGAGAGGGTTGTTCGGCGCGATGCTCGGTTGATCAGGCGCTTAAACAACAAACAGCGCGCTTCTAATAGAAATCGGACGTGATCGGGAATAATTCGGCAATAATCGCTACTCATCGCCCGCCTCGGCCTAAGTCCTTGTACCCAGCCCCAAACCACAATAGACACCTTCCGCCATTGACAATCATGAGGGGGGCTTACATGAGCAACAATACAGCAAAATACACCCCCAATATTCATAATATCACACGAGCGGCCTTCGCGAGTAATGCAACTCACATTGGAATATATTTCGAGTCCTGATTTGTGTCTGTTAACGATGGGAGTATCAAGCTGTCCTCCGTTTCGCTGCTCGGGGTATTCAGGGCAGTACCACTTCCGCTTGCGCTGACACTTCCGCTTCCTCTAAACTCCACCCCTCCCCCCCCGTCAGTATCCATGGCGACCGCCGCGCGGGGTTTCCTACACTGTTTGACACGGTCGTTAACGTCACGAGGGCCATGGCAACCGAAGTCGTGCGTGACGTCGGCAGTCACCATAGCGACCGTTGCCAGGAGGCGCTCGACAGCTCGAGTGAGAATCGGGTTTGGAAATCTCAAATGTTCATGAGTGTATCTGATGAAACTCGGTGGAGAACACAAACCCTATCAACATACCTGACATTTCTTCTTTATTATTGTTATTATAATATATTAGGTACGATGCTGTGGCGCAGTGGGTAGCACAATCGCCTCACAGCAAGAAGGTCGCTGGTTCGAGCCTCGGCTGGGTCAGTTGGCGTTTCTGTGTGGTGTTTGCATGTTCTCCCCGTGTCCGTGTGGGTTTCCCCCACAGTCCAAAGACATGCAGTATAGGTGAATTGGGTATTAGGTGAATATAGGTGAATTGTGTGTGTGAATTAGTGTGTATGGGTGTTTCCCAGTGATAGGTTGCGGCTGGAAGAGTATCCGCTGTGTAAAACATATGCTGGATAAGTTGGTGGTTCATTCCGCTGTGGCGACCCCTGATGAATAAAGGGAAAAGCCGAAAAGAAACTGAATGAATGAAGGAGATTAGGTATGGGTTATGTATGTGAATATTTGTCTGGTTTCTATAAAGGCCTTATAACCTTTCTAACCCGTAAAAATAAACAAATAAATAAATAATATCGTCATCTAGAGCGTTTGTTTTTGCAGACGTTGGCCACTGGTAAACAGAAGAGCTAAAAAAACATATGAAGCATTATTCATTCATTCATTCATTCATTTATTTTCTTTTCTGCTTAGTCCCTTTATTAATCTGGGGTCGCCACAGCGGAATAAACCGCCAACTTATCCAGCATATGTTTTACACAGCGGATGCCCTTCCAGCTGCAACCCATCATTGGGAAACATCCACACACACTCATTCACACACATACAATACGGACAATTTAGTTTACCCAATTCACCTGTACCGCATGTGTTTAGACTGTGGGGGAAACCGGAGCACCCGGAGGAAACCCGAGGCTTGAACCAGCAACCTTCTTGCTGTGAGGCGATCGTGCTAATAGGTAAATCTTACCTATTTATTTATTTTACCCCTGGAATCTGTTTATACTTTGTGTAACTGATATAATTTCTCTCATTTTTATTTTGTTTTATTATGAGATGTATATTCTTGTACTAAGTCCAGCCTCAACCCATCACTGGGAAACATCCACACACACTCATTCACACAAAACTGACAATTTAGCTTACCCAATTCACCTATACTGCATGTCTTTGGACTGTGAGGGAAACCGGAGCACCCGGAGGAAACCCACGTCAACACGGGGAGAACATGCGAACTCCACACAGAAATGCCAAATGACCCAGCTGGGACTCAAACCAGCGACCTTCTTGCTATGAGGCGACAGTGCTAACCACTAAGCCACTGGCGCCCACCCCCCCCCCCCCATTGTTATTGTTTTGTCTATAATTAATATAAACATAGCTCCGTTTTGTTATTCTGACTATATTTACTAATACATTTTATGGAAGAATTACATTTATTAATTAAATGTTTATATTTTATTATTAAAATAAATTGAAAGTGAAATTTAAATAAATATAATACTGTTTTAATTCCTTTTATATCATAACTTTTTCTTTTGTTTTTATTACTGGTCACGCAAACACTAAAATGTAATTAATATCAGTCAGTTAATTAGAATGATTTGATGGAGATTTAGACGTGCCCTCGTGCATTATGCACAGAGATAATGAAGACATGTAATAATTAGTTTTTAATGACATAAAATGTTTTGATGACCTTCCGAAAGGCATCTTCTGTACTTTACTATGAAAAGTCACATGATCAGTGTTACAAAATCACTTACTTGTTTACTGTCCTGGCTCATACATTCATTCATTTTCTGTCGGCTTAGTCCCTTATTTATCAGGGGTCACCACAGCGGAATGAACCACCAACTATTACGGCATATGTTTTACCTTCCAGCCGCAACCCAGTACTGGGAAACATCCATACACTCACTGTGGTATTCATTCACTCACTACATTCATTCCCTACTGCCAATTTAGTTTATTCAATTCACCTACAGTGCATGTCTTTGGGCTGTGGGGAAAACGGAGCACCCAGAGGAAACCCACACCAATACTGGGAGAACATTCAAACTCCACACAGAAATGCCAACTGACTCAGCCGGGACTCGAACCAGTGACCTTCTCGGTGTAAGGCGACAGTGCTAACCACTGAGTCACCGTGCTGTCCTGATCATGCAAACACATAATTATTTTTGGTTTACTAAGCTCATGAAAACACTTCTTATTTTCTTTAAATAGGCCCAAAATACAAGCCAACCCAGTTCAGCAGTTCGGGTTTTATAACACTGAAATGAAGTGTGATGCTCAGACGCCACCAGCAGGGTGTAGTGCAGATCTCAGGTCAGTCTGAAGACGCTTTAAATAAACACTTTCACCTTCTGCAGAGGCTTGAGTGACCGAACAACACTCACAC
>CAIGQW010054109.1:2819384-2830581 GCA_903798125.1 Danio choprae
AGTGGCGCAGTGGGTAGCACGTTCGCCTCACAGCAAGAAGGTCACTGGTTCGAGCCTCGGCTGGGTCAGTTGGCGTTTCTGTGTGGAGTTTGCATGTTCTCCCCGTGTTGGCGTGGGTTTCCTCCGGGTGCTCCGGTTTCCCCCACAAGTCCAAAAACATGCGGTATAGGTGAATTGGGTAAGCTAAATTGTCCGTAGTGTATGAGTGTGAATGGGTGTGTATGAATGTTTCCCAGAGATGGGTTGCAGCTGGAAGGGCATCCGCTGCGTAAAACATATGCTGGATAAGTTGGCGGTTCATTCCGCTGTGGCGACCCCAGATTAATAAAGGGACTAAGCCGAAATGAAAATGAATGAATGAATATATATATATATATTATTGTTTATAGAACAAAGCACTGTTATACAATGATTTGCCTAATCACTGTTAGATCACACTCTCCATGCCAGATAAATAAGATCTAGCCCCAGACGCCAGATCCTGTCAGAAAATGCCTGTTTCTCTGGGTATTCAGACAACAAGTGAGCAGAGTTTCCAATACCCAAACCTGTTAACCAGTATTCAACTGAATTAACAGTCTCCTATCAATATAGGAGCTGACTGAGAAAGCCAGAGAGGAGCAGAAGCAGGAGATGAAGTAAAGATGATAAAGGAAGAGTACTGAATAATCTTAGCTGCGTATGATTCAATGCTCAGACTTCATCTGACCAGATTAAATCCAACAAGTGATATTACACCTCAAGCAACAGCAATGGAAATTTACTGCTTCACAACATTGTCTAGGGACAATACAGACCTTGAAATGGAGACATGAATCCACACAGAAAAATGAAATAATAATAAAGCAATAATTATAGGAAAATAATAAAATATGAAAAACATAATCAAATGACAAATAATAATCAATAATAAAAATCGAATCATTAACTACTGATCAATGCAATTATATAATGATAATTATATAAATGACTAATGATCATATGATTAAATAACATAATTAAATGAAGAATAAATGAATGGGCCTCACGGTGGCGCAGTGGATAGCACGTTCGCCTCACAGCAAGAAGGTCGCTGGTTCGAGCCTCGGCTGGGTCAGTTGGCATTTCTGTGTGGAGTTTGCATGTTCTCCCCGTGTTGGCGTGGGTTTCCTCCGGGTGCTCTGGTTTCCCCCACCCACAAGTCCAAAGACATGCGGTACAGGTGAATTGGGTAGGCTAAATTGTCCGTAGTGTATGTGTGTGAATGGGTGTGTGTGGATGTTTCCCAGTGATGGGTTGCAGCTGGTTCATTCCACTGTGGCGACCCCAGAATAATAAAGGGACTAAGCCAAAATGAATGAATGAATAAATTAATATAAACAAATGAAAATAAAACACAACACAAATAAATGGTTGCTTTCTTCAAGCAACACACACAAGTTTGCTACAGGGATTCTCAGAACCTTAGATTCTTCATCACAATAACTCGCCTAATTAACCTAGTTAAGCCTATAAATGTCACTTTAAGCTGAATACTAGTGTCTTGAAAAATATCTAGACAAATATTATGTGCTGTCATCATGACAAAGATAAAATAAATCAGTTATTAGAAATTAGTTATTAAAACTATTATGTTTAGAAATTCATTAATTTTCTTTTCAGCGTAGTTCCTTTATTAATCTGGGGTCGCCACAGCGGAATGAACCGCCAACTTATCCAGCATATGTATTACGCAGCGGATGCCCTTCCAGCTGCAACCCATCACTGGGAAACATCCGTACACACTCATTCACACACATACACTACGGACAATTTAGCTTACCCAATTCACCTGTACTGCATGTCTTTGGACTTGTGGGGGAAACTAACATTGGTTAGGAATGTAATGCTTACAGATAACATTAAGGCTAATATATGGACACTAGCATATGGATTTTTTGCTTCAGGGGGACTTTAACTTTGTTTTTAAGCATGCAAAAAAGGGGATGTTTTGAACTTTTTATTCACAATGTTCTTCTGACTTGACGACAAAATTCAGCTTATTATTTTTAAGCCATATTTCTGTGTTACCGCACAGCAGCAGCTAAATATATTGCATGAATAACCAGATTTGTTCTCTCAGTATTTCGAAAAGTATACTGATTGTTGAGTTGCACACACGGCACAATGCGTACGGATGTTTGAGAGACGAATTCAAAGCTTTTTCAGTGATGCTATAGTGAGTCAGAGCCAAAATGAGGCTGCACGGGTGATTACAGGACAGCAATGGTGATTCAAAAAGTCATTTTAAAATCAGCTCTTATTATTATTAATTCAAGCTAATCCCCAAATTCTGCTCAACAACACATTCGAAAGACAAATGTCTAAAATCAGTCAAGACACTGCTGGTGAAGAGGGTAAAAAAAATGAATAGATATCAGAATATCATACCAGATATCATACCTTCTCTACGGTGGCTGAGAAAGCTCAAACATGCTGCAAGTTAAGACTAACACTACCAAAAGCTGCAAATACCCTGCAGATCTACCGACTTTGTGACTTTATCCGATTTTTTTGATGACCCGTTTACATCCTCTTTTTAAAGTGACTCATATGCGATGTCTGCATTTACACTGTATAGCGCTGTATACCTGTCAAAGATGCAATAACCACCAAAAAAAGAGGGGTGCGGACTGACAGCTGTGATTAAATCTCCATTCCTGTATTTAATCTGTTTGCAGGACATGTATATACAGTGGTGTGAAAAAGTGTTTGCCCCTTACTGATTAGCAATTTTTTTTGGCATGTTTGTCACACTTTCAGATCATCAAGATTACACAAGTAAACACATCATGTTTTGAAATATGTGTTTTTATTATTAAGGGAAAACAAAATACAAAACTATGTAGCCCTGTGTGAAAAAGTGTTTGCCCCCTAAACCTAATAACTGATTGGGCCAGCATAAGCAGCAACAACTGGAGTCAAGCGTTTTCATTTAATTGCAGTAAGTCTGTTACAGCGATGTGGAGGAATTTTCCACTCATCTTTGCAGAATTGCTGTAATTCAACGACATTAAAGAGTTTTCAAGGATGAACTGACAAGGATGAACTGACATTAAGGTATCTCAATTGGATTCAGGTCAGGACTTTGACTAGGCCACTCCAAACTCTTCATTTTGTTTTTCTTCAGCCATTCAGCCTTCAAAAGTGGAATTGCTGGTGTACTTTGGATCATTGTCCTGCTGCAGAACCCAAGTTCGCTTCAGTTTGAGGTCACTAACAGCGGTCTGGACGGCTCAATGCAGGAGAAAAATAATAACTTTGAGAAAAAGGGCTTTAAAAACATGTATCCGCTTGTTAAGTGTGACGTCACGCGAAGCAGCTTTCGAGTCCAAGCACTATATCAAACTGTATGGGGAGACTCAACAAATGGTAATAATAAACGTTTACAAAGCGATGTAATACTTTCGAAAATCACGATCGCAATATATATACCCATGCCTAACATCCGATAGCCAGAAAGTGATTCATTTTTTATCTTTATTTTTTTGTCTGTGATGCAGCAAGTCCAGAGACTGATGTGTACACCATGAGTTTATATAAAATTCACTTTAATGTGTGATATGACTGAAAGGTGGTCATAAACGAATATTTTCTCAATTCAAATGAGTAGAGGCATGGACCCATAAACATGATTTTTCATACGTCACGACTTAACAAGCGGATTAATAGAAATCTACAGATGTATTGATAAAGTGCACTGAAGAAACACTCAGTAGTGTATTTTGGTGTTTTCTTTACATTAGAAAACCATTCCAAAAAGACCAAAATCTGAACAATTAACAGGTGCATATAGACATGCCCGTATAGTGTCTCGCACTTACAGGCAAATGTAGAAGTGAACTGTTTAACTGCAACAGGCTGATGGAAATGTAGTGAAATAATGGAGCACAGAAGTGACGCACGTGTCTGTGTTTTCCTGGAGGGACTGGAGAATAATATCTATAGCCGTGAGTCTCCAGGGAAATCTATGCGACCCGCTTTAGGCATGTTCAAGCAGATTTATTTGTTAAGCAATTCATAAATCAAGCACATACTGTACGCCTCTATATGTGCAGCTGCTAGGGGCTGTAGGACCGCTACAAGCATCTCTATTAGGTTTAGGGAAAACAACTGCCGTATTTGTAGTTATATATAAACTCTTAAGTTATATTTTGAATTTGTTTATATTTTAAGTTTCAATCTTAATTTCAATTGCATTTTAAAAAAAAAGCGTGATTGCTTTTTATTTTTAGTGTATATATATATATATATACATATGCTGGTTAAGTTGGCGGTTCATTTCGCTGTGGTGACCCCAGATTAATAAAGCGACTAAGCCGAAAAGAAAATGAATAAAAAAAAAAATATATATATAGTATTATTTTAATAATATACAGTAGATTTTTTGGAAGTTATTAGTTTTTCTCAGTCACTTTGGTACACTTCTCAAAACTACCTGTTCAATCCTCACATCATTGTGTCACTTGTGCACATCAGAAAAGCAGTTTCTCATTCCTTTGAAGAAGTTGCAAATGCTTTTGTACATCCATGCAAATGATTATGTGCAATTCTCTGATGTTCCCTGCATTATCAATTGCTCATGTCATGTTGATCGAAATGTATTATTTTGGTTTCTGTTGAATAGTCTCACCCCCCACAACATTTAATATCTTGTTCATGGCATAAGTCTTCACATGCAAAACGGCTGAACAAGTTCATTCATTCATTCATTTTCTTTTCGGCTTAGTCCCTTCATTAATCTGGGGTCGCCACAGCGTAATGAACCGCCAACTTATCCAGCATATGTTTTACGCAGCGGATGCCCTTCCAGCTGCAACCCATCACTGGGAAACATCCATACACACTCATTCATACTCATACACTATGGACAATTTAGCTTACCCAATTCACCTATACCGCATGTCTTTGGACTGTGGGGGAAACTGGAGCACCCGGAGGAAACCCACACGAACACGGGGAGAACATGCAAACTCCACACAGAAACGCCAACTGACCCAACCGGGGCTCGAACCAGCGACCTTCTTGCTGTGAGGCGAATGTGCTACCCACTGTGCCACCGTGCTGCCCGGCTGAACAAGTTGTCATAATATTTTGTCATAAAGCATTTCTCTATACATTTCCATTAAACTTTTGTTCTAAATCTGTCTACAATTAGTACATTTCCCCCAGGCGATTCTTGACTATTTCTAATGAAGAAAAGCAGATCGTCCTACGCTCACATTTCTACTTTTGTATTGTTTTTCTTTGTGCTATGCAGTGCTGTCGTTTCCTTTCTGTATCACAATGACACGATCTGTCGACAAATTACAGTACAAACAGAAAAAAAGCCATAGTTTATATCAGAACACCTCTCCAGAACACATATATTGATATGTTATACTGACAACATGACTAAGTCATTTGACTGTCTTATCCGTACACAATGACACAAGGATTTGTCAATCTAACAGCACTGACACATTCATTGACACAGAAATGTAGTTTTGAGAGATGAACTAAGGATTTTGAGCAAGAGACCATGCTGTTTCACTATTTGTACGCGTTGTTTTGAGAAATGCACTTACTGTTTTGCAAATTTCAATTCTGAAGTGAGAAACGTACCAAAGCGACTGAGAAAAACTGTAATTATGTTTGTATAAGCCTTTCACTCTTTTATTTCGGTTAGTTCGGTTCGGAACGATTGTCATTTTTATAAAAAAATAAAAAAAAAACACCTAGATTTAAAACTAATTTTATAATTATATTTTATCATTTTAGGTTATTTTTTTATATAAAACTAATTTTATAATTTTAGGTTATTTAATTTAATAATGTTCATATGTTTGTTATTTTGCCATGATAGCTTTTTGCAGTTTAGTTGCTTTTATTTTTAATATTAATATAAAGCTTTCACTTAGTTTTGGGTTAATTGCCAAGAGAATATTTAAGTCTAAATTTAGATTTTAAGTCAAGGAAACATTTTTAAATACCATTTTTGAGTTTTGCCAAAGCCACATTTCTAATTGTCATTTATGATTTCTAAGGTATGTAACTAGATAGATAGATAGATAGACAGACAGATAGATATACGGATATATAGACACAAGCAAACCTCTTACTATTCTCTTACTATTAAAAACAAAATGAAAGAAACCCCGCTATATATAGATATAGATATACAGACAGGCATATAGATAGGTAGGTAGACAGACAGACAGACAGACAGACAGATATAGAATGCTAATAGAGAAAAATGACAGACAGACAGACAGACAGACAGAGAGACAAAGACAGACAAACAGATAGATAGAATGCTAATAGAAAAGAAATGATAGACAGATGAAATGATAGACAGACAGACAGACAGACAGAGACAAAGACAGACAGATAGATAGATAAACAAATACAGACAGACAGACAGATACCCCATAACCCCCCATAAATGTACCTTCAGCGACGGAGGCAGTGGTTTTAGCATAGATAAACGCACTCACAATTTCCCTAAAAGACAGTCTGATACTGCTGATCTAAGAGCTCTTTTCCCTTCAGTCTTCCTCCTCTGGGCTGAAATACAGGGCTGTTTATTATGCATTGAGGAAATGCACAGCTCCACTAGACATGCCGTACATCGCTCATGCCAGAAAACGAATATAACAATAGCAGACATCAGTTACTGGGAGAGAGAAAACACACAACAGCACGTGACATACAGTACTAGTGTTTATGGTAGGATGCCAGATGTAGCTCTTCATCATGCCCTGCTGACTAATGAACACACATTACTGACACAAAACTACAAATGTGAAGGAGAACTGGACTTCCTGAGGAAAATATTGCAAAGTATATTCAAAATGCATTCACTGCAGATGCCAGAGGGATGCTTTCTTTATTTTTAGTGCACTGGGATTTATCTACATCTTTATCTACAACATCTATATTCTTATTGCATTGTCACAGTAATGTTATTAACTGATTGGCATGACACTTGTTATTGTTATTTTGTATTTTAAAATATACATAAGGCAGCACGGTGGCTCAGTGGTTAGCACTGTCACCTCACAGCAAGAAGGTTGCTGGTTCGAGTCCCGGCTGGGTCAGTTGACACTTCTGTGTGGAGTTTGCATGTTCTCCTCGTGTTTGCGTGGGTTTCCTCCGGGTGCTCCTGTTTCCCCCGCAGTCCAAACACATGCGCTATAGGTGAACTGGGCAAACAAAATTGCTTGTTGTGTATGAGTGTGTGTGTGAATGAGTGTTGTGTGTTTCCCAGTACTGGGTTGCGGCTGTAAGGGCATGCGCTGTGTAAAACATATGCTGGAATAGTTGGCGGTTCATTCTGCTGTGGAGACCCCTGATAAATAAGGGACTAAGCTGAAGGAAAATGAATGAATGAATGAAAATATACATAAATATAGATGCTACTGATTATCTTTAGTTTTGTTCAGTTATTTATTTTGGCATTTTGCTGGTTATTTAATTTGATCTATTTCATATAATATCATTTCATTTAGGGCCTCACAGTGGCGCAGTGGGTAGCACGTTCGCCTCACAGCAAGAAGGTCGCTGATTGCTGGTTCGAGCCTTGGCTGGGTCAGTTGGCCTTTCTGTATGGAGTTTGCATGTTCTCCCTGTGTTGGCGTGGGTTTCCTCCGGGTGCTCCGGTTTCCCCCACAAGTCCAAAGACATGCGGTATAGGTGAATTGGGTAAGCTAAATTGTCCGTAGTGCATGAGTGTGAATGGGTGTGTATGGATGTTTCCCAGAGATGGGTTGCAGCTGGAAGGGCATCCGCTGCGTAAAACATATGCTGGATAAGTTGGCGGTTCATTCCGCTGTGGCGACCCCAGATTAATAAAGGGACTAAGCCGAAAAGAAAATGAATGAATGAATGAATAATTTCATTTAATTTTAAACATGTATTGCAGCTTTGTCAATTAGCCAAACTGTTGAAAATGGACATGAAGCCGATAGTAAAATACTTTCAAAATGAATTGAATTCAAGAAAAAACTAAGAAAATAGATATAAACATGTTTTTCTATTTTAAATTAAGTAGTTTACACAATTAAAAAAATATGTTTATATCTATTTTCTTAGTTTCTTCTTGACCTAAATGTATTTTAATTTACTATCAGCTTCATGTCAATTTTCTAAAACAGCTTGAATCATTTTAATTAGTAGACACAAACTCCTTAACAATTATAAATGATGAAATAATCCTGATTTATATTCAATTTATATATTCATTAAAGACGTTTATTTCAGCTTTATCAATTACACAAATTGTGTTTTAAACAGTTTTGTTTTTATTTTAAATAAAGTAGTTTACAGAATTTAAAAAATATCTATATCTTCTTCTTCTGGGGTCACCACAGCGGAATGAACCGCCAACTTATTCAGGATATGTTTCACGCAGCGGATGCCCTTCCAGCTGCAACCCATCACTGGGAAACATTCACACACATACACTACGGACAATTTATTTTACCCAATTCACCTGTACCATGTCTTTGGACTGTGGGGGAAACCGGAGCACCCGGAGGAAACCCACGCCAACACGGGGAGAACATGCAAACTCCACACAGAAATGCCAACTGACCCAGCCGAGGCTCGAACCAGCGACCTCCTTGCTGTGAGGCTATCGTGCTACCCACTGCGCCACCGTGAGGCCCTTCTTAGTTTATTCTTGAATTAAATTTATTTTTAAAGTATTTTACTATCAGCTTCATGTCAATCATCTAAAACAAATGAAATCGTTTTAATGAACGGACACAAACTCCTTAATAATTATAAATGATGAAATAATTCAGTTATATTTAATTTATGTATTCATTGAAAACATTTATTTCAGCTTTATCAATTACCCAAATCTTATGTTTTTAAGCTTTTTTATTTTAAATTAAGTAGTTTACAGAATTTTAAAAAGATGTTTTATTCGAATGCATAACTATAAATTGTAAATCCAAAGAGCTGCATACAGAAAAAGTCTCCTTTTCACATAGCCGTATACACTCACCGGCCACTTTATTAGGTACATCTGTCCAACTTCTTGTTAACGCAAATTTCTAATCAGCCAATCACATGGCAGCAACTCAATGCATTTAGGCATGTAGACATGGTCAAGATGATCTGCTGCAGATCAAACCGAGCATCAGAAAGGGGAAAAAAGGTGATTTAAGTGATTTTGAACGTGGCATGGTTGTTGGTGCCAGACGGGCTGGTCTGAGTATTTCAGAAACTGCTGATCTACTGGGGTTTTCACACACAACCATCTCTAGGGTTTACAGAGAATGGTCCAACAAAGAGAAAATATCCAGTGAGTGGCAGTTCTGTGGGCGCAAATGCCTTGCTGATGCCAGAGGTCAGAGGAGAATGGCCAGACTGGTTCTAGCTGATAGAAAGGCAACAGTATCTCAAATAACCACGTTACAACTGAAGCGTGCAAAAGAGCATCTCTGAAACACGTCCAAGCTTGAGGCGATGGGCTACAGCAGCAGAGACCACACCGGGTGGCACTCCTGTCAGCTAAGAACAGGAAACTGAGGCTACAATTGACACAGGCTCACCAAAATTAGACAACAGAAGATTGGAAAAACGTTGCCTGGTCTGATGAGTCTCGATTTCTGCTGCGACATTCGGGTGGTAGGGTCAGAAGTTGGCGTCAACAACATGAAAGCATGGATCCATCCTGCCTTGTATCAATGGTTCAGGCTGGTGGTGGTGGTGTAATGGTGTGGAGGATAATTTCTTGGCACACTTTGGGCCCATTAGTACCAATTGAGCATTGTGTCAATGCCACAGCCTACCTGAGTATTGTTGCTGACCATGTCCATCCCTTAATGACCACAGTGTACCCAACTTCTGATGGCTACTTCCAGCAGGATAACGCGCCATGTCAATGAGTTCAAATGAAATGTCAAATGGCCTCCGCAGTCACCAGATCTCAATCCAATAGAGCACCTTTGGGATGTGGTGGAACGGGAGATTCGCATCATGCATGTGCAGCTGACAAATCTGCAGAAACTGCCTGATGCTATGATGTCAATATGGACTAAAATCTCTGAGAAATATCTCCGGTACCTTGTTGAATCTATGCCACGAAGCATTAAGGCAGTTCTGAAGGCAAAAGGGGGTCCAACCCGGTACTAGTTAGGTGTACCTAATAAAGTGGCCGGTGAGTGTATGTCAACTAAAATAATTGTATTTTTATGGTTTCAGTTTTAGTTTAATCAGTCCCTCCAGGATTATACAGGGCCTAAAATAACCTTATTTGTTCTGTCTTTTTCCAAAATTGCATTATTTGTTTCAATTCTCGTCTTATGCTGTGAAGATACATAAATATCCAGTACATTTTTTCTTTCCTTTTGTAAAGAACCATTACATTCACCAAAAGAGACTGGTGAATTACATTAACCCTGATGTGCACTTAAACAAATTAAAATGTGCATAAAGTTTTCATATTGTGTTTGTGGGGTTTTTTTTGCATTCCAGGAAAGCGTGAGCAAGAAAGAAAACAGATGAACTGACTAAAAACTATTAGAGTTGATCAATAAGTGCCAATGAGGAATGAAGAACAGGTGCTGGTCTGAAGAATCTCTTTAGCACAAATGAAATGGTTGTATTTGATCACATGGTTGTTGAGCTCCTCCAGTGCTTCATTACAGTGAGCGATGCATTGATTGATTTTAATGAAGTGATATAGCTCAGCACAGTTTCTGCTTTAACATCACGCCTTGATACATGAAGCAGTGCTTGACACACTTAGCCTGTCCTTCATCCTCTACGTTAATGATTAGCCCAGGATATATCAGATATGAAACACGACTGCGTCCTCAGAGCCCCAATTTCCAGATTAACTGACAGCAGCTGCTCCATTTACTGCAAACTAGGCTGAAGAGAACTGGAGGAAACTGACAGAGCAAGAGCTGGAGAGCTGTCTGTCTATCTATCTGTCTGTCTATCTATCTGTCTGTCTATCTATCTATCTGTCTCTATGTCTATCTATCTATCTATCTATCTGTCTGTCTGTCCGTCCGTCCGTCCGTCCGTCTATCCAAACATGCATCCGTCCGTCCGTCTATCCATCCATGCATCCGTCTGTCTGTCTATCTCTGTCTCTCTATCTATATGTATGTATGTATGCCTGTCTGATTTCTTTTATCTATCTATCTATCTATCTATCTATCTATCTATCTATCTATCT
>CAIGQW010054109.1:2831934-2854611 GCA_903798125.1 Danio choprae
GTGCTCCGGTTTCCCCCACAAGTCCAAAGACATGCGCTATAGGTGAATTGGGTAAGCTAAATTGTCCGTAGTTTATGGGTGTGTATGGATGTTTCCCAGAGATGGGTTGCAGCTGGAAGGGCATCCGCTGCGTAAAACATATGCTGTATAAGTTGGCGGTTCATTCCGCTGTGGCGACCCCAGATTAATAAAGGGACTAAGCCGAAATGAAAATGAATGAATGAATGATTTCTTTCATCTTTGTCATGATGACAGTACATAATATTTTTCAAGATACTAGTATTCAGCTTGAAGTGACATTAAAAGGCTTAACTAGGTTAATTAGGCAAGTTAGGGTAATTGTATATTTGTATAACAGTGGTTTGTTCTGTAGACAATCGAAAAAAAATATTGCTTAAGGGGGCTAATAATATTGATCTTAAAATGGTCAATGACCATTTTAATAATAATATTTAACTAATAATATTGACCTTAAAATGGTTTTTAGAAAATGTAAACTGCTTTTATTCTAGCCGAAATAAAACAAATAAGACTTTCTCCAGAAGAAAAAATATTATAGGAAATACTGTGAAAAATTCCTTGCTCTGTTAAACATCATTTGAGAAATATTTGAAAAAGAAAATAAATTCAGAGGAGGGCTGATAATTTTGACTTCAACTGTTTATATACACTAGCCATGTTTCCATCCACCTATTTCAGGCACATTTTGGAATATCGCATGAAGAAATGCTTAATGGAAACAGCAAGATGCGGAGGAAATTGTGTAAATGCACATAACAAATGTATGCGCACGACTAGGATTAACTTTTTAATAAGAAAAAATGTGCATAAACTACAATAGAAACACATTTATATAACAAATTCCAGCATGCACATAAAAAAGTCATGTTATTTTGTTTTACAGATCATGTGTTCACAAAAATCGGTGTGATGAGAGGGCATTAATGGACAAACTAGTTGACCGACCAGATTGTAAAACATCTGAAATGTTGTGTTGGTAGTGCGGCACGGTGGCTCAGTGGTTAGCACTGTCGCCTCACAGCAAGAAAGTTGCTGTTCGAGTTGGCATTTCTGTGCGGAGTTTGCATGCTTTCCCCGTGTTCCCATAGGTTTCCTCCAGGTGCTCTGGTTTCCCTCACAGTCCAAAGACATGCGCTATAGGTGAATTGGATAAACTAAATTGGCCATAGTGTATGAATGCGAGTGTATGGGTGTTTCCCAGTACTGGTTTGCGGCTGGAAGGGCATCTGCTATGTAAAACATATGCTGGAATAGTTGGTGGTTCATTCCGCTGTGACGACCCCTGATATAGAAGGGAGTAAGCCGAAGGAAAATTAATGAATGTTGTGTTGGTCATTCTGAAATCCCTCAGCCAATGTCCGTCATCGCAATGGTTCAGTATTATTACCTCCAGAACTGTCCTGAGTATCTCAAAAAATGTACTTAAAATAAAAGTACACTTTATACAACTACTGAGTAAAGTACAATCCCTGAGAAAAATCTACTCAAACAGAGCAATTTGAGTATTTGTAATTCAATACTTTATACCACCTTAAACATATGGAGATCAAAATTAGAGAACAATTCATAAACAATTCATTGTTCCAGTAATAATGTATCTCTGTGATGCTGTTACATAGTTAATATAGTCCAGAGTGCCTGTGGAACGTTTCTACCACCTAACAGGGTTGAAAGGGAAGGGGAACAAAATGTTACTGCGCAATTACTGTGAAGTATTTAGATCTGCACACATTGCATCAGGCTCCCTTTTATGCTTTTTGCTTGCACCACTGTGCCTTATGTCCAATTAAAGGATTCTGTCGAGTTTTTAGAAGACAATTAGAGACATTTAGTTTAGTTCACTCTCCAGCTTAGTAGAGTTTCTCATAAAAAGCAAAACATGCAATGATAGAGAAGAAACAGTAAATAGCTATTGCGAATACAATATTATAAATGATAAAATAATTATATAAAAAAATTTATTCTGTTAATTAACATAAAATGCATCCAAATTAAATAAAAATTATATATATATTGTGTATTCCTTTAAAGTTTTATTCCTTATGTTGCTCCAAAGCACAAAAACAAAAGAAGACATTTTGAAGAATGTTGGAACCAAATTGGTGGCAATGTGACTCACACACTGTCGCCTCACAGCAAGAAGGTCGCTGGTTTGAGTTCCGGCTGGGCCAGTTGGCATTTCTGTGTGGAGTTTGCATGTTCTCCCTGTGTTCGCATGGGTTTTCTCAGGGTGCTCCGCTTTCCCCCACAGTCCAAAGACATGCGGTACAGGTGAATTGGATTAACTAAATTGGCCGCAGTGTGTGTGTGTGTGTGTGAATGCAAGAGTGTATGGGTGTTTCCAGTACTGGGTTGCGGCTGGAAGGGCATCCGCTGTGTAAAACATATGCTGGAATAGTTGGCAGTTCATTATGCTGTGGCAACCTCTGATAAATCAGAGACTATGCCGAAGGAAAATGAATGAATGAATGAATGGTAGATAAAAAAAAGATATTTTGAAGAATGTTGGGAACTAAACAGCTGCCTGTAGCCATTGACTGCCTGTAGCCATTGACAGTATTATTTTCCTGCTAAGAAAGTCAATGGCTACAATCAGCTGTTTAGTTGCCAACATTCTTCAAAATATCTTTTTTTGCTAAAAGACAAACAAACTTAGATAGATTTGAAAGAACCTTAAGGTGAGTAAATGTGAGAGAATTTAAACCTTTTGGTGATCTATCAGTAAACACTACACTTCATGATAACACATGATTTGTGAACACTGAATTTATGCTTCAGTTACTAGTCTAAAGCTGTCACATCTACAGTAGAAGCATATGAGTGAATGTGTACAGTATAATATCAGGGAGGAGTGCAAGAACTAATGGAGCTGTATGGTCATGTGCTTTGCTTATGTCAAGGGCAGGTGCTGCTTCATTCCTGCCAGCTCTTTGTGGAGGCGCAGAGGATGATGAAGGCTTTCCAGTTTTCTAGGTCAGCCTGATGCATGATTCTGCAGAGATGTACTGTGTACTGTGAGTAATATGTATTTTGAGATTGCATTTGTTTGTGTGCTCAAACCAGCTGCTCCAGTTCAGTCATGACTGTAACTGCTCCCGCTTGGTGAGGAGGACATATTTCCTGTATGTTCAAATAAATGAGTCAACTGTATTATCAGTGGACTAATAGATGCACAGAGTTCATGTTTAACCAAATGTTTTGTTCTGCTTTCGACTTGAAAAACTCAAATGAATTTTTGCTATCTTGATCTTGATTTTCCCCTGCTTTCTAAAATCCGCCATGACAATTTTTGCTTGAATGACAACTTGAATCTTGCTAAATAAGTTACGAAAACTGTAAGTTAAAAAGCGTACTGTACAGCTAGCTGAATAACAACACCAGATAAAAAGAGGGAAGGAGATAAATATGATAATAAGATAGATATGGAAAGATGGATGGAAGGAATGAAAGATTGACATGGATGACATGGATGGATTGTTGGATGAACAAATAGAAGATTGGATGAATTAACTGATAGATATATAGAGACAGACAGAAATGGATGGATGGATGGATGGACAGACAAAAGGATAGATAGAGTTGGATGGATGGATGGATGGACAGATAGACAAATGGAGGGATAGATGGTTGGATGGACAAATAGTTGAATAGATGGAGGGATGGATGGATAGACAAACAAGGAGAGAGATGGTTGGATATACAAATAGATGGACAGATGGATGCATGGACATTGTCTATCCATCCATGGACAGATGGATATACAAACAGAGGGACAGATGGTTGGATATACAAATGGATGGATGGATGGATGGATGGAATGAAGGACGGATAGATAAATGCAGGGATAGATGCTTGGATAGACATAGTTTGATTGACAGACGATAGATAGATAGATAGATAGATAGATAGATAGATAGATAGATAGATAGATAGATAGATAGATAGATAGATGGAAGGACAGATAGACGAACAGAGGGAAAGATGGTTGGATGGACAAATAGTTGGATGGATGGTTGGACGGACAAATAGTTGGATGGATGTATGGATGGATAGAGGAACAGAGGGATAGATGGTTAGATATACAAATGGATGGATGGAAGGAAGGGCGGATAGATGGTTAAATGGACATAGTTGATGGACAGGCGAATGGAAAGATAAATAGACAGACTGACGGATGGACGAGCACAATGATGGATGAAAAAATGATGGATGGAGGAACGCAGGGATAGATGGTTGGATGGACAAATGGATGGATCGATAGATCAATGAAAGGACATATAGATGAATGGAGGGATAAATGGTTGGACGGACAAATGGATGGATGGATAGATAGATGGATGGACATATAGATGAATGGAGAGATAAATGATTGGATGGATGAATAGTTAGTTGAATGGATGGATGGATGGTTGGACAGATAAATGAACAGAGGGATAGATGATTAGATGGACGAATAGTTGGATGGATGATGGATGGATGGATAGACAAACGAAAGGATAGATGGTTGGGTATACAAATAGATGGATGGTTGGATAGACGGAAGGATCAATAGATAGATAGATGAAGGGATGGATGAATAGTTGGATGGATGGATGGATGGATGGTTGGACAGATAAACAAATGGAGGGATAGATGGTTGGTTGGATGGATGAATAGATGGTTGGATGGACAGAAGGATGGGCAAACCAAAGTGAAAGAAGAGCAGCCTGCAGCATGTGTGCCTCAGACAGCAGCTAATGCAAAGCACAGTTTCTTCTCTTCACCATCAGCAGAGAGCAAGCGCTCGACCTTTACTGTAGACAGCCAGTGTGCGCGCAAATTACACTCCAATGATTTATGTTCATTCCTCTCCCAAATCCCACAACATCAGCAAGTGCTCAGCGTCCAGATGCAGCCGCTGCTCTCGTCTTCTGCCGCTCCGCACTAGATGTCAGCAGGACACATGGGCAGAGACACCCTCATTACGTTCGGCTGGAGAGCTGTCTCTCCTGGGCCCCTGTTTAATTATTTTGTGCTGTTTGATGACAAGAAACACGCACTCACACACCAGATACCTGATTGCAAGGTGATGACCTCTGAAAATGTTGAAGGTAATGGCAGAGAAACCGATAAAAACAATGCGTATGTAATTCATCCACCCTCAACCCCTTATTAATTCATTATTATAAGGGCAGATGCAATTGTTCCTCTATTTTTGTGGCCGTTTTGTTGTGGGACACAAGATGAGGCCTGAAACATGCTCAGCATACTTTTGGAAATGCTACTCCTATTCAGTGTTCTTTTTATATGTATATACCCTTTATTATCAGGTTTTTAGATAGATTTCAGATATTAGATATATCTGCTTCAGCTTTTAGATTTTAACAGTTCTTTAAAGCATTTTTTCAGCTTGTAAATTTAGTTTTAACTTAAGTTAGTTTCCATTACCTAAGAGTAATTAATGCATCACAAGTCATTTTCAACATTAGTTTAGTCTACTTAAATAATGATAACAAATGGAGCCTTTCTGTAATGTTTTAATGAACAATAGGCCTATTAAAAATCTAAACATTTTATTATGCTAGAAAACAAAAACAGCCATGTTAAACACTAATCACAGTATATTCTTAAATTATCCCACAATAATATCATATGTTCATTATCACAATATATTTTATTATTGAACACAGGCACATTGTGGAGTGTCACGGTGGCTCAGTGGTTAGCACTGATGCCTCACAGCAAGAAGGTCATTGGTTCGAGTCCCGGCTGGGCCAGTTGGCGTTTCTGTGTGGAGTTTGAATGTTCTCCCTATGTTGGCGTGGGTTTGCTCTAGTATAGCAAAACTTTGAGCAAAATTGGCCGTAGGGTATGAGTGCATGTGTAAATGCGAGAGTGTATGGGTGTTTCCCAGCACTGGGTTGTGGTTGGTAAGGCATCCGCTGCGTAAAAACATATGCTGGCGGTTAAGTTGGTGGTTCATTCCTAATAAATAAGTCACTAAGCCGAAGGAAAATGAATGAATGAATGAACAGGCACATTGTCTATATATGATGAACATGTAATAGTTAGATGGGGTTATGTGGCTTTGTCTTCTTTCTCCAGTTTGTCCTATTTTCAGTCCAAAACTGAGAACACACTGAAGACTTGCTTTATTATAGAAACAGACGCACAATTCTAATTTAAAGCATAGATATATATGCACCTTCACTAACAATATACTCAAAAATGCTGGGTAACTAACCAATTGCTTGGGTTAAATATAGACAAACCCAACCATTGGGTTAAAAAGTGTAATTTTAATTTAATAATAGAAAAAATTCTATCATATTTGGTTTGTCCATATATGACCCAACACTGGTTTATGACAACCCGGCATTTTTTAGAGTGTATAATGCAGCAATGGTATTTGTTTTAACTTTTAAGCAATTAATGAAGAGAAACTTTGCTTTGAGTACGTTGGGGCCTTCAGTAGTCATTTTAAACTAAATTTACTGATCCAAAGTTGCAACCGAAGATGAGAGTGGAGTTATTTTTCCACCTGTCTTCACAAATGTGTTATCGGTGGCTGCTGCTGTCCTGCGGCGCCATGTTTCTCAGCGAGAGGCGCTTTGATTGCACATGTAAACACACACAGGTGGTCTGAGCCTATTCTGGAGCAACTCACATTAGAGTCTGATAAAGACCCACGCCACGCCGCTGCCACTGTTTCTACAAACATTCACTCCTAATATTACAGCACACTTGTACACTTGGACATAATATGCACTGGCAGCTAAAAGTTTGGATTGTTTTTTTTGGAAAGAAATCGTTTATGATCACCAGCGCTGAATTGCTGGGATCCAAAGTGCAGTCAAATCAGTAATATAGATATATCATTATCATTTATAGTCTGCAGTAAACGGAAGTTAAGATTGTACTTTTTTCCCATATTGTTACATACATACAATTGAAATGGTCCTGAAATGAGGAAAAAAATGTAGGGCGTTGCATGATTTTGTCCTTTGGGGAACCGATTGGATTGTTGGAAGATGCCAACCTGTTTTCACCATGTTCCTGGACTAACATCTATGTTGATCCTGGAACAACATTTCAATCAACCAATCAGATTTAAGGGATTCGTTTACCGTTTATGATAAGTTTAGGCTTACGGTTAGGTTTATGCACTTCTACATCAATGTTCTCCTACTACTATTCCCCTCTGATTTTGGGAATAATTTACAGTTATGGTTGGGTTTAGGGGTAGGGAATAGGGAATAATTTTCAAACAAAAATTATGTTCCAGGATCAACTTAAATGTTAATCTAGGATCGCATCGTACTTGGCAAAATCATGACGTGTGTTGGAAGATGTGCATTGCTAACAAAATAAAAGCAGGGCAAAAAGAAGACACGCCCTAATAGCCTCGCCCCCAAATGACTAATAGCCCCTCCCTAAAGGACTGATAGCCCCGCCCTAAAGGACTGATAGCCCTGCCCTAAAGGCATTCCATGTGACCAGAAGTGAAGAAAAATCATTTCGAGGAGGAAGGGAAGATTATGGTATTTGATTAAAGATTATGAGGGTAAATACATTTTTACTAAATAATGAAGTAAACAGATACATTTACTATATACTATAAATTTTGATTTCATGCCGACTTCAAGAGTACTGTTTTCTCTTTGAAACACTTTTTAAATGAACACTCTAAAAAATGCTGGGTTGTCGTGCCCCACCGTTGGGTCAAATATGGAAAAACGACACCATATATTCTTCAATGTTATTCATATTCTCACAATTTATGTGTAGACTTTACATTTTTTATGTAAGTAAAGGGAGGTGGTCCTTGTGTGTGCCAACCATTTTTGCTAAGTTGATTTGCATGAAAAAGGTGGCTTGCCATCTCCAGGTTGGAGGAAAGTCCTTACCCCAGGTGGAGGAGTTCAAGTATCTTGGGGTTTTGCTCATGAGTGAGGGAAGCATGGAATGTGAGATTGACAGGCAGATCGGTGCAGTGGCAGCAGTAATGTGGTCGATGTACTGGTCCGTTGTGGTAAAGCAATAGCTGAGCCAAAAGGCAAAGCTCTCGATTCACCGTTCAATCTATGTTCCTACTCTTACCTATGGTAATGAGCTTTGGGTCATGATCGAAAGGACAAGATCTCGGATACAAGCGGCCTAAATGAGTTTCCTTCACAGGGTGGCAGGGCGCACCCTTATAGATAGGGTGAGGAGCTCTGCCACCCAGGAGGAGCTCGGACTAGAGCTGCTGCTCCTCCAAATGGAGAGAAGTCAGCTGAGGTGGCTCGGGCATCTGTTGCGGATGCCTCCTGGATGCCTACCTAGGGAGGCGTTCCAGGCATGTCCCACCGGGAGGAGGCCTTAGGGAAGACCCAGGACACGCTGGAGGGACCAAGTCTCTCGACTGGCCTGGGAACACCGCAGGATCCCTCTGGAGAAGCTGGAGGAAGTGTCTGGGAAGAGGGAAGTTTGGGGTTCTCTCCTGAAACTGCTGCCTCCGAGACCCGGCCCCGGAAAAGCAGAAGAGAACAAATAAATGAATGATTTGCATGATTTTAAATACAATATTTCACTATTTCTTAAGGAATTGGGTCAATTGTGTCAAGTAGATTTGCTTTATTTTTAATATAATTTTTCATGCTTTTTTTAAGGAATTGGGTCAAAAAAAAAAAAAAAAAAAAGAATTAATAGTGACCATAAATACCATACAAAAATCCTGTGGCTAAACCAATTGAGAACTACTAGTAGATTTAACTAAATTTTATTTGTTGACGAAATGTTAGACAGGGGCCTCACAGTGGCGCAGTGGGTAGCACGTTCGCCTCACAGCAAGAAGTCGCTGGTTCGAGCCTCGGCTGGGTCAGTTGGTGTTTCTGTGTGGAGTTTGCATGTTCTCCCTGTGTTGGCGTGGGTTTCCTCCGGATGCTCCGGTTTCCCCCACAAGTCCAAAGACATGCGGAATAGGTGAATTGGGTAAGCTAAATTGTCCGTAGTGTATGAGTGTGAATGGGTGTGTATGGATGTCTCCCAGGGATGGGTTGCAGCTGGAAGGGCATCTGCTGCGTAAAACATATGCTGGATAAGTTGGCGGTTCATTCCGCTGTGGCGACCCCAGATTAATAAAGGGACTAAGCCGAAATGAAAATGAATGAATGAATGAATGTTAGACAGATTTTTGATAATTCAAAACAAGTCAGACTAATTAACTGTCCCAAGCTTGACATCTCATTACTTTTGCTAATTAAAGGTCCCGTGAAATCAAAATTTTTCTTTAGATGTTAGTATCAGTATGTTAGTTTTAAGGATGTCTATTATCTAGTCAAAAACAGTGACAAACTTTGTGTTTAGAAGAAATATAAACATGTAAAGATTGTAGTTAGTCACTTCCGCCTAAATGGAGCAAGGATTTTTTTTCACTGTCCATCACTGATCTGATCAGTTTCACTGATCTGTCCATCCATCACCTCATACTACATTTTCTCATCAAATCTTGACCAATCAAATACTCTCTAGCATCTGACAAGCCCCGCCCCCTTTAAGATGCTTTTCATTTGATGCACTTGAGCTCAACTGCTCTCACTGGCAAAGCTGTGATAAAACGAGGAGCCACTATATGTCCCACCCTCTCTACACATTTCAGTTAAGACTACGTCAAACATCAAATAAAAAATGCACATTTCAAAGCACTTCACAGGACCTTTAAGGTTATCTTAACAATCTGTTTCAGTCATGAGTGTTGCATGTACAAATTGCATATATCGTTGTTGTTGTTTTATGTATGATTTAATCTACACAAATCCCAATAATGACCTATTTTGGATCAGCTGAAAGGTGTCAAGCGTGCATGCCTAATAAGTGCACTCATTGACTAACCTCTAGAAATGTTGTATAACCCAGCTTGAGTTCAGCGAGGGACGTGTTTAAATAGGCCAAGTCTCTCATGTGGCCACTGACGGTAGTGTCCTAAAAGAGGAAACGTTTTTAGAGCAGGATCTGCTTCAAAACGACATCTAGTAGATCAGGCTTTCAGCGCCCTAGGAAACATAACACAGTAACACAATATCAGACCGCACAAGTAAATGCTGAGATTACATCTGTGCGGTGTTGCTCAACTCCATCAGTGTAACAAGATTAGAGAATTTACTGAAAAAAAAATGAGGGTGAAGCCAACAGGATTCCGGATTAAGCAGTGTTTTTAATAACTGAATTGATGCGGGTCTAAACAAATAGCTGTTACATAATAAGCACTTGAGAAATATATGCAAGAAAAGCTACGGATTTTATGGACTGAGAAATAGACATGAGTGCATTTCTTTTGCTTTATTTTGCCTTGTTTTTATTTAGTAACTACATTTATTCTCTTTTAATAAATTATCATTACAGTTGGCCAAGTATTTCATTTTTGTTTACAATTTTTGTTGTAATATTTAGCTTTAATACTTTAATAAAGTCGTTCATTTTATATTTAATAATAAATAAAAAATATTTAATGCATTTTTCTGCTTTAAGTAAATCAGTTTTTAAAAATAAATGTTTTAAAAATCGTAGTTCTTGTGATCGATAACAAACTTGGTCATTTTTTTGGCTATAATAAAGAAAAAATAATAACAACATGGGCCTCACGGTGGCGCAGTGGATAGCACGTTCGCCTCACAGCAAGAAGGTCGCTGGTTCGATCCTCGGGTGGGTCAGTTGGCGTTTCTGTGTGGAGTTTGCATGTTCTTCCCGTGTTGGCGTGGGTTTCCTCCGGGTGCTCCGGTTTCCCCCACAAGTCCAAAGACATGCGGTATAGGTGAATTGGGTACGCTAAATTGTCCGTAGTGTATGAGTGTAAATGGGTGTGTATGGATGTTTCCCAGAGATGGGTTGCAGCTGGAAGGGCATCCGCTGCGTAGAACATATGCTGGATAAGTTGGTGGTTCATTCCGCTGTGGCGACCCCAGATTAATAAAGGGACTAAGCCGAAATGAAAATGAATGAATGAATGAATAATAACAACATTTTCTTAATTTTTTTTTTTTTTTTTTTTTACAAATATTCAGATTTTTATTTCAGTTTGTTTTATTTCAGTTAGTAATTAATTTACAAAACAATTATTTAAGTTCTAATTTTGCTTTAATTTGCTTTATATTTATTCATTCATTCATTTTTTTTTTGGCTTAGTCCCTTTATTAATCTGGGGTCGCCACAGTGGAATGAACCGCCGCTTTATATTTAGTTTTTGTATATTTACATTTTCTAAAGTTATTAATTTAATATCTACAAATAAATACATATTTATATCAATGAACACAGATTAAATCAACTTAAGTCAATTAAAAGTAACTTGGTAATTATCAATCTATAATGGTGTTGATTTATAATAATAAAAGCTGAAAGTATATAAACATTTTTAATAAATAGCTTAAAATAAAACAAAGGTGAAGAAAATATCACTTGTTATTATACTTGCAAACATTATATTCTTTTTTGATTTAATTTATATATATAAATAAATATTAAAATAAATATAAAATACAAAAATTCAATAAATAAATAAATGAATAAATAAATATATATTATTTATTTTTTTCTTTTCTTTTTTTGTGGCACAACAAACCCTTAGCCCTCAAAAATGACAGCTTAAGAGGGTTTTATGTGCTGACACATTGGGACGCTGACAGCACAAAGAGGATTTCTATTTTAATGGCAGTCTATTTATAAAAGACGAGGTAATTTAAATGGATGGAGGCTGTCAAAATGCATCATATTTGATTTAGTTTAGATTTTAAGGACACCAGAATCTTAACTTTTGTATTGAAAATGTTCCAAAACCTCAAGCTAAAGCTGTTGTAGCACAATCAGTAGGCATTTCAGTAGGACTATAAAATTATCAGTAAATCTGTCAATTTCAGAAAGCATGAATGGTGAATTGTTTGGTCTAGTATGAGCAGATCTGTGAGTTCCTCCTCCTGCTGTCCATACAGACACACACACACACACACACACACACTAAACACCTGAAATGAGGCGTGACTCAGTGGACACTGAATGGCACACAGTGCGAGTGGGTCTATGGAGGTCAAGAGCCCGTCTGTCTGCTGTTCACACACATCACTCACACTCCATCCAGATTGTGGGATCACGTCTATCATATCATGTTTATCAGTCTTTTTTTAGACATGACTAATGCCAGTTTGGCTGTCAAATAGCTATGGTGGTTATTATATTATATTATATTATGTTCATTCATTCAATTTCTTTTCAGCTTAGTCCCTTTATTAATCTGGGGTCGCCACAGCGGAATGAACCGCCAACTTATCCAGCATATGTTTTATGTAGCAGATGCCCTTCCAGCCGCAATCCATCACTGGGAAACACCCAAACACTCTCATTCACACACATACATTACGTACAATTTAGTTCACCCAATTCACCTATAGCGCATGTCTTTGGACTGTGGGGGAAACCGGAGCACCCGGAGGAAACCCACGCCAACACAGGGAGAACATGTAAACTCCACACAGAAATGCCAACTGAGCCACCAGAGGCTCGAACCAGCGACCTTCTTGCTGTGAGGCAACAGCGCTACCCACTGCGCCACCGCGCCACACTTATATTGTGTTATGTTATATGATATTATATTTCCCAGCACTGGGTTGTGGCTGGAAGGGCATACGCTGTGTAAATTATATGCTGGATAAGTTGGTGATTCATTCCGTTGTGGCGACCTCTGATAAATCAGGGACTAAGCTGAAGGAAAATGAATGAATGAATATTATATTATCACACAGCTGTCTGGAATACTTAATTCTTATTGGTCAGTTGGGACATTCCAAGGTATGTTATTCCCAGATAACAAACGCTGAAACTAATAACACAGGCTTTTCTGGATACTGAGAATCATCTCGACTGTCAGTGAATACGTTCACATCCATATTTATATGCTTGTCTGTCACGGAGCTATTAATGCCATCTTGTGACTGAATGATATTTAGGTTAGTGTATGCTCCATTCAGCCGTTTTCATTTCAGTGTTGCATTTAATTAAAGACCTAATAAACTGTTAGGGCTCAGAACAATGTTTTGTGTCTAATGTTTACTTTTTGTGGCAAGTGTTAAGCAAGATAAAGTCTATTCAGGCAGTTGATTTTGCAGAATAAAGCCCTTCAGTCTTATACAGTTGATAAGCTTGTCTCAAAGACATCCATCTATTGCCCAAACTACAATGTTTCACCATTTTTTACATTTTCATCTTTAAAAAATTGTAACAACCTTGTTACTCATGCACATGTAGATCAATTTTATTGCAGATATATATCAATATCATGGTACAATGCAGGCTAGCTGTTTGGGTTTCTATTGTGTTTATGTATATATGGTAACCCTTTACTTTAAGTACCAACTCACCTCTGCTTAAGATATTAACAGTTTATTAGTACTTATAAAGTAGATATTCTGCACAATCTTATTCTGCATCCCTAATCCCACTAGCTAACCTAACTACTACCTTAATAACTATTAAGCAGCAGATTAGGAGTTTACTGAGGCAAAATTATAATGTTTTATTAATTAATTGTACCCATTGACTTTAATAGTATATATATATTTACTTTGGATGTCAATGGGTGCCACCAACAAGCATTATAATATCTTTTTTTGTGTTCAACATAATAAAGAATCTCCTAAAGGCTTAAAAACCACATGAGAGAATAAATGATGAGGCGATTTTCATTTTTGGGGGATCTATCCCTTTAAGATGCTTGAACGGATCCAATATATTGATCTTCCAGTTGTTTATGTTCACTTGAGACACCAAGATGGATATTTTGACATAATTTTCTGTGTCTTTGACATGTAAAGCTCAACAAGAGGTTACATATCTTATGAGGTGGGTTTGAGTGAGTGTTAGTGCAAAAAATATTTCCAATAAAGAAACAGCTGACAGAAAAAAAAGGCAAAATGCAACCTTTTTTGTCTAAGTATGGAGCACCTTTGTGATTCTATGAAAAAAAGTATGTATGTGACACATGCGAGTGAATAAACAACATAAAGTCATTTCTGGGTAAACTATCCCTTTAAGATGCCAATAGCAGGCTCACCAGGGAATAACATAAATCTGTGGAATTAATCCCAGATTTTACCTCACTAGGTTTGCGTGCATTTGTAAATCCGAAATTTCGTGGTGACCCACATGACATGACAACAAATATGCTCCGACTGGAGTTAAACGCCAAAAAAGCAGAGCTTAAGCAAGTGGAAGTTAGCATATATTATGAAAACAAGAGACAGACAGTGAAACAGAGATAAACGTGTGGCACTATGTTGATATTAAAAGCTGTTAGAGGGATTGGCCTGTGGACACAGCGCTTTGTAAATCCGGTAAGTGGATTTTGCAATACAGTGATAGACTGAGCGCTTCTGCTTGGTTGGTAAAATGATGTGATCAAGCCAAGCTTTGATACGACACGCCCCCCAAAAAAGAAGCAGACAATCACTTGGACAGGCCAGTAGCCAGCCTTGGGAAAGGAGTTTTTCTTTGGTTTTCTTTTTTGAAGTTATTCACCTCATTTTGTATTTAAATACTGTATTTTAGTGACATTTTAAGCACTAATGTTGTGCTGGTTTAGCTTGTCGGCTGGTGTCATTATGTGTATGCTTTTTATCCATTAAAATATTTACTAAAATACTATTTACTAAAATACTTACCATACTATTTTTCTACTAAAGTATTTATTTACAAATTCATATGTAAATGGTGAGCTTTATATTTATACTTTAATGAATGGTATGAGATTTATGTGTTTTAAATGTAGAATTTAGAATAAAGAAATATGTTGGGGAAAATGCTTGTGTACAGTACTACACTACAAATGTATTAGAGCACAGGTGTCAGATCCAGTTCCTGGAGGGCCGCAGCTCTGCACAGTTTAGTTCCAACCCTGCTTCAACACACTTACCTGTAGCTTTCAAACAAGCCTGAAGGACTCAATTAGTTTGATCAGGTGTGTTTAATTAGGGTTGGAACTAAACTGTGCAGAGCTGCGGCCCTCCAGGAACTGGAATTGACACCAGTGTATTAGAGCATCAATCTATCTAAAAACTTTGTAAAATTATTTTTATTTATTAGGCAAATAAAGTGCACTCAACTTTCCTCAGAACTCTGAATTTAGCCATTTGAATAATAAAAACAATAGTAATAATAAAAATAAACATAATAATTTTAATAATATTAATATGTGCATCTTGAAAGATGACTTCTCTTATTGATCACGTCTCAGATAGATTGCATGTTTTCCCAACAGCTGCATGTTGGACTCTCAAATGAAAAATAATCATTTGCATTTGACAAAATCTGCAACAAATTAGGTAATTACTGAATAAAGTATGGCGGTTTATTCCGCTGTGGTGACCTGTGAAATAGACACTAAGCCGAAGGAAAATGAATGAATAAATGCATAAAGTATTGTCAGAAACATGGAGTGTGACACTCAAGTGTTGTGAAGTCGTAGCGACAGCCGGAGTAGGATTCTGCCGAATGCTTATTTTCACAATTTATTAAGGTTCCACCAAGTCACATTTAACGCGAATGGAAGGTTATTTTGATTTGTATTACAGATTATATGTGACCCTGGACCACAAAACCAGTCTTTTGTTGCACGGGTATATATGTGGGCACAGCCAAAAATGCCAGTGGAGTCACATTTAAGACTCTTCAAGACCATTTTAAGACCATTATGAATGAAATTTCAGACTTATACGGGGCTAAACGCTAAGGGTTTTTTCCAAATAGTCCGTGTGGAAAAGATTTTGCCCCATCAAAAAAATTGAAATGAGAAATTTCTTAGCCACATGTGTCAAATCAAGCAAACCCTAGTTGTATATACACATTATTCAAACAACTTTTCTTCAAAAAAAAAAAAAAAAAAAGACAAGCTTTACAAACCATAATAATTAAATGTATACACAACAGTCTGTCCAGGGGTCTGATTTATAAAATTTGCATAGAAACCTTCCTAAAAGTGAACATACATCAGAATACATTTTAATTGATGTATTAATGAATATGGCCATATGATGATTTAAAGTGGTTCAATTAAGTCAATATTTAAGTTAAATATGTAAACTTAGAGTTTACTTACAGCTGTGCACATCAAGTTTGTTTTTTATAGGTCCCAAGTTTTGCGTGGGAAGTTGCGCACACACATTTCCGCCGTTTTGTGCATTTATAAATCATATTAATAGTCAGTGTCCTCACCGTATATGCTCTATAAATACATGAAGAACTTTGAAACAAATATTACTGTAAGGAAGACAATTAAACCATATTGGTAAATAGAGTTTTGTTATAAGTTTTATTGAGATGGATTGTTGGTGATTGGATGGGTGTTTGCCCGACCCGTTTAAAATGATTTAAGACCTACAAGTCAATATTTCAGTGAATTGAAAACTTTTTAGGGCCTAAAATTTAGTTTTTGAAATTTAAGACATTTTAAGACCCATCCTGGATCTTAAGGGAGCTCATATTCGGGACACAAAAAAACGTTGGCAGCGATGGTTGGGTCGTTCAAAACCACCCAACACTCCCCTGGCTACTGGCCTGTTGGTCTTGTGTGTGTGTGTGGCACTTTTCAACGCGAATGCCTCTTTCTTTAATCAAATAACCATATATTTACTATAATTACCTTAGTTGAAGTACTATTAAGTAATTAAAGTATGAAGAGCTCTGGCAAACCTTGTGCTGCTGCTCCGGACGAGACGCTGGTGGCTGAAAGTGAGTCTGCAGATTTGAAAGTGTTTTCTGGCCCACATCAGCTTGACCTGGATGCCAGTTGAGTTCCACTTTTACAAGTTGCTTTCAGAATAAGACGGGCTGTTAATAAAAAATGCAGACAATTGGATCAGAAAATATAGGCCATCCACACTGCGCTGCTCCACAGGAACGAAACATCACACATGAGATCTCTGTTTGTCCTAGACAGAGGTTAAATGAAGATCAGAGGTTTTTAGGTCAAAGAGGAAGAATTTTAAGCATCAAAACAATACATTTGTTATACATCTTTATTTATTTATTTTGTACATTAGAACATGTCATGTGTAATTGAATATTATTAATTCGGCTTAGTCTCTATTTCAGGGGTCGCCACAGAGGAATGAACCGCCAACTATTTCAGCATATGTTTTACGCAGTGGATGCCCTTCCAGCCGCAACCAATTACTGGGAATCACCCATACACACACATTCACTATGGCCAATTTAGTTTATTCAATATAGCGCATGTCTTTGGACTGTGGGGAAAACCAGAGCACCTGGAGGAAACACGGGGAGAACATGCAAACTCCACACAGAAATGCCTCCTGGCCCAGCTGGGACTCGAACCATTGGCCTTCTTGCTGTGAGGCGACATTGCTAACCACTGAGCAACCGTGCCGCCCCTCTAATTGAATTTTATAAATAAATAAATAATGAAAATCATTACATTTGTACCATGAATCTGGGATTGTAACTCTTATTCCATTTATATCTCCTACATTTATATCTCCCAGTTATGTTTACATGTCATAATATTGAGTTTATATCTGATAATTCATAATTGTGAGTTTCAATCTCACCACTTATAAATCCGAGTTACAATTACATCTCATATGTTGGCGTTTATGACTCACAATTATGATAAATATCACATAATTGTGTATTTATAATTATCAGTTTGTATCTGGAAATTAGCTTCAAACATTTATGACAAAAAGTCATCCTAACAAATGTTTTTATTTTTTATTTATTAAACCAACAAATGTTGGTTTATTTTTTTTCAGTTAATCAAGTTTCAAACACATTTTGTTTGTTAGTTTAACTTAATATTTTAAGTCAGTTTGACTGATATAAGCTAAGATGACTGGAAAAGTTCATCTAATTAAAACAAACAAACAAAACAAAAGCATAGGCAGCAAGATTTTTTTACAGTGTATAGAATAGCCACAACTCATTCATTCATTTTCCTTTAGCTTAGTCCCTTATTTATCAGGGGTCGCCACCGCAGAATGAACCGCCAACTATTCCAGCATATGTTTTAAGCAGCGGATGCCCTTCCAGCCTCAACCCAGTACTGGGAAACACCCATACACTCTCACATTCACACACATACACTACGGCCAATTTAGTTCATCCAATTCACCTATAGCTCATATCTTTGGACTGTGGTGGAAACCGGAGCATCCGGAGAAAACCCACACCAACACGGGGAGAACATGCAAACTCCACACAGAAAAGCTTCCTGGCCCAGCCGGGACTCAAACCAGTGACCTTCTTGCTGTGAGGTGACAGTGCTAACCACTGAGCCGCCATGCCACCAGCCACAACTCATAAACTCAAATGTTTCTCATTCAAGTCTACCAGAAACATTGATCTGAACATTGATCTACATTAGCATCTTACAAACAGCTTCAAGAAGACTCTTTTATTATACCACGGAAAAATAACAGAGTACAGGCTTGGAAAATCATGAAGGTGTCTTAATAATTTTCAGCTGAACTGTTTCTTTAAACAGCATCAAACAATACTCCTGAGCCTCCACAAACTGACACTAAACCGTAAAAGGGTTGCCCTCTCGTCCTTCCCTCATGCACCCCAGAATATCAATGCAGCTGAAGCCAATGTGGAGCAACATCCTCAACATGTGCGTGTGTGTGTCTGAATCTCAGCAGTCACGTGTTCAAACTTCTCCCTGATGCAATGAGCTACCTGAAATGATCCGTTCTGCAGCCTGACATCAAAGTTACTGCGCCACTATATGAAATCTAGGATACTGCGAACAGAAGGTTGTTTTGATTTGTATGATTCCTTACAGATTAAATATGTGACCACAAAACCTTGCGTTGTCTTATGTTGCAGGGGTATATTTGTGGGCACAGCCAAAAATGCCATGGCAGGTTACACCAAGTCAAATTGAAGACTTTTTAAGACCATTATGTATGAAATTTCAGACTTTTACAGGGCTAAATGCTAAGGATTTTTATTTTCTAATGACCCGGCTGGTGCAGCAGGAAAGATTGTGACTTGCCTCATTATAAAAATTCAACTTAGTTATTTCTTAGTCACGTATTTTAAATAATGTGTCAAACAAGCAAACCCTAGTTGTCTATGTACATATTTTTCAACATAAAAAAAATGGAATAACCTAAATGTAGGCAGGTGGCACCGTGGCTCAGTGGTTAGTACTGTCGCCTCACAGCAAGGTCATGGGTTCGAGTCCTGACTGGGCCAGGAAGCAGTTCTGTGTGGAGTTTGCATGTTCTCCCCATGTTGGCGTGGGTTTCCTTCGGGTGCTCCGATTTCCCCCACAGTTCAAAGACGTGGTACAGGTGAATTGGATGAACTAAATTGGCCATAGTGTATGAGTGTGTGTGACTGTGAGTGTATGGGTGTTTTCCAGTATTGGGTTGTGGCTGGAAGGGCATCCGCTGCGTAAAAAAATGCTGGAATAGTTGGTGGATCAATCCGCTGTGGCGACCCCTGATAAATAAGGGACTAAGGCGAAGGAAAATGAATGAATGAATAAATGTATGCACAACAGTCTGTCCAGGTCAGCGTCCTTACCCTATATGGTCAATAAATACTTTTAAACATTGTATTTATTGTATTGAAGATAATTGAGCCATATCGGTTATTACGCTATTAAACTCACTATTATAATATTGGTGATAAATAGAGTTTTGTTCAAAGTTTTATTGAGATGGACTGTTGAGATGATTGGGTGTGTCGGCCTGATTGGGTAGCTTTACGTGGAAATAGGAAAATTAAGATTCATTTAAAATGACTCAGGACCTACAAGAAAATATTTCAGTGAATTTAAGACTTTTTAAGGCCTATAATTGTGATTTTGAAATGTCCGACTTTTTAAGACCCCACGGATACCTCGTATAATGTATGGGTCAAAATTATTTTTACTTTTTGGCAAAAATCATTTGGGTAATAAGTTAAGACCATCTTCCATGAAGATATTGTGTCAATTTCCTACCGTAAAAATATATTAAAGCTTAATTTTTTATTAGTAATATGCATTGCTAAGAGCTTAATTTGCACAACTTTAAAGGCCATTTTCTTAATATTTAATTTTTTTAACCCTCAGATTCCATCTTTTTAAATAGCTGTATTTCAACCAAATACACTCCTATCATAACATCATAATCAATTAAATTCTTATTTATGCAGCAATTTCTGAAAATGGACTGTTTTTGTGTTCCAGAGTCATCATATATGGACTGATTTACGTTGTTTGGTGTTTATCTTTTTTTTTTTTTTTGAGAGAGACATTTGAAGTGTTGTCTCAAATATATGTTTCTCTTTTCACGGACAGGATAATCATGGAGAACGTGTTTGCACAGAAAGTCAGTGAGCTGAAAACGATGAACCTGCTGTTATTACCTGCGGTTATGTCTATTATCCCATAGTGTGTTAGTGTGTGTGTGTGTGTGTGTGTGTGTGTGTGTGTGTGTCTGCTCGCAGGAAAAGCCACTGCTTCCACATGGACTGTCCGGGCAAGGATCAGTTGAAGAAAATGAATACAGAAAAACATATTATCAATATGAGCTCTCGAGAATACTGGATTCTGATTGGTCAATCACAACATGGCAAGGTATGTTATTCCTCCATAACAACCAATTTAACTAATAACAGTTAAATAAACTAATAAATAAACTAACAACTGAAACAAAATGCCAATTTGCAGGAAGTTTAAAATATGCAATTCTTTAAATTATAGTCTAACATTAAAAGGAGGAAAATGTGTCAGTTTAGAGGGTTTGATGAATTAAAGATTTTTTATGTAAGAGGGTTTCTGGGCATCTCACAGACCTTACAATGGTCATCACAGTATGATAATGGGTTTCTGCCATGGGCTTTGAACAGAAGGAGTGTCAACTGTTGCAAGTACATGTTGTTTGCTTCTAGACGAAGAGAACAATCCTGCCCTGATTTCACTTTTTCTTCCTCTCGTATGTTGCCTCACTCTTACACAAACTTGAGTTCACTTTAACTCTCTGGAGCTGTCAGGTTTCATTGGTGTCTCGCACCGAAGATGTCATCAGCGTGAGACGGCCTCTTCCCCAGGGCCCTGCTGGCTGAGGGAACAACATGGTAAAAGGTCAGTGAAGCAATGAACAAGAACCAGTACAACTGATATTGGCTATAATGCAGTGAACAAGACATACACACGTGGACAAGCACAAACTAAACACTAGAACCTAACCATAATGCACAGAAAACCCTTTTTTTAACAATAACAAATTTTATTTCTGAAGGAACACCACTTTTTTATTTTTTTATTTTGATAGTCGCCTAAACAGTTAAACAATGGTTAATCAGTTGAGTTTTACCATTTTAAATCCATTGAGTTGATCTCCGGATCTGGCAGGAACAGTTTTAGCTTAGCTTAGCATAAACAATTGAATCGGATTAGACCATTAGCATCTCGGTATTATTCATTCATTTATTTTCCTTCGGCTTAGTCCCTTTATTCATCAGGGGTCGCCACAGCGGAATAAACTGCCAACTTATCCAGCATGTTTTACACAGCGGATGCCCTTCCAGCTGCAACCCATCACTGGGAAACATCCATACACTCTCATTCACACACATACACACCCACGCCAACACGGGGAGAACATGCAAACTCCACACAGAAATTCCAACTGACCCAGCCGGGACTTGAACCAGCGACCTTTTTGCTGTGAGGCGATGGTGCGAACCACTGCGCCACCATGCCACCCCCTCGCTCAATTAATTACAAAAAAAAAGATCATTTTCCTCCACTCCGCTTTTTTGAAAATAAGCTCATTTTGATAGTAACCTAAACAATTTTATTCCACTACACTTTTTTGGGAAATTTTGATAGTCGCCTAAACAGTTAAACAATGGTTAATCAGTTAAGTTTTACCATTTTAAATCCATTGAGTTGATCTGGCAGGAACAGTTTTAGCTTAGCTTAGCATAAACCATTGAATCGGATTAGACCATTAGCATCTCGCTCAATTAATAAAAAAAAGAAAAAAGAAGATAGTTTTTTTTAATCCTATTTAAATTGAAGTCAATATGTTTTATGGTATCATATTAAAGTTTTAAATCCCAACTTTACTTTACAAAATTACTTAGAACACCTTAGCAACAACAAACACCATAGCAACCTCTCAAAACATTCTTGCAATCACATAGTAACTTGGCAGGAACCACTTAGAACACCTTAGCAACCAAATAACAACGTGCATTACTTCAATTTCTTTTTAAAACAAAAACAAAATTTTTTTTTGTTAGTTTTCAAGTAATATTGGCAGAACTAGCATACAATAAAGACGAGGGTTAAGCATTCAGTCTTATGAAACTTGCTGACGCTAAACCACACACAAAGACTAAATCTATACAAAAACTGACAGCATGCACTTTGAGAAGAGGCCGAGATTGTCAGCATCGGTTATGAGGCGTTCATAACTATGAGTGATGCTCCTGCGTTTGTTATTTGCAGTAGAGTTGTGATTGTTCACTGAGGTGGCACAGGTGACATTTTCAGCCCTTTCACACACACACACACACACACACACACACACACACACACACACACACACACACACACACACACACACACACACACACACACACACACACACACACACACACACACACACACACACACACACACAGTCTTAG
>CAIGQW010054109.1:2854711-2866156 GCA_903798125.1 Danio choprae
GCTTCTTAAAGAATATTGAGGGTTAAATACAGCTTGGAGCCAAAAGGTGTTGCCCAATGGCTGCATTTAAATTGCCCATCAAAGGTTATTTACTAAGAAATGTGGTTGGTTTGCTGTCATTTTATTTACTTGTACGTCAAGCCACCATACATTTGAAATCAGGATTATTAAACCCCCCTTAAATTTTTTTTTTCTTTTTTAAATATTTCCCAAATGATGTTTAACAGAGCTAGAAAATTTTTACAGTATGTCTGATAATATGTTTTCTTCTGGAGAAAGTCTTATTTGTTTTAAATCGGATAGAATAAAAGCAGTTTTACATTTTTTAATAACCATTTTAAGGTCAAAATTATTAGCCCCTTTAAGCTATATTTTTTTTCAATTGTCTACAGAACAAGCAATCGTTATACAATAACTTGCCTATAACTTTTAACTTTTTAATAACTTTTCCTGCCACCTAATTAACATAGTTAAGGCTTTAAATGTCACTTTAAGCTGTATACTAGTGTCCTGAAAAATATCTAGTAAAATATTATGTGCTGTCATCATGGCAAAAATAAAATAAATCAGTTATTAGAAATGAGGTATTAAAACTATTGTTTAGAAATGTGTTGAAAAAAATCTTCCCTCCGTTAAACAGAAATTGGGGGAAAAAATAAACAGGGGGTCGGGGGCTCTAATAATTCAGGGGGTTTAATGATTCTGACTTCAACTGTATATAATGTTCAAATTGAATGCAATAAGCCTGTTTGTTGATGCTGTTTAATCAGTTTTTAAAAGCAAACAGAATATTCACGATATCAGTGCATCGGGGATATAAGAAAGGGAGATGACATTAAAATATTTTAGCACTTTTAATAAAGTAAAACATTACACTCATTCACCTAAAAATGAGTTCCAGCTCAAAAGGACAGTTTAAACAAAAAGTACAGCTCATATAATTATTTATATAATATATTAGGATTACTTTATAGGATTAGTTTTCATCATTTTGTTGCAGACTTTCACATTATTATTTATACATTTATTTCAGTTATGTTAGTGTTTTAAGGGCCTCACAGTGGCACAGTGGGTAGCACGATCGCCTCACAGCTAGAAGGTCGCTGGTTCGAGCCTCGGCTGGGTCAGTTGGCGTTTCTGTGTGGAGTTTGCATGTTCTCCCTGTGTTGGCGTGGGTTTCCTCCGGGTGCTCCGGTTTCCCCCACAAGTTTAAAGACATGCGGTACAGGTGAATTGGGTAAACTAAATTGTCCGTAGTGTATGTGTGAATGAGTGTGTATGGATGTTTCCCAGAGATGGGTTGCAGCTGGAAGGGCATCCGCTGCGTAAAACATATGCTGGATAAGTTGGCGGTTCATTCCGCTGTGGCGACCCCAGATTAATAAAGGGACTAAGCTGAAATGAAAATGAATGAATGTTAGTGTTTTACATTAAACTTATTTTATTTGCTGTGGCAAAATATCTTATTATTATTTTTTAACATTTTCCGTCTAATATGTACATTTAAGCTAAAAATGTATTTTTAATAGTTTAGTTAACAATGCACTGCAAACATTTATTCATTCATTCACTCTCCTTCAGCTTAGACCATGATTATCAGGGGTCGCCACAGTGGAATTAACCGCCAACTATTCCAGCATATGTTTTACGCAGCGGATGCTCCTCCAGCCACAACCCAGTACTGGGAAACATCCATACACACTCTCATTCACACACACACATACACTACGGCTAATTTAGTTTACCCAATTCACCTATAGCGATTGTTTTTGGACTGTGGGGGAAACTGGAGCACCCGGAGGAAACCACCGCCAACACGGGGAGAACACGCAAACTCCACACAGAAATGCCAACTGGCCCAGCCTGGACTCGAACAAGCGACCATCTTGCTGTGAGGCGACAGTGCGCTCTAACTGCAAACATCATAAATGAAAAAAATTAAATAAAAATATTGCACTTTTTTTAGCTTAATTAGTGCAAAAGATTTACAGTAAATTATTACGGATTTACTTATTGTTAATTAATCGATGTAATATTGCAAACTGAAAAACAAATGCAAAAAGAAATAATGAACATTTTTTAAAAAATCATGAATTGATTATACTTATTTTTACATTAACAACATAATTCAATAGAAATTTCTCAACATATACTGTAACCAACTGTTGCATTTTCTAGAAAATCTTGATAAATTACCCTTAATAAGGTAAAAACACTGGATTTAAACAAGCCAAAAAAATCTAGCAGCTTCCAAAGGTTTCAAGATTTTTACTTCCCCAATTCAGAGAGAGAGATAGAGAAAAAGAGAGAGAGAGAGAGAGGGAGCGTGTGCGAGCGAGACAGTCAATGTCTGAACGGATGAAAGATATTCACAGCTATTGTGCCTGTAGACGGTGACCACACCCACATCCCGACATCCGGCCTGTGATTGGCCAGCATCCTGAATCCCAGCAACAGCTCCTGGATATCTCCTCCCCCTTTTTGTCTCCACAAAGAGCTCAACGCTGAATGAAGTGATTCAGCCTCAGACTGCTGGAATAGTAAGAAGCGTTTCTCTTCCCGTCTCTCTGTCTCTTTCTCTCTCTCTCTCTCTCTCCGTCTGTCTTCACTCCCATCTCTCCTTCTCTCTCTCCATTTCCCTATCCCTTTCTCACACACACAGAAACAGATACACGGCATTATATGCTATCCGTCCATCCATTTATCAGGGATCAGCCAGACAGGGGAAAAAAGCAACAGATCATGTTTTCTAAAGCAGATGAGATGAGACTCCATCCAGCTTGAAACGAAACAAAACAAGGACTTTGCAAGAACTCTGGACACCATCATATCGTGACAGGATTGTTGAGCCCAAAACTGGTCCACGGGGACTTACGAGGGTGCTTTGGCGTTTGTTTTTCTCTCTTTTCGGTGGCTGGCGAAGGGGCCGGCAAAAGTTAGCCAAAACGCCGCGTGCTGTGCTCCGCGTGAAGAATGCCCAGGCGCGCCTGCCCAAGCCGGCGGACACGGCTCCGGCACCAACGCCGGGCCTTTACATGGAGCGATCCCAGAGTCGCCTTAGCTTATCGGCGTCCTTCGAGGCCCTGGCCATCTACTTCCCCTGCATGAACTCCTTCGATGAGGACGATGGCGGTGAGTGGACATGCACACAAAAGTCTAAATTATTAGCCCTCCTGTGATTTTTTTCAAATATTTCCCGAATTATGTTTAACAGAGCAAGGATTTTTTCAGAGTATTTCTGATAAAAAATTTTCTTCTGGAGAAATTATTTCGGCTAGAATAAAAGCAGTTAAAAAAATTTTTAAAAAGCATTTTAAGGTCAATATTTTTAACCCTCTTAGTATTTTTTCTGTCTGATTGTCTACGGAACAAACCATCGTTATAAAATGATTTGCCGAATTACTCTATCTTAGTTAAGCCTTTAAATGTCACTTAAAACTGAATACTAGTGTCCTGAAAAATATCTAGTAAAATATTATGTGCTGTCATCATGGCAAAAATGAAATAAATCAGTTATTAGAAATGAGTTATTAAAACTATTATGTTTAGAAATGTGTTGAAAAAATCTTTCCATTAAACAGAAATTGGGGGGAAAAAATACAGGGGGGCTAATAATATTCAGGCGAGTTAATAATTCTGACTTCAACGGTATATGAGTCTGAACAACTGGGTTTGTTATTTTACAAGTTAGAGGTATAGATTTGGCGTTTTTGGTTTGCTTTAGAAAGTGTTGATTTGTGATTCAAGATCATGCACTAAAAAAATTGAATCATTGGATTTGCTCATTTTTTTTAAGTAAGTGGTTTCAAACAATTTATATGGGCTGAATTTAAACAAATTAAATTTAGTAATGTTCAACTTAATGTGTTTAAATTGAGCCCATATAAATTGTTTGCAAGCACTTACCTTAAAACAATTTTGTAAATCCAATGAATATTTTTTTTCAGTGTGGCTGGATGCCAAAAGGTTGTGGGTTCAAATCGCTCGAGGTTTCAAGGCGTATTTTCACAATCAGCTCTGAGCAGAATCCAACTATTTTAAAAAGGAAAAAAGTGATTCGTATAGAAACGTGTTCTTCGGAAGAAAACAAAAAGCATTAAGATTGACCCCTTAAGCATAACCTCGAGAAGTAAAACATATAAAAACACTTGCATATGAACTAGAGACCGATTTGAAAAATAGTTATAAATTGCAATTAGATACTGTATTCTTAATAATTCACCCAAAAATGCTAATTCTGTCCTCATTTACTCACTTTCATGTTGTTTTGAACCTGTATGATATTTTTGAAGATGGTTTTAATGTGGTCCAAAACAACACTGGTGCTCACTGACTTTGACTGCCTGGACAATAACGCTCTTGCTTTCAAAAATGTCATCTGTTGAGCAGAACAAATAAGGTCACATACTCTCAGGTTTGAAATGATTTTGTGGTTAGCAAATAGCTACAGTGGCCAGAATAAACGAGTGCACCCCTTTACAGATCTCTTTTAAATGAATACTTTCTATAGGATGCTATACAATAAGATATTTATGCATATATGTTAGTAAGTACCAAAGCAAAAACCGGACAGATTTAACAAAATAAGATGACAGTGGACCCAAATGAATATGTTAAATAAAATGAATATGCTCAAATAAATTTTAATAGAGGAAAAATCAAGAGAAACATAAAAAATATGAAATTTAGTTTAAAATATATATTTTTAAATAACTTATTTAAATGTGTTACTTTTTATTCCTAAAGATGTGAAGTTACCAAACTCTTATTTTAATGAAAATAACTGTTTAATAAAATTGTTTTATGTAAATGCACCAAAATATATGGTCAATATTCACTTAGAAATGGATAAAAACATTAATTTTCAAAAAGAGGTGTACTCATTTATGCTACAAATATCTTCTAACTGACAAGTTTTATGCCTTTGGCTCTGATATCCTCGATAACATCCTGTGGTTTTGACACAAATCGTGATCATTATTCCAGCATTTGATTGGTCCAAGAAGTTTCCGCAAGCCCCTAAACTCCTGAAAAACAGCCACACTTGTAGTTGGGACATAGAGGCCATTTTAACCAATGTTTTGCATATGCAAATCCATATCTGTGATCGGAAATGCTAAAACAACCGATCCTTACGATGAACGCATGCATGCACAAAGTGCTTGCTTCAGCTGCCATTCTAATCAGACAGACATTTTTTTATTAATGAAGCCATTTAATCACAGCGTTGACATTCAAATGCTAATATAGCTGTGATTTTCCTCCAGGTACGGCTGTGGCTCATTTCAAACAACGTTTGATTGCAGGTTAATGTCTGTCTCACATCCATCAAGCAGACGTCATGGCGTTCATTTAGCGCTCATTAGAAATATTCCAACTTCTCCGGCATGCTACTTGCTGAGTGTTTTTGAGCAGCAATTTTGCATAATTTCCCAAGTGCTTTTAGTCTAGGCATGCTATAAATCTCTCCTTCTCCATCCCCGTGTTCACTCCTCCTTTCCTGATCGGCCTCGTTTCCTTTTTTTCACTGTCCACTCACCCAAAAAACCTTTTACACCGCTAAGTCTATCCGAGACATCCACACACACACCCACCCACGCTCACACACACTCTCTCTTTACCCTTGGCCTGATTACAGACTACTCTGCAGGAGAGAGACTATTGAGAGGAAATGATTCTGCCTAGCTAGTGATCATCTTTGTTTAACATGTACAATACACACACACACACACACAAAATGCATGATCATAGAATTTTCGCGAGATACGCAATGTTGACTACACTCATCGGCCACTTTATTAGGTACATCTGTCCAACTGCTCGTTAACGCAAATTTCTATTCAGCCAATCACATGGCAGCAGCTCAATGCATTTAGGCATGTAGACATGGGATTTTTACGCATTATCATCTCTAGGGTTTATAGAGAATGATCAGAAAAAGAGAAAATGTCCAGTGAGTGGCAGTTCTGTGAGCGCAAATGCCTTGTTGATGCCAGAGATCAGAGGAGAATGGCCAGATTGGTTTAAGCTGATAGAAAGGCAACTGTATCTCAAATAACCACTCGTTACAACCGAGGTACGCAGAAGAGCATCTCTGAATGCACAACATGTCCAACCTTGAGGCAGATGAGCTACAGCAGCAGAAGACCACACCCAGTGCCACTCCTGTCAGCTAAGAACAGGAAACTGAGGCTACAATTCGCACAGGCCTACCAAAATTGGACAATAGAAGATTGGAAAAATGTTACCTGGTCTGTTGAGTCTTTATTTCTACTGTGAAATTAGGATGGTAGGGCCAGAATTTGGCATCAACAACATGAAAGCATGTATTAATGGTTCAGGCTGGTGGTGTACTGATGTGGGGGATATTTTCTTGGCACACTTTGGGCTATTAGTACCAATTGAGCATCGTGTCAACGCCACAGCCTACCTGAGTATTGTTTCTGACCATGTCCATCCCTTTATGACCACAGTGTACCCATCTTCTGATGGCTACTTCCAGCGGGATAATGCGCCATGTCATAAAGGGTGAATCACCTCAGACTGGTTCCTTGAACATGACAATGAGTTCACTGTACTCAAATGGCCTCTACAGTCACCAGATCTCAATCCAATAGAGCACCTTTGAGATGTGGTGGAACGGGAGATTCGCATCATGGATGTGCAGCTGACAAATCTGCAGCAACTGCGTGATGCTATCATGTCAATATGGACCAAAATCTGGGAGAATGAGAAGAAATGAGACAAAGCAAAAGAAAGAAAAGCATTTTTCATGGTAATTAAAAATGTGCATCAAATCGTATTGCGTTTGTGAGTTTTGGTTTGTCGTTTAACTAATCAGCCTTTCGCATCTCCGTTTTATGCTGATACATTCTTGCATAAATCACCTTAATCAATGCAAATGGAACTAATGAATATGCTAATTGCTGGAACACAAACGAACACGTCGCGAGTGCTTTAGTTTAACACCTATTGCTGAATCTGTGATGACTGAACGTGCATGTCTGCTGTGCAAATCGCAGTTTGGTTTTTGACATGGAGCTTTGGTGTAGTATTTAGACATGAAGACAGACTTAAAGATTGTCTGCAGAAGAAGGAGAAAAGGGCTGAACAAATTGCAGTAATAAATGAACTCGCCTGTGATTTCGTAATAACACCCATTACTCACTGCTCAAACCCCCGGGACATTTCTGACCGCAAATACAGAAGCAAAATTATCTGGTGGAAAAAAAATAAAGAATGAACTCCCTCATGATATTAATGCATTTCAGCCAGATCCATTAGTCAGAAGAACGAGGGGAGTTAATGATGTCTTTGTCAGTCCGTTTCTGAAGAGAAGTGCTGAATGTTCAGTTCTTTAGGTTGTGTTTTATTCACGTCTCAAAGACCTGCAGCAGATCTGATATTTTGTTGTAGGTTCATTCTCATTGGTTAGACTTCAATAGAAAAACATGATGTTTTCTCAGAAGGCTTAATTGTAGTGAAGCAGATGTGTGAAAGTGACGCTCTGCGACTGTAGCCTAACAGATCTTTTAAATAATAAGGCACTGATTACAATTCACTTTTAAACAGGACATCTCTGTTCTCATCTTTGTTCTTTATTATGTATACCAGACTCACACATGACGTCCAAACTATAGGCAAAATACAATGCAGAAGAGTGCTGTTACTTGATATTAATGTAAAATTAAATAAAGAAATCTAAAAAAATGAAGTTTCTATTTAATCTAGAAAATATTTCTTATTTCATTTAGTTGATGTACTACAAATAAATAATAATAAAATAAACATTAAGAAATATACAGACATCAAAAGTATTAGAAAAAGGCAAACATGCACACAATTACCAAGTTTTAAAGAGTAATATAAAATGTAAAAAAATAAAAAATAAAAATATTAAGATTAAAAAAATTTATAACCACCAAAAAATTAAAACAATTATTAAATATACTTAAAAAGCTACAATATCAGTGATATTTATATACATGAATACAACAACAAAAAAACTAAAACATTCTAGACATGCAAAATGTATTTAAAATAGCCCAAAAAAATGTTTAAAACTTGGAAAATATACAAATATTATAATTAAAAATATAGATTTTTTTTTATTATTAATAAAAATTACAACACCAAAACCAAAGTGGAAACTGAAAATGATAATGTGACTATTACTGCATTTTCCCTATTTATTGCATTTAATTTTAATGTATTATTTCAATTTATTATTAGTATTATTAAACTGCATCATTATATTCTGTGATAGGCTATCCTATTTAGTACAAAACACATAGATGGCACATTTGAGTTATATAGTGACAAATAGTTTACTCGTTTCATGGACTCTGCTGTCATTTTACAGCATTTTTGTTTTGTTTTCAGCACTTACTGGAAACCTGTTGCATCGTATCTATTTAGGAAATGAAGTTAAACCCCATGCATCTTAAAATCAAGAATAATCTACATAAGCAAATATTTATTTATTTACTGGCAAATGCAAACTAGGGCTTTTTAAATGTTATTTTTTTACACATTTTTGAGGTCTGATGCACAAACAACAAGTGCATTATCATCAATCAGAAATTATTCCTCCATATTTCTTATGCAGCAATTCAAATTTCCTCTGCACTAAAAAAAATATTTTTTTGCTGGTTGTTCAAACTACTTATTTAAAATGAGCTGAATCAACACAATCATGTTATTAATTTATGTTCAGTCTACTTAAATTTGTAAAAATGCTTAAATTAACTTAATCGATTTGTGTTGGGACAACATGAAGGAATTATGTGGAACCCTGCATTTCAAATTTCCTCTGCTTAATTTGAACTGCTGGAAAAGACCAACGGTTGAATCCTTTCTATTTGATCATACTGCACTTGTTTTTGCATCAGACCTCAAAAATCTGTTAAATAAATCAAATAGAAAAGCCCTATTTTGCATTAGTTTGATCAATCAGAAAAAAATTGCGCCATATTAATTTTCCTCTGCTTTGTTATGTTTACACACTTTTGAGGTCTGGTGCACAAACAAACGCAGTATCATCAATCCGAAAGAATTCAACGATTTTTCTTATGCAGCAATAAAATGTCCTCTGCTTAATTTGAATAGCTGGAAAAGAAAAATGGTTGAATTCACGTGTTTGTGCATCAGACCTCAAAAATCTGTTTAAAAAATAAAATAAAAAAACTATTTTGCATGAGTATGATCAATCAGAAGGAATTCAGCTATATTTCTTGTCCAGCAATTCAAATTTCCTGCTTATTTTACGCATTTTTGAGATCTGATGCACAAACAAGTGCAGTATGATCAATTAGATAGCATTCCGCTAGGGCTGCACGATTTGGCATATGCTAGGGCTGCCATATTTTATTTTTCTGCGACAAAAATTGCCATCTGAATAGTTTCACAAGATAGTTTGAATAGCTCTATTTGACAGTTTTCTGCAAGGTCTAACAGTATTCAGGTATAGAAATTGAATAATCACAGTGCAATAAATGCTTTTCTTACTTTCCTTTGTCTCGTTTTACAGTCCAAATATCTAAAAATTCTTAGATCAAGTACAAATATTGTTTTGTTTTCAACTTGAGAAGAAATGTCAAAATTAAGAGTTTTTCCTTAAAACAAGTGAAATGATCTGCCAAAGGGGTAAGTAAAATAATCTTGTTTTCGCTTTGAATTGTAGATATTTGGACTAGAAACAAGACAAAAATTCTATGTAAGAAAAACATTTTTTGCATAAATAGTATATATTCAGTATAAATACAGTAATTACAATTCTGTGGCTTCTGTTTAACTATAATTCTGACTCAACATTGCATATCGGTCGATGTGACTATTGCGGATGTGCACATTGCGTAATTGATGCTGAAATGATATATTGTACAGCCCTATATTCTGCCATATTTATTTTGCATAATTCCTCTGCTTATTTATTTTTTACAGATTTTTGTGGTCTGGAGCACAAACAAACAAGTGCAGAGTGATCAATCAGAGAGAATTCAACCATTTTTCTTTTCCAGCGATTCAATTTTACTTAAAAATGGTTGAATCCTTCCACTGCTTGATCATATTACACTTGTTTGTGTGTCAGATCTCAAAAATCGAATAATAAAAGCCCTATTTTGCATTAGTATGATCAATCAGTAAGAATCCCGCCATACTTCTTTTCCAGCAATTCAAATTTCCTCTGCTCAGACTTTATTCTCAACCCGCTGCTTTTCTCCTCATTCCGTGTTCAGATTTAATCTAACAACCGCGCATGGGGGTTCAACACCTATATAACACACTCGCTCCCCAGCCACGCTCACACGCAGGGCCCGGAGCCTCAGACCCTCTCTTGTCTTGGCGCATTCAGACTTCATCTTTCAGATCCTGTTTGCTGTTAGCGCTGTTTGATGCCGAGTATACCAAGAATCCCAAAGCACAACATGTCTCGCTCTCCCCCCATGCTCAAATCTGTGGCGAAGAAAAGCGCACGCTCTGAAGTCTCGAGGCTTATTAACCCTCCTACACTGACAGGTCCTGCATTGATGCTGCTGCTCGAAATAACTCGCAAACAAGCACACGCACGCAAGATGTCATATGGCGGCAGGCGCACATTGGCTGTTGCATAAGAGCGTAGTGAATCAAGGACAGAAGAGAAGATAGAAGGAGTTCAGAATGACTGATACTGGTCCACAGACATGTACAGTGTGTGTGTGTGTGTGTGTGAGAGACAGGGCATGTGAGACTTAATGGTGACACTGATTATCAGCATGGTTGTATGCCTTTGGTTTAAAAAAAAAAAAATCAATAATGGTGATATTTATATTTAAATTCCACATCAACTGGAAGCTGCGACCATTTTTCTTTTCGTACTGTGATGCAGTTACTAGAGAAATAGAATATTAAATGAGAAACCAGTGGGTGTGGCTTGTTTTTTCGACTGCAAGCTGATTGGACGTAGTAAAGTAGGCGTCTCATTCAGAAAGATTAAGAAAATGGTTTTTAGGAGAGATATAACAACCTAGCAGACTCCTCCTCCTCACCATTTCTGTTTGTTGTCAAAACTGACTGTTTGGAGGGGCGTGGTTAAGTGTTAGCCACGCCCAATACCTCAGATAGACCTAATCTGAGAATTTAACTAAAATTAAAAAGGAAGTGCATTTTCAGAAGACAAGGGCAAACAATTTTTTTTCTTAATGATATCCACAGATGAATTGTTCACCATAAAACTAGCAATGTGAGCTAACAAAATCAATATGGTTAGTTTTGACTTCATGTGTACTTAAAGTGTAAGTACAAAAAATAAATTAAGAACTATTGTTATGGTTTTTCACGGCGTTTCATATAAAGCTTTACATTTAATTAATTTGTGATTAAATGAATTGGATGAAAAGTTTGGAGAGAATCGAACTTATGGCTTTACAAAATGAACAAGACAAAAACAAATTATATATATATATA
>CAIGQW010054109.1:2876156-2903756 GCA_903798125.1 Danio choprae
TAGTCCCTTTATTAATCTGGGGTCGCCACAGCGGAATGAACCGCCAAAAGAGAATCATTAACACTTAAATTCATAATTTCATCATTGCACCCAGTGTATTAAAAATTTCTAACAAAATAAGAAAACTATTTAGTAGATATCAATACAGATCAATTTAACCAGTGCTAAAATTCTCAAATCATAAGACACAAGATAAATGTTTTAATATGTCTCAGTTCTGCAGCTCTGCGATATGAAAAATATTACTCATAAAATCCAAGAAATATCTCAGGTGTATTAATATAATTCTCATATATCTGCTTCTGATAGATGACCTTCTGGGGTCATTTCCTCGCCTTGCATCCATTTATAGCTCAGATCAAAACTCTTGCGTCTCCTGAAGATCTCACTGAGCTGGAGCTGAATTATGGCAGAACATGAGTAAATATTTGGCATGATTTTCGGCAGAGAGGGACGCATCTGTGTATGATCAGACCCTCCACTGTGATTAAACAGATGGGCTCTCGTCGAACCACCAGCACATGCTAAATACTTATGTATTTGGGGCTTTTAAGAGGATTTTAACACGTAAGTGGAGCAGACATGCAAAGGAACGTCTATCTATCTATCTATCTATCCATCTATATACAATGTAAAAAACGCTGGGTTCCACACAATTCCTTTATCATGTCACAACACAAATCAATTTTTCATTCATTTATTCTTTTCCTTATGGCTTAGTCCCTTTATTAATCAGGGGTCGCCACATCGGAATGAACCGCCAACTTATTCACACACATACACTACGGACAATTTAGCTTACCCAATTCACCTATAGCGCATGTCTTTAGACTTGTGGGGGAAACCGGACCACTCGGAAGAAACCCACACAAACACAGGGAGAACATGCAAACTTCACACAGAAATGCCAACTGACCCAGCCGGGGCTGGAACCAGCGACCTTCTTGCTATGGGGCGATCTTGCTACCCACTGCGCCACCATGACACCCCACAAATCGATTGTTAACTTAATTGTTTTAACAAATTTAAGTGGATTAAACATAAAACAATTAAGTTATCCATCTATCTATCTATCCATCCATCCATCCATCCATCTATCTATCGTGATCACAAAGGGTAGCGACATTTTTAATACATAAAAAAATGGATGTGAAAGTTCCAGTTTTCAGTTTTGTTCAGTTTTTTTTAGTTCACATTATTATTATTATTATTATTATTATTATTATTATTATTATTATTCTAATATCATTACTGTAATAAAGTAAAATATTGTTATACAATGACGGACAAAAACTACACGTTAAAAAATGAATATTACAATAAATATTACAGTTATGTATAAATAAAAATGGTTAATAATATAATAAAATAACAACATATAATATAACTGACAGGTTTTGTGAGAATTCACCACCTCCATAACAAATAGTTGTACAAAATAAAACTTTGTTTGGATGTCATATTACTCTTTAATTCAAAAACAGTAGTGGTGCAGAGGTTATAGCCTCCAACCAGACATCTATCAACATCACTGTAGATCAATAGGCCTCTAGAGCTACTGATTTATCAAAGAGTTAATAGGTAATTAAAGCAGGCTGAGGTAATGAGAGGTAATGGCATGATCGATCACATGGGCAAAAACTGACATGCTCATTTAGATGACAATCAATGCCTGCACTAATGATCTTCAGCACACCAAGTTTAAATCAGACTCAAAAGCATCCTATTCCTGTTCATCCGAGGCTGTTCATTAGTAACACATCAAAACATTGAGCTTTTAAAAACACCCAAAATTAAAATTGGATCATTATTTTTCTCATTTTAATCTACAAGCTCCAAAAAGGACAAATATATACTATAATTGTGATCTACAGATATGGATAAAAGTTGTTGGTACCCTTCATTTTTGTTCAGGCCAGTTTCATTAGTTTGCCTTTTTTAATGCTTCTGTTAAACCACAATTCGAAAGCAATATCTGATTTTCAAAACTGTATTAATATTTGATTAATCATTACTTATTTCAGTTTCAAGTTATTTCAGTGACCACTGTAGTTTGTCTTTTTTCTATTACATCCTCCCCAGTCTAGGGTTGGGAAGGAGTAATAAAGAAAAAGTAGTGGAGGTTTGGATGAAGCTTTTACCTTCTACTGACTCACAAAAACACCAAGTTCAGTGTCAAAAAGAATAAATGTACCAACAAGGCCAACATAAACAAAACAAATCCTAACTTCAATAATTCAATCTAATTAAACTAATAAATAAAAGAACACAAAATGCAAAACAATACACTAACTCCCTTTCTGGTCTTACACAATAGAAAACTTAGACAAAAGAAAATGGCAACCACCTCTCTACAGCTTCCCTGGAAGGGTGGCAATATTTTTTGTCCACAAAAGCACACAAGTGATGTGGACTAGTCTTAAAGACATAGTTCACCCCAAAATTTTAATTCACAAACTATTTACACTCACTCAAGTGGTTCCAAACCATTATGAGTTTTTTTTCTTCTGTTGAACACAATAGAAGATATTTTGAAGAAAGCTTAAACTTCCATAGCAGGAAAACAAATACTATAGAAGTAAATGATTATAGGTTTTCAGCATTTTTCTTATTTTATGCTCAACAGAGGAAAGAAACTCATAATGGAGGGGAAAGAAAGTTTGTGAATTTTAATATTTGGGTAACTATCTCTATCCTTTAAGGTGCTCTTGATGGAAATAAATCTTTTTTTATTGAGGAAATAAAATACGTTTAGACCAACATATAAGATGAGTAAATGGCAAAAACTATTTTTCAGTTTAATTGGATTATGGGAAATTGATCTTTCCTCCAACAATTATGATGTTAAAAAGTTTGAAAAAGTGACTTTTACTGCCATTTTTCATAATCTGAAGTGATATATGCAACACAGGCTCATTCTGAAAACATACCCCTGTACACATTTCTGGAGATCGCGAATTATGTAACCAGAGGAACGAATGGCTACATTTCATCTTTAAAACGAAAACCGTTCCTTTTCACGCTTACCAGCTGACCGTTTACCTTCGTATGGATGGCTTTTTCACTGTTACCAGTTTGTCTGGTGGCTCGCCACATATGTCGGCAGACATGTGACCTGAAGCTAAGTTGACCGCAACGACGAGCTTCGTGTTCGGTGAAGAACGGTTCCAAAAAGCAGGTAAAACAAAAACAAAACCCCAAAAATAAAATAAACACGGAAATAATAGGGTGAGAACGTGGTAAGATCTGAAAAAGTGGTAAAAATCAGGCGGCCGTGAGGGCTTTTCTTTTTCTGGTTTGCTTTTGAAAACACTATTGGTTGGGTTTAGGCAAGGAGGAGGGTGGGTCAGTCAATCAGTCAGTTGACAGCGGCCTCTGGTGGATTTACGCAAGAGCTGAAAAAGCGTACACAGCGGCCTCTGGTGGATTCGTAAAAAACAAAAACTGCAAAAAAAGTAGTTCCTGGTAAAAAAAAGTAGCTCTCCAGAAATGTATATAGGGCTACATTTTCAAAATGAGCCTGGGCTGGATATATTGCATGGGTCGGTGTTTTAAGTATAGTACAAAAACCTAGTAACTTATTTCTATTTATATTAATTCTTATGGGCTGCACGGTGGTGCAGTGAGTAGCACGATCGCCTCACAGCAAGAAGGTCGCTGGTTCGAGCCTCGGCTGGGTCAGTTGGCATTTCTGTGTGGAGTTTGCATGTTCACCCCATGTTTGCATGGGTTTCCTCCGGGTGCTCCGGTTTCCCCCACAAGTCCAAAGGCATGCGGTACAGGTGAATTGGGTAGGTTAAATTGTCCGTAGTGTGTGTGTGAATGAGTGTGTGTGGATGTTTCCCAGAGATGGGTTGCAGCTGGAAGGGCATCCGCTGCGTAAAACATATGCTGGATAAGTTGGCGGTTCATTCTGCTGTGGCGACCCCAGATTAATAAAGGGACTAAGCCGAAAAGAAAATGAATGAATGAATGAATTATTTTTTACACAATATATATTTCACAATACTAAAATGTCAATAAAAGTCGCAATTTTCAACATCTAAATTCAACAGAGCAGAGATCAAGGTCTCGTAATGCAATTCATAACTGTAAACAAGTAGGAAAACACCTGTGAATCACAAAATATGGAAACTGTTAATTAACGGATATTTTTGTTTTACAGTGTAGACTGTACTTACTTCAAAGAGAAAAACTCTGGATGTTATTGATAGGAAAATAGAAAAAAACCATGACGTTTATGCATGTTTAGATACATGTTTCAGTTTTTTGACACATTAAACAAATGCTTAGTTCTGTAGAATAATGTCAATCTGACACGAACAATGGAAAAATTCAAACTATAGTATCACGTAGGTTATTCTATATAGTCTACAGTTAAATGCATACTTACAGTCTCAATATACTTCATAATCAATCTATCATAACTTCAATTTTAATGAGCTCATCTGTTAATATGATGCTGTGCAAATATATCCACATGACTATAATTATATGCTTTCTTAACTGCTGTTAATTAAGCAAATTATGCACCTATTTGCATTTCAATTCTTATATGACTGGGCAATAACAATAGGTCTTTGCTGAAGATGTAGCCTTAAGTCTGATAATAGGTTTTCTATAAGCCTCTTTGTTCTTGTAATCAAATTGATAGGAAATAAATCTAAACCCGCTGACAAGTGACACGCGTGGGTCATAAACCACAAGCAAGATGAGATAGCAGCTAAAAGGGCTTGTTAGAAAAAAAAGCCTCTTATTTCGTCCTTGTAAATTCATGAATGTCACTTTGATTAATGAGTGTTAGTCATACTGATAAAATGAGATACTTTATCTGTTGTCAAGGGATCCTGTTGGTGAGACCTACTTGTGGTTTTGCGATATTTGATAGTGCAGAAAACATTGGAGAGAGATGTCCAGGGAACGGAAACATCATATTTACACAAGATATAATTAATGGCAAAACTGAGGATTTGTTGAGCTTGTTAATACATCATTGCTCATATTTTTCTGAATACTCTCTAGAAACCAGCCAAAAGAGTTATGAAGCCAGACAATACTATACTGTAAGAAATATCTGTTAATGAAACATTTTCTGTATTTTTGTGACTCACAAGTGTTGTAAATTGCATTATGGGATGTTGATCTCTGTCGACTTTTGATGTTGAAAATTCAACTCTGAAGTTGAACAAAGTGACTTTTATTGACAATTTAGTAGTTTAAAATAATTCATTCATTTTCTTTTCGGCTTAGTCCCTTTTCGGCTTAGACCCCTATTAATCTGGGGTCGCCACAGCGGAATGAACCGCCAACTTATCCAGCATATGTTTTACGCAGCGGATGCCCTTCCACCTGCAACCTATCACTGGGAAACATCCATACACACTCATACACTATGGACAATTTAGCTTACTCAATTCCCCTGTACCGCATGTCTTTGGAATAGTGGGGGAAACCGGAGCACCCGGTGGAACCTTCTTGCTGTGAGGCGATTGTGCTACCCACTGCGCCACCGTGTTGCCCTTATTTCCAACTTTTCAAGGTTAAAAGTTGTTGGAAGAAAGATCAAGGTCGCATAATGCAATTCAAAAGCATAAATAAATGGGAAAAATAAAAACATGAATCACAAAATACAGAAAATGTGCAAATACTTTTACAGTGTATTAACAACCTAGCAACTATCCAGAACATCCTATAAACCACCAATGCCTTAGCAACCACCAAGATCAACAGGAACACTAACTCTCTAGTAACCACCTGGCATATCACAGAAATCACCACTGCCCTAGCAACCACCCAGAACAACATGACAACAAACAAAAACAAAACAAACAAACAAACAAACAAACAAACTGGTAAACAAAAACAACTAACTACCACTCTGTAACTACCAAGAAAATCCTAGTAACCACCAATTTCATAGCAACCACCCAGAACAACCAGGAAAACCAAAAAACAACTGCCTAGCAACCACTTAACAACTACCCAGGACATCCAAGAAATGACCTGGAATTTCCCTAGCAACTATCCAACCTGGAATCCGGCAAACAGCTTAGCAACTACCCTGCTCATCACAAAAACCATTTAACAATTCCCTGACAACAGGCTAAACAACTATATAGTAGCAGGATATTTTAGCAACTGCATAACAACACTCTGGAAAACCCAGCCTTGTGGATGCAAGTCTATGGAAAATAATTCACTTAAAAAAAAGAACTGTCTGTGTTTTGACAGCTTTTTGTTCACTAAATGACAATCCATGCTAGAAAGCTTCCAGAAATCACAACCACAAACAAACCAACACAGACTCATTCTGAAAACGTAGCCCTATATACGTTTCTGGAGATCCTGAATTGTAGCCAGAAGTACGTACGGCTGCATTTCATCTTTAAAGCGAACGCTACGGGGCGGTATGATGCCGTTCCTTTTCACGCTTACCAGCTGACCACTTACCTCCGTATGGCCGACTTTCCCGCTGTTACCAGTTTGTCCAGTTAGCTCACCATGTACGTCGGCGGACTTGAGACACAGAGAGGAGTTGACCACGACGACAGGATTTGAGTCCGGTGAAGACTGGTTCCAGAAAGCGGGTAAGACAAAAACAGAATCCAAAAAATAAAATAAACAAGTAAATAACAGGGTGAGAATGTGGTAAAATCTGAAAATGTGGTAAAAATCAGGCGAGAGCTTTTCTTTTTCTGCATTGCTTTTGAAAACTATCCGTTGGGTTTAGAGAAGGAGAAGGGTGGGTCAGTCGATTGGTCAGTCAGTCAGTCGACAGCGGCCTCTGGTGGATTTATGTGAGAAGAGCAGGCTCGAATGGCACTTGCGAGAGAAATTTGAGATCTAAAATAGTGTACACAGCGGCCTCTGGTGGATTTGCAACAACAAAAACTGCAAAACAACGTAGCTCCTGGGACGTATTTGGTGCTCTCCAGAAATGTTTATAGCGGTATGTTTTCAGAATGAGCCTGGGTTGCAACAAACTGGTAAACAAAAACAACTAACTAGTAACAACCTAGAAACTACGCAGAAAATTCTAGTAACCACTAATTCCCTAGCAACCACCCAGAACAACCAGGAAACCAACAAACAACTGCCTAGCAACAACTTAGAAACTACCCAGAACATTCCAGAAATTACCTAGAATTTCCCTAGCAACCATCCAACCTGTGATCTGGCAAACTCAGTAGTAAACTACACTGTACATCTAAGAAACCATTTAACAATTCCATGACAACCAGCTAAGCGACCTTACAGCAGAGAATATTATCAGCCAATCAGGATATTTTAGCAAGTGCATAACAACACTGGAAAACCCAGCCTTGTGGTTGCAGGAGTGCGGAAAATAATTCATATAAAAAAAGAACTGTCTGTGTTTTGACAGCTTTTTGTGAAAAGATGAAATCACTCGAGCATGTTCACTAAACGACAATTACAAAAGAGAAAAAGAGAGATCGATCCATTGAAGCACACTGTTCTCGTCTCCCATAGCAACCCTGGCATTTCTAGTGCATTTCCTGATACACGATGTTCTGTTGTGGAAGGTTACGATGACATGCTAGTTAGCATGTGCCGACTGCACCAGAAATGCAGGAACAGACAAAGGAGGACTGTATTTTTAGGAATGGCCTAACTAGGTCATGTGCTTCACGGCCAGGAAAAAAGCTGTGAAAATGGCTGTATTCCCATCACTGCAGAGTGCCTGTGCTTTCCTGCAGATACAATGCATTTCAGTGATGACAAAAAGGAAATCTGTGAAGGGTGACTTATTTTTATAAAAACAATTACTATAATTAAGCAGCTACTGTTTTTAATATTCCCAAAGAGAATACATGTTTCTTCAGTAGAGATTTTTTGAAGGAACATGTGACACTGAAGACTGGAGTAATGAATATTTGAAATAGTTAATTTTTGTAAAAGCAGCATTGGTGACAATAAGATCATCATTCATTCATTGTCCTTCGGCTTAGTCCCTTATATATATGGGGTCGCCACACCGGAATGAACCAATGTGGCGGTTAACTATTCCAACATATGTTTTACGCAGCAGATGCCCTTCCAGCTGCAACCCAGTACTGGGAAACACACACTCTCACATTCACACACACACTCGTACACTACGGCCAATTTTGTTTACCCAATTCACCTATAGCGCATACCTTTGGACTGTGGGGGAAACCGGAGCACCCGGAGGAAACCCACGCGAACACGAGAAATGCCAACTGACCCAGCCGGGACTCGAACCAGTGATCTACTTGCTGTGAGGCAACAGTGCTAACCACTGAGCCACAGTGCCGCCCAATAAGATACTCATACATTCATTAATTTTGCTTCGGCCTAGTCCCTTATTTATCAGAGGTTGCCACAGCAAAATGAACTGCCAACTATTCCGGCATATGTTTTACACAGCAGACGCCCTTCCAGCCATAACCCAGTATTGGGGAACACCCATACACTCTCACATTCACACACACACACACACACACACACTACAGTCAATTTTGTTTATTCAATTCACCTTTAAAGCATGTCTTTGGACTGTGGGGGACACCGGACCACCCGGAGAAAACCCACGGCAACACGGGGAGAACATGCAAACTTCACACAGGAATGCCAACTGGTACAGCCGGGACTCGAACCAGCAACCTTCTTGCTGTGAGGCGACAGTTCTAACCACTGAGCCGCCCTAAGATATTTTTTCAAACAAATTTATTAAAAGTCTTATCAATATGTAAAATAGCCTAGTTCGTCATCTGTTAATTATAACAATTTGGAAAAAATTGATATTCAAATACAGACATTATTTAGACAGATCCAGACAGATCTTATTTCACTCCCATTGTTTGTAAAGCATCATGGTTGTAAGCTCACCTACACATTACAAACACATCTATGTTGTGACAAGCAAAATTCAATACACAAAATAAAGTTAACATTTTCATTCTGCATGAAAACTACTTATGAACACACTGTGGCAACTGAGTGCCAGTTTTTGCGCATACATTTAATTTGCAACTTTGAATGGAAACATAGATATTGTTTACTGCAATGTGCAGCACCAATACCTTCATATATTTCAGAAAATGTATTTTAACATGCAACATATATGAGCAATTCCAGCGTTATGGATGTGATATTTGCATTAAAGCTTAAATTCATAAATTCATATAGAAGGTATATGTTAACATTACATTGAAACATCTGTTTATATTTTCCAAGACAACTAACCACAGAGTTATGGTATCAGAAAAATATCAATCTGTAAAAATGTTTTATATTTTAAATATAATGAAAATAAACATGCGTTATGGATGTGACCAAAAAAGTATGCGAGTTTACAGTAAACAACATACTTTGTATAAATTCTATGAATTAAACTGCACAACCCTAAAGAAACGATGCTAATCGAAAGGATAAGAGTTGCTCACTATAGAATAAAAATTATTGAGTTTATTTTATTTGACATTTTTGCATTTATGAGGAAAAAGCTTGGTTATGGATGTGACATCTCTCCGTTATAGATGTGACAGATGTTAAATTGCCACTTGTGTGATTTTGGTAAATCAAATATAATAGTTTGAAACATTGACAGAGACATTTTTGAGTACTTTTACAGTACTGCAATATACAAGCCTACACGCTATTTTGGTAAAAACTTGATTTTTTTTCATGGCAAGGTTGACATTTGCATGGTATTCCTTATGACCCATCAAAAATATTGTACAACCTTACCGAATATTCATATCACCATAAACACAAATGGCTGTAAAATGAGATGTTTTAAGTCAATTCATGAGATGTTCATTCAAAAAATGCTTTACAAATCTATTATGAGATGACATGCAGCTCTGAATCTCATTCTCTGAATAGAATATATATTAATGAGGTCATGGGCCAATAAAGTGCCCAGTCTGTGGCTTATCCCCTTCACCTTTACTAGGAAAAATCCAGGCTTTGTGAATCTGCTCTCTGAGCCATCTGAGTTCAATAAGTCACCACTACACACTTGAATTATACAAGAAGATTATATTTTCCAAAGGATTTATTTTTAATACAACCAGTGCTCTACCTGGCGGCAACGTTATCACAACATTTCATTCAGTGTGATATGGAGAGGATTTGATATGACTTGCTTTTTTTTTTCTCCAGTGCCTTGCTGCTCTGACAGGAATAAATGAATATGAGGGGTATTTCAGAATCATTTGTGGCGCCTACTAAAGGAAAAATGTCTAAACATACATATTAAGCTTTAGGGGTAAAACTCATTTGTGCTATAGATTTGAAGAGGTCATATAGGACGCTTGTAATGTTTTCCTTTTGCTTTAGTGAATAATGGATCAGTTTGCACACGTATAAGATCTGCAAAGTGACAAAGCATCTGCAACACAAAGCAAAATATCATATTTAAATGGAGAACACTCTCCAGATATTACTTCTGCAAGTGTCTACGCCATACTCTATGTCACAGATGTTTTGCATAGTTCTCTGCAACGAAAATATGTGTACTTGCTGTTGCATCTTTAATATTCCTTAAAGGGATAGTTCACGATATTTTCCTCACCATTTACTCAAGTAGTATAATTACTCATACACTCAAGTAGGGCTCCATGATATTGGAAAAAACTGACATTGCGATATTGTTTTTTCTGCAATATATACTGCGATATGAATATGATTTATTTAAATAACTATTAGGGAAATATGTATAATTTTACATTGATAGTGAGTTTTCATTGTATTATTATTCATTCATTTTCCTTCGGCTTAGTCCCTTTATTTATCAGGGGTTGCCACAGCGGAATGAACCACCAACTATTCCAGCATATGTTTTACGCAGCGGATGCCCTACCAGCTGCAACCCATCACTGGGAAACACCTATACACACTTATTCACACACATACACCATGGCCAATTTAGTTTATTCAATTCACCTATAGCGCATGTCTTTGGACTGTGGAGGAAACCAGAGCACCCGGAGGAAACCCACGCCAACATAAGGGGGAGCACCCGGAGGAAACCCACGCCAACCATGTAAACTCCACACAGAAATGCCAACTGACCCAGCCGGGACTCGAACCAGCGACCTTCTTGCTGTGAGGCGACAGTGCTAACCACTGAGCCAATGTGTCACCCCATTGTATCATTAATTAAATGCAATTAATATTTGTTAAAGCGACAAATTGTATTATTTCTTTTTCCCAAATTTTGCTTTAAATCTTATATAGTCACAGGCCTTAAAAAAATCTTTCACTCTATTAGGGTCTTCTGTGTTTTCTGGTTAATTCGAATCTCAAATCGACAATGCAAATACTGCGATGTGACTATTGTGGATGCGCACATTGCGATAATGATGCTGAAACGATATATTGTGCAGCTCTACACTCTAGTGGTAAACTTTTATAAATTTCTTTCTTCTGTTGAACACAAAACAAGAAGACCCCCATAGTAGGAACAATATACTATGGAAGTCAATGGCTTTTTTCCTCCCTAGAATTCTCCAGTATATCTTCCTTTGTGTTCAACAGAAGAAACTCATACAGGTAAATTATGACACAAGTTATATTTTTGGGAGAACTATCTCTTTAAGGCTTATTCTGTGGCACAATTTCAAGTTTAAATGTAAACTTACCTTTCGTTCTTTGCTTCAGACCCAGAGGGCCGAAGGTTAAAGGGCATTCAGAGGAGTACAGAGACAGGACTCGCTGTAGAGATGCCCAGTCGTACAGTCCGACAGGCCAGCCATGAATCCATCGAGGACAGCATGAACAGCTATGGGTCAGAGGGAAAGTGAGTATTCAAACATCTTATTCTCTTATGTTGCTTTACAACCCCATCAGTAAGGCCTGTTCCACATCAGACACACAAACAGTACATATAATCTTGTTTCCTTTTAGTGAACCATTTTTGGTTTAAACTTTTAATAATCCAGGGAACATTTTTTTAAATTTTATAAGAAACATTTGTGGAATGAAAAACTACTACAGATTTTAAAGGTGCATTATGAGACATTAATGCAAACAAATAACTTTTACAAGTGCCTTCAAAGCAACAGTGTGACTAAACAGACTCTTAAAAATAAAAGGTTCTTAATTGCCATCAATGGAAGAGCCTTTAACATCAATTTTCATTCCACAAAAACTATTTTTCAGTTGGGAAAAAGGGTTACATTATAAAACATAAATAAGCATTTACACAAACAGATTAAAATAAGCTTGAATTGTAATGAATCTACACTAAATAAACTGCTAAAAGAAAACCATAAACCAGTAACATTATGTAACCATTACTTGCATAATAGGAAAAACAAACCCTATGTAAGTCAATGGTTACAGGTTTCCAGCTTTCTCCATGTCTTATTTTGTGTTTAATAGAAGAAAGAAACTCAAACAGGTTTAGAACAAGTGAAGGATGAGTAAATGATGACAGAATTTTCAGGTTTGAGCGAACTCCTTCAAAATATCCTCTTTAAGGTTGAACAGAACCTTAAAAGAAGGCAAGTACCTGTAAATAGCGAGCATTTCCATCTCTTTAAATCATGTGAACTCAGTTACAGATTTTACAAAATAATGTAGTCAAAGCAACTGCCTGTAATTTATGTGCGGCGTGAAAAATAAAACTGGCTTTCATCCACTCTAAACCATAAAGTATTCATATGCAGGATATCATTTAGCATTATAACGTTAATTAACTTAAAAAAAAATAAACTATCAAAATAACTCACCTTACACTTCAAGAATCAATGCTAAAGGAAAAAAACACACAAAAAACATTTCCAAAGAAACTTGACAGATATAAAAAATATCATTTTGCAAAGGCATTTGGTGTGTTTTCGGTTTAATTAAAAAGACTGTTGTTATTGTGGAACAGGGCCAGATGAGCTTTAGAAATCTAGGCTAACGTTTCCTATGTTCCCATTGTTTAATTACTCAGCTAGATGTTTGGTGTTGGCGTCCTTCTAACAAACTGCAGGTAAATGACAGTTTTACGGTTATTTTAAAACCGTGTTAACATCTATTTTGCGCTGATAAAGTTAACATTTTGGTGCCAAACGTACATGAAAACGACGACGAGTCTGTAGCAACAGTCGCGTTCGCGCGCCTCTTAATCACGTCACGTTTTTTGGACATTAATAAACATCACACATTGCATATTAAACCGTATTTAAGCGGTGGAAAGGTGTCACTTTTAATGAAAAAGCGATGTTTCGTTCTTAGCTTACCATTATAGCCTGTACAGTGCATTCAGGGAAACAAACTTGTTAGAAGTCGGCTAAATAAATATCTTATCAACAACGGTTTATGCAAATTGATCACATGTCGCTTTTAGCCAATCAGAAAACTTACAAGCGATTATGTAAAAAAAAAAGGGACAGTAAATCAACATTAATCAACAACAACACATATATGCAATAATACATATGAAATAATGATATAAAGTACAATTAATGACAAAAAACGAATGAACGGATAAGGGAAATGTGGTTTTAAATGCAAGAAAAATACATTGCAGTGTTTTTGTTCTTATAAATTGATCAATGAGATATATTGTTCAAGTTCTTTTATGAAAACTAGGCTAAATAGAAGCATGAATGTCAAAATTTTGGATCTGTGAAATTTTGCTAACAGCAAAATTGAATGAATTGCATTTATTTTAAAGAATGACCATAATAAATCAGTCAAAAGGATATTAACCCAGGATGTAGAAATGTACAGTGTAAAACATCAGTGTATGTTATGTTAACCTGTAGTTAACCTGGTGTAAAGTGTAAAACATGAAGCAAAACAAACCAGAAATATACTAGGGGTTATGAATGTAAAAAGGCCCTTTCTTTCCTACAGAAGCAGAATAATTTTAAATAATACTTTGTTTTATTAGTAAAAAACTCATTCAAAAGCTTTTCAAGTACTCTAATTAATTAACTGAATCCTAAATAATTAGCCCTGATTAGCTCTCACAATTCCCATATTTTTAGTCTGGGATACATTTCTTGTGTTATTGCAATGGGATGTTCTTATAGCAACACAAAAAAGCATAGAAGCAAAATCGAATTAACTGCATTTATTTTAAAGAATGACCATAATAAATCAGTCAAAAGGATATTAACCCAGGATTTAGAAATGTACAGTGTAAAACATCAGTGTATGTTATACCTAACCTGTAGTTAACCCGGTGTAAAGTGTAAAACATGAAGCAAAACAAACCAGAAATATATAGGGGTTATGAATGTAAAAAGCCCCTTTCTTTCCTACAGAAGCATTCATTCATTCATTTTCTTTTCGGCTTAGTCGCTTTATTAATCTGGGGTTGCCACAGCGGAATGAACCGCCAACTTATCCAGCATATGTTTTACGCAGCGGATGCCCTTCCAGCTGCAACCCATCACTGGGAAACATCCATACACACTCATTCACACACATACACTACGGACATTTTAACTTACCCAATTCACCTATACCGCATGTCTTTGGACTTGTGGGGGAAACCGGAGCACCCGGAGGAAACCCACGCAAACACGGGGAGAACATGCAAACTCCACACAGAAACGCCAACTGACCCAGGCGAGGCTCGAACCAGCGACCTTCTTGCTGTGAGGCGATTGTGCTACCCACTGCGTCACTGTGAGGCCCCCTACAGAAGCAGAATAATTCAAAATAATACTTAGTTTTATCAGTAAAAAAAACTAATTCGAAAGCTTTTCAAGTCCTCTAATTAACTAACTGGATCCTAAATAAATAGCCCTGATTGGCTCTCACTATTCCCATATTATTAGTCTGGGATATGTTTCTTGTGTTATTGCAATGGGATGTTCTTCCAGTACCACAAAAAAGCATTAAAAGTGTTTTTACTCTCAGGAGACTGTGCTTATATCTTATATCGAGCTAAAAATAAATAAAAAAAGCATTTGAGTTATTCCCATAAGTTACATAACCATCAATATGAGCCCATCTTCTCAGTAATAAACTTTTTCTCCATTTCTGAATGAAATCCAGAGTTGAGACGTTTACTGTAAACTGCTTTCAGATCTGGACACCGTCTGCCGTGTCACATCAAAGCCGCAGGTTTGGGGATTTGCGTGATGTGGTCTTATATTAGCTCCGTGGAGGACAAAAGCTGGTTAACTTCAATTTCAGTGTGCTTGAAAGTTTGGGTACATAAAGGGAGAAGATATTTGCTGTCGCGCTACATGGATGAGTTACAAGCTTGTTTTATTTATAATTATTAACCATTGCTACAATGTTAAAAATGATTTTTGGAAGTTGTAAATTAAGCTTACTGGAGTATATTTCATCTCTAAGCTGTACAAAATCATACGACAAAAAGTCAAAACAACAAATGTTAAATCCTTAATCAGGTTTCAACTATTTTTTTTATTTAAACAAAGTTTACTTGTATAAATAGATTTGTTCGTTTGTTCGTTTGTTTGTTTGTTTGTTTGTTCATTCATTCATTAATTTATTCATCATTTAATTTATTGTAACTTGAGATGAGCAAAAAGAAATCATTTTATTTAACTAATAAAGACAGCAAGTTTTCCCCCCAGTGTATTTACAACAGCTAAATGGTTGTGTTACTTGTGCTGTTACTTTTTTCCACTTCACTTTCTGAAATATTAATAATAATAATAATAATAATAATAATAATAATAATAATAATAATAATAATAATAAAATCAATATTTTTATTTAAAGGGACTAAGCCGAAAAGAAAACGAATGAATGAATATTTTTATTTGAAATTTTGAAAGAATATGATCAGACATTCATTCATTCATTTTCTTTTCGGCTTAGTCCCTTTATTAATCAGGGGTCGCCACAGTGGAATGAACCACCAACTTATCCAGCATATGTTTTACGTAGTGGATGCCCTTCCAGTCGCAACCCATCACTGGGAAACACCCACTGTGCCACCCTGATCAGACATTCATAAAATAAATCAAATTTCAACATTTTACTTGAACCATGTCTACTAAATCCAAAGAAAGTGTTTTCAAGTAATTTTAATTTCATAGCTGCATATTTCAATACATAACAAAAAAATTGGGTTGTTGAAATGGTTGAATGGTTGAACATTAGTTCAAAATTAATTTTGCTCTTGGGTTCACTTTGCCTAAAATAAGGTGAAATAACACAATTCAAACGAGTGGGAATGTGTCATAATTAAATTGAGTTACGGCAAATTTTTTGACTGTATAAAGCATTTTAAAAAAGAATAATTTAAAAAAGGAGCATTAAAAAGGAAACATTCATTCATTCATTCATTTTCATTTCGGCTTAGTCCCTTTATTAATCTGGGGTCGCCACAGCGGAATGAACCGCCAACTTATCCAGCATATGTTTTACGCAGCGGATGCCCTTCCAGCCGCAACCCATCTCATCAAACATCCATACACACTCATTCACACTCATACACTACGGACAATTTAGCCTACCCAATTCATCTGTACTGCATGTCTTTGGACTTGTGGGGGAAACCGGAGCACCCGGAGGAAACCCACGCAAACACGGGGAGAACATGCAAACTCCACACAGAAACGCCAACTGACCCAGCCGAGGCTCGAACCAGCGACCTTCTTGCTGTGAGGCGAACGTGCTATCCACTGCGCCACCGTGAGGCCCTAAAAAGGAAACAATAAAATACAAAATAAATGTTAATAAACTGTGTTAATAAGTGTTAATACATTTTTAATAACACTGACGAAGGCGACACGGTGGCTCAGTGGTTAGCACTGTCGCCTCACAGCAAGAAGGTTGCTGGTTCGAGTCCCGGCTGGGTCAGTTGGCATTTCTGTGTGGAGTTTGCATGTTCTTCCCGTGTTGGCGTGGGTTTCCTCCGGGTGCTCCGGTTTCCCCCACAGTCCAAAGACATGCGCTATAGGTGAATTGAATAAACTAAATTGTCTGTAGTGTATGTGTGTGAATGATTGTGTATGGATGTTTCCCACTGGGTTGCAGCTGGAAGGGCATCCGCTGTGCAAAACATATGCTGAATAAGTTGGCGGTTCATTCCGCTGTGGCGACCCCTGATGAATAATGGGACTAAGCCGAAGGAAAATGAATGAATAAATAATCTACTGACCTCAAAATAATTTTCAAATGTTTTTAGTTTAATTTCATAGCTGCAAATTTCAATAAATAAATAAAAATTAGGTTTGTTCAAATGGTTGGATGAACATTGGTTCAAAAATAATTTTGCTCTTGGGTTCAATTTGCCTTAAATAAGTTAAAATAACACAAAATAACTCAAAAGAGTGGGAATGTGTCATAATTGAATAAGTTACACCATTTTACACATGATTTGTTTGTTGTATATTAAGCATTTAAAAAAAGTATAATTTAAAAAAGGAGCATTATAAAGGAAACAATACAATACAAAATATATGTTTGTTAATAAGTGTTTATAAATTCCTTATAATCTACTGACCTCGAAATAATTTTCCAGAAAAACTGAGAATTTTTAAATGTGTTTTTGTTTGTTTTGTTTCATAGCTGCATATTTCAATAAATAAATAAAAATATTTGGTTTGTTCAAAAGGTTGGATAAATATTAGCTCAAAAATAAATAAAAAAATCATTCATTCATTCATTCATTTTCTTTTCGGCTTAGTCCCTTTATTAATCTGGGGTCGCCACAGCGGAATGAACCGCTAACTTATCCAGCAATTGTTTTATGCAGCGGATGCCATCACTGGGAAACATCCACACACACTCATTTACACACATACACTACGGACAATTTAGCCTACCCAATTCACCTGTCTTTGGACAATTTTCTTGTCTTTGGACTTGTGGGGGAAACTAGAGCACCCGGAGGAAAGCGAAGCAAACTCCACACAGAAATGCCAACTGACCCAGCCAAGGCTTGTACCAGCGACCTTCTTGCTGTGAGGCGATTGTGCTACCCACTGCGCCACCGTGCAGCCTTAATAAAAAAATCAGTTTGCCTAAAATAAGATGAAATAATGCAATTTAAATGAGTGGGAATGTGTCATAATTAAATAAGTTACGCCATGATTTTTTGAGTGCATAAAGCTTAATATTAAAAGCTAAATAGAGCTAAATATTAAAAAAGGGTATTAAAAAAAGCAATAAAATACAATTAAATTGTTTATAGTCTTTGACCTCAACAGTTTTATTTTTAAATATTCAAGTATTTGTTTGTTTGTTTGTTTGTTTCATAGCTGCATATTTGGTTTAATATAAAAACAAAAAACATTTGGACACTCATAAAATAGACAAGCATCAAACAAATTTAGCAATATATCTGAAGGCAAAGCAATCGCTTATGACAAAAACATCTGAAATGCAGTTGCAGTTCACTTCAAAACAATATGCAGAGTTACATAATTATAGCGATATACTCAAGCGATGGTCTTTTCTGCATAAATTTCCCCTCAAACTCTTTGTCCAATACCCAGAGCTCCATCAGAAATTCACAAAGCTTACGTAATGTATAGTTGATGCTTTTCCTGAGTAAAAATCCAGCCCAATTCAGCTGGATTACTGCACAGTTTATGGAGCTGGGGGATTACAGTTTTGGCTGCCACCGCAGAGGATACTTTACCATATTACATTGCGTCGCATGCATCTCATGAATACATAACAAACATATTTTACATAAACATGCGCTGTCAGTCTCTGACAAACAACAGTGATGGAGAGTCATTTGATGCAATGGCATTTTTGGATATATTTCCATTCAAGTTACTGTAGGATTTATTCTGTAAACATGCTGGGTTCCACACAATGGATTTGTTCTGGGACAACATGAAGGAATTAAGTTAACTTATTAATTTTACAAACTTAAGTGGACTGAATGTTAAAAAAAAAAACGAAGTTGTCAAAAAACCCTCAAGAATTGTGTTGTTTCAGCTCATTTTAAATAAGTCGTTTGAACAAACAACAAATGTCATTTTTTGAGTGTAATTAGGTATCTAGAATTTTTGTTTTGTTTTTTTTTAGCTAGAACAACTGTGTGAAATTCACATTTGCATAATTGCATTTTAGTCTCTGGCTATTTAAAATACAACGAATAAAATCTGATTTTATCAGGACATCATTCATTTTCTTTTCGGCTTAGTCCCTTTATTCATCAGGGGTCACCACTGGGGAATGAACCACCAACTTATCCAGCATATGTTTACACAGAGGATGCCCTTCCAGCCGCAACCCAACATTGGGAAACACCGATACACTCTTGCATTTACACTCGTACTCTACAGCCAATTTAGCTTACCCAATTCACCTATAGTGCATATCTTTGGACTTGTGGGGGAAACCGGAGCACGCAAACACGGGGGGAACATGCAAACTCCACACAGAAATGCCAACTGACCCAGCTAGAGCTCAAACCAGCGACCTTCTTGTTGTGAGGTGAACATGCTACCCACTGCGCCACCGTGATGCCTTTCAGTACATCTAATTATCATATTTTTGGTCTGTGCACCATGAGCAGTTCTGCTTTTGGAGGTTTAATTAGAGCATTAGATTTCCACTTTCTAGAGCATTTTGTCACTCATGTGACCTCCTTCAAACTTTCTGCTCCACAAATCAAATGACACAAAAGTGCAGGACAGACATGCAAGAGGCTCTGATCTTCACAAATGTAACTGGAAATATATATCATATATATTTATATGTAATGCCAAATATGCTTCTAATGAACAGTGTTGGTCAGATGTTGCTCACTGAAAATTATTAGATTTTTCTCAGATTTGCATATTTTGAGGTCAGTAGATTATAAACAGTTTACCAACACATTGTTTTTAATGCTCTATACATTTTTTATGTTGTTTTAAATACTCAGTTTTATAACTTGGGCCTCACAGTGGCGCAGTGGGTAGCACATTCGCCTCACAGCAAGAAGGTCACTGGTTCGAGCCTCGGCTGGGTCAGTTGGCGTTTCTGTGTGGAGTTTGCATGTTCTCCCCGTGTTGGCGTGGGTTTCCTCCAGGTGCTACGGTTTCCCCCACAAGTCCAAAGACATGCGCTATAGGTGAATTGGGTAAGCTAAATTGTCCATAGTGTATGTGTGTGAATGAGTGTGTGTGTATGTTTCCCAGTGATGGGTTGCAATTGGAAGGGCATCCGCTGCGTAAAACATATGCTGGATAAGTTGGCGGTTCATTCCGCTGTGGCGACCCCAGATTAATAAAGGGACTAATAATAAAGCCGAATTAATAAAGCCGAAATGAAAATGAATTATAAGAAAATTACATATATATATTTGTTATACCTGTAAAGTTGTATAAACAGTATGTCTATTGTTTTTTCATTTTAAACCACTGACTAATGGGTTATTATACTTAAGGCAAAACACTGCAGGTGAACAGGATAAAGAAATGAGTTATTGTCATACTTCATTTTTTCCAGTGCCATTGTTTAATTAGCATGTGCTGATTTGCATTTCTAGCAACAACAAAGAATGTTTCTCCTTTTTTTTTTACTTTTATTCATTTTTTTTTCGGCTTAGTCCCTTTATTAATCAGGAGTCGCCACAGCGGAATGAACCGCCAACTTATCCAGCATATGTTTTACGCAGCGGATGCTTCCAGCCGCAATCCATCACTGGGAAACACCCATACACTCTCATTCACACACATACACTACGGACAATTTAGCTTACCCAGTTCACCTATAGCGCATGTCTTTGGACTTGTGGGGGAAACCGGAGCACCCGGAGGAAACCCACGCCAACACGGGGAGAACATGCAAACTCCACACAGAAATGCAAACTGACCCAGCCGAGGCTCGAACCAGCGACCTTCTTGCTGTGATGCGATCATGCTACCCACTGCGCCGCCCCTTTTTTGTTTTTTCATATTAGACAAATATTTTATAGAAAAGATTTTGGGAATCTCTTTTAATTATAATTTATAACTTTATAATTTAGGAAAACATCATTCTCAATTTTTGGTAGAATAAAAAGTTATATAAAATCAGTCAAATTCTGAACATGTTTGATAGAATTATAATTAACAAAGGGCAACAAAATAAACACTTAATATTGGAGACTGTAATTTGTACTTAATATTAAAACTGTATTTTGGATGTTTTCATTATACATTAAAACAAAATCCCCCTTTTTTTAAAAATGTAAAACAGCCTTTAAAATACTGTAACTAAAATGAAATAGCCTACAGTAACAAAGCGTGACAAAAGAAAAACTTTAAAGTATATTTCATCTTTACATTTAGCAAAATAAAACACTTTATTTAAAAAAAACTGACAAAGACTGACACTTACAAAAGCTAAAGTCTTGTCTCCAAGTAAGAATAAAAATAGCCAGCCAAACAGAAATATATAAATACAATCAAACAAAAGATCATCTCTGCAACATTTGAAGAAAGACAGACATTTCTGTGCTCTATTTCTGCTGCATAAACATTCCCCCCATACCGCTGACGTTCCTCCAGAAAACAATAACTCCTGTCTGTCTGTGCATGCAAGAACTGAGCATCTGTTTTAACAAAAGTTTGCATGCAATGAATACCAGATCGCCAGAAGAACAGCACGCAGACAGTGATATATAAAGCAATTGAGAGCAGCGCTCCGAGACGCCATGATTAACACATAACACAGACAAATGTTTATTGAAGTGACATCAAGAATGCGGTGTGTGATATGTGCAGCGCTGATAGGTGTATTTGTCACTCTGTGAAGCGTTTGTAGTAATGCATGTGTGTGTTTGCTGATGACGCCAGTGAACGCTGAGTAATAATGACTGTCGATTTGGCCAGATAGAGTGATCAAATGTCATAGGAGAGAGAGAGAGAGAGAGAGAGAGAGAGAGAGAGAGAGAGAGAGAGAGATGTGTATTGAATTTAATTTTGTTATATTTTAATAATGGGCGGCATGGTGGCTCAGTGGTTAGCACTGTCGCCTCACAGCAAGAAGGTCGCTGGTTCAAGTCCCCTCTGGGCCAGTTGGCATTTCTGTGTGAAGTTTGCATGTTCTCCCCGTGTTGGCATGGGTTTCCTCCGGGTGCTCAGGAGTCCGTTCTTCGTACGTGGATTACTCAATTAGCTGCATTTGGTTATTGATGATTTGACACGATCCAGGATCGTTTCGTTCTTCAAAACTCATCTGAGAGTTGTTGCCATAGCAACAGGTCTGGTAGCACAAACCTGCTCAGGAGCAGGCTTATCTCATATAAACAGGATTAGATCGGGTCATTTCAAGCAAAGGTAATACTGAAAGTATGTACCGAATTCTGATATTCTTTATATTTTCTTACAGTAGTAGTTATTCACTAGGGAAAATAGTATTTTAGAACATTTATTAATATGGACGTTTTATAAACAAACGCGTACTATTTTAAGGTACCAGCTTTAGTAATATCTAATATTACTAAATAGACTTTTTTTAAAAAGGAATAATAATTTATGCAGTAACGCATGTTTTGACAGCTATATGATGGTGATTTGATGCTTTGGCAAAGTTGCAGACACCTTTACCATTACCAAAATCCTTTTTTGATGCAAAATTAATCAAATAAACAGCCAGTTATTCCTTACGCTGATTAAGAAACTTGAACAGGCCTAGGCTACTAGAAAAATCTGCTCTAAAAGTAAAACCAAGTATATTGCTAAATACTCTTGACACATGAAAGTGTAAAGCCTGCAGCCCACAACAAAGGTGGAAAGTTATTGCGTATCATATTTAACAAACCGTTTACTACAAATTTTATGTCATTTTGCTGACATGGATAATTGAATATTAATCAGGTGATGTCATTACGCTGCTGTACCATCAGCCAATCGTTTCATTGCTGATCATGATTACGAGGATCGATAGATCTGTCCTTCACAAGATACGCAGCAATCTCAGATCAGTTCATCTAGACATTTTAATCTGATTTGTGAACTTGTTTGAAGAACCAAATTAGCCAGAGATCAGTTATCAAGATTAAAAGATCCAGGATCTGTCAAATCAACTCATCCGATTATTTATTATACCTTTCAGAAGTTTGTAATTTTCAGCTCTGAGCATCTTGTAGCTGTTTTTGTTGCCTGTGCCTTTAATGCTAGTTCTCCCCGCCCACCGTTCCCACGTGCCTGTCAGAGTGTGCCTCAATCTCCGCCTCGGCTGCGTCAGATAAACACCACAGTGACAGACATGAAGGAAGCAGATCTCACGCAACGTTTGAGTCACACACAATGTCGTTACAAAGTTCACGCACACACATACACAGTCACACACACACAGCGGACACACACACAGCGTGCACATTTAACTTTGCATTGTTTTTGCAGGGCAAATGTGACAGGATACACATTAATATACACTGCGTTATGTTAATGTACAAAATAAACCTGATTTAACATCCGCAAACTGGGATTGAAGCATCTTCTTTTATGATTGTACTGACACGTGGCTGTGGTGATGAAGTAAAGCTGAAGTAAATCGCTGTAATTCATTACAAACATGCACTGTTTTAAAAACGCTTTAAACCTGTAAAACTCATTGATGATGACTGATGATGATCACATTTGATGATGATTGATGATCACAGAGAACTGAACAGATCTTTTAATCCCGGTTGCTTTGTGCACGTCCTGCCTTGTTGATATGATTATACGCATTACTACAGGGACATGTTAATACGCGGCTGTCAATCAATTTGGTGGGCGGGGAAACCGCACTCCTACGTCACCTTAAAATGGGAGGGATTTGGATCCTATTTTAACATCAGGAAATTTTAAAAAATAGACTTATTGTGTTTCTATTACTCCAATATGACTGTGGACACACTATAACTACACACAGTCCTGTCCAAACAGCTTACAAAAGATGATTTTCACCATAGTGCCCTTTAAAAGCAACAAGTGGACTTAACTTAAAAATCTGAGTAAAGTCATTTTAACTTGGAAGTTGAATTAAATTAGTTATGCACAGAGTTCATTTAATTAATAATTTTAAGCCAACAGATTTACTCACTTTGTTAAGTAAGGCCAACTAATTGCCTTTCATAGTGTGATATGAATCCTGGACATGAAATATGACATTTATTTTTTTAAATTCCTATTAAAGATCTACAAGATATAGGAATGACATTGGGCAGTAAATGATGCCCGTTCCTTGAAGAACAGAGAGGGACGCAGAGACACTGGATGAGAGACTAAATGATGAACTAGATATTGACGAGGGACACAGAGACGGGATGGAGTGAAAAACGAGCCAGGGAACGAGGAGCCAATGAAAATGGCATCTCTCGGGATGCTCAGTCTGAGTATTAGGCATCAGGACTGTCTGGACCCTCCCAAAAGCATTATAAAAATAGACCTGTGCGGAGACGGCAAGCGAAAGAGACGGGCAGAGGGGCGCTGGAGAGAATCGAGGTCAAACCGCAGAAAGAAAATTAATTATGAATCCGTCCACATTAGTGAGCAGGATTATTGAGAACAAACAGAGGAGCGGCAATGGAGAAAGGAGAGAGAGAGAGACAAGGCTGAAAGTGGCTTGAAGGAGAATAAGGAAAATCAGAGTGATACACATTTTGAAAATAGACACACGTTTTAAAAATACTGATGAATCTGTGTCCAAAACTACTCAAATAATGAGTGTTTTCAAACAGGTTTGCTGAACACTCTCAGTCAAAACAGATCCCCCACCCCCAACTTACACTATTGGTTGAATTTTACAACAACAGTTAACTTACTTTTAAAGTGCTTTTATTACATTAAACTGACTTTATGGAATATATTTATATAAACTGAAATATATAAACCAAAAAAGTAGCTTTTTCATTTTCATCTCTTTTCATATGTTAAAATAACATAAGAACATACCCACCAGCCACAAGACGTCAACATGACATCAGCTTGACGTTGAACCCCAATGTAGGGGGACATTACATTTTGGGTGGAAATGAAAAACGGGTTGATGTCATAACCCAAAGTCAGATCGATGTCAGTGTGCAATGTTGGACAAACTTATTTTATTTACTTTCCAACGCAACCTAAAAACAACCAAATATCAACATCTAATGATATTACAGCTTGACGTTGTGTGGACGTTAGCATTATGACATCTATCAGACGTTGAATTTTGGTTGCCATACCTGACCAATGAATGTCAGTATTTGACGTCAATATGATGTTGGTTGGGGCCTCACAGTGGCACAGTGGGTAGCACGTTCGCCTCACAGCAAGAAGGTCGCTGGTTCGAGCCTCGCCAGTTGGCGTTTCTGTGTGGAGTTTGCATGTTCTCCCTGTGTTGGCGTGGGTTTCCTCCCGGTGCTCCGGTTTCCCCCACAAGTCCAAAGACATGTGGTATAGGTGAATTGGGTAAGCTAAATTGTCCGTAGTGTATGAGTGTGAATGGGTGTGTATGGATGTTTCCCAGAGATGGGTTGCAGCTGGAAGGGCATCCGCTGCGTAATACATATGCTGGATAAGTTGGCGGTTCATTCCGCTGTGGCGACCCCAGATTAATAAAGGGCCTAAGCCGAAATGAAAATGAATGAATGAATGATGTTGGTTTAAGATGTTGGCTCGACATTGGATTTAGGTCACTTTCCAACACAACCTAAAATCAACCTAAAATCAACCAAATATCAACGTCATTTGGTGTCGTTACTGGACGCCAAAATAACGCTGTCCTTAGATGCTGGCTAGTCATTGAATTTTGGTCACCCGACATCACGACTTAAATCTGTCGGGTTTGCAGGCTTCACTAACTGATCATGTATACAGAGGTCCCTTGCTATAAAAACCTTTCGCGGCCTCACAGTTTTGTGGATTTTTTCATGCAATTTGACATGCTTTTTTTTTTTTTACAGCACATTGTGTTCTGCGTCCTGATTGGCTGTAGATCATTGTCAATCAATCTCCTCCGTGCCGTGTTTCCTGTACAGTACAGAATGCGTTCAGCTTGCCAGACTTACATAAATCTTCGATCACTCGCAGTGTGACTCTGAAGTGCTGTATTGTGTGTTTGCAAGTTTTCTCCCCACAATGTCGACGAAACATTCTGCACCGTCAAAGGCACCTGCGGTAGCACCCAAAAGGCAGAGGAAGATGCTAACCATCCCACAAAAAGTTGAACTTCTGTACATGCTAAAGGAAGGTAGAAGCTACGTGGCTGTAGGGCTCCATTATGGAATAAATAAATTAAGATCCAATGGTTTTGATCTTTGGTTCTATAATACTGGACTTATTTTTCTACGAAGGTTTGAACTTTGAGAGTTTTAAACAAGAGAGAAAAGTGTGAAAATGTTAATGCCTGTCTGAGAAAAGTGTATAAAGTGTACAGTGAGGGGTTTTACAGCCTTTAAACATCTATAATAATTGTAGAAAATAAAGCTGACTACTTCGCCACACTTCACAAGTCACACTTCACAGTAAGGTTTCATTAGTTAATGTTAGCTAATATATTTATCATGCCATAATGAACACTACTTGTACAGCATTTATAAATCATAGTTTAACATTCATTAATGCATTAATAAAATCCAAAGATGTGCTTGATAACATTAGTTAATGCACTGTGAGTTAACATGAACTAACAATGAACGACTTTAACTTTGAAAAAATACTATAATTAGTGTATTGTTCATTGTTTGTTCATGTTAGTAAATACATTAAATAACCCTAATGGAACCTTATTATATAAGTATAATCGTGTTTAATCAATTAAATTCAATTAGTTTAATAAAATATGTTGTGATGTCAATAAAATCCCATTCAAATTTGAGTTTGATTAGAGATTTTAAGGTTTTTGAATGAAGCCTCAATGCTGAATTTATTAAAAATAAATACAGTACACAGTGGATGAAAGAAACATTGGCTCAAAAAAGCACCTCATTGCCCTCTTTGGCCTTTTTTGTGTGCATATGGAAAACACACACTTTTTCCCCCACCACCATCTGTTTCTGTATCTAAAATGGATCTCGTTACAAAAAATTAGACCTAATTAATCTCATCCAAGCACAAGTGGCTGCCTTCTGTTCACTGAAAAAAAAAAGCTATGATAAGCAAATATGAGCTTCGTTACCTGTATAGATAGCTAAAATTAAGTCTGTGTGCTTTAGAGGATTTAGCTGAAAGTAAAAAAAGTGTTCAGGTGTAAAAGGAATCAGAGGTTGTTATTGGACAATCTGTCACGTTCCTTGTTTTGTATGAGGACTTTTAGTTTGTAGTTCTGTTTGGATCCTGTTCCAGTTTGTAGGTTTGTAGTATTATCTTAAGTTAATTAGGTGGTGGAAGGCGGTGGGTGGGTCAATCTGTGCTTTTGATAACACTATCGGTTGGGTTTAGGGAAGGTGGTGGGTGGGTCAATCGGTGCTTTTGAAAACACTATTGGTTGGGTTTAGCGAAAGGGGTGGGCGGATCAATCAATGCTTTTGAAAACACTATAGGTTGGGTTTAGGAAAGGGGGTGGGTGGGTCAATCGGTGCTTTTGAAAACACTATCGGTTGGGTTTAGGGAAGGGGGTGGGCGGGTCAATTGATGCTTTTGAAAACTCTATGAGTTGGGTTTAGGGAAGGTAGTGGGCAGGTCATGCAGTGCTTTTGAAAACACTATTGGTTGGGTTTAGGGAAGGGGATAGGTGGGTCAATCGGTGCTTTTGAAAACACTATTGGTTGGGTTTAGGGAAGGT